>JAPDPM010000010.1:1200000-1800000 GCA_032173925.1 Heritiera fomes | reverse complement strand
CAAGTACAAGAGGCAGATATCAAGTGAAAAATAAATAAATCAACCATGAGTCCATGACCAATGAGAATAAAGAATAAAGAATAAAGAAATAATGGAAAACCTTTCAATGTAGAGGAAAAAATTATGAGATAAACCGACAACAAATCCATTATCAAATAAAAGATACAATGTTCTCTATTCAAACTTTTGCCTAATTTTCAGAGCTATAATAATTTGAAATGATATAAAAAATATCTCCCTAGGAATTACAGTGCTAGATCTCACCACAAGAGGACTAGGTCCATTAATTCTCCCTTAACTCCACAAACAAAGTCCAAATTATTGATTGTTGCGTGCCAAACATGTCCTTTCGTGGAGCTCCAATTATTTTTGTTTCTTTCTTCCTTGTTCGTCTACCCAAAAATAAGTGCCTTCAATGCTTGGCTGCTGAAAAGAGTGGTGCAGCTAAATTTTTGCCACTCACCAAGGATGCACGAGGCTATTTGAAGCAAGTTGTCTATCCAAATGGACCCAAATACGAGCCATGAGCCCTACAATTTCCCCCCTTTAGTCCCATTAGGAGAGGATTCATTACATGACCTATTACTTGGAAGTCATGTAGATAAGGAGTCAATCCCGACCAAATCATTGCCTAACTCCTAATCACTAAAACAAATATACATGGAGTTGCTAGGCCTGTCTATCTTCATTTTTCTGGTGGAGGCAATTGACAAAAAGAGAGAAAAATATGTGACAAAAGATGGAATGAAAAGATACAAAAAAGTTTTACAGAGATATATTTAGTGTGCAACAAGTAGAAAATCTGTAATATGTTTTTTATAGTTCATTTATCATGAAAAATTAGTGCTTATTATAACAGCCTAGCCCACTAGTGATATTGTCTACTTTCGTGCAACTCATTGGACTACCTCACGGTTTTAAAATGAGTGACTAGGGGTAGGAGCATACTAAGCTTTTATATCCACATCGACTAAGTATATAGAGAGATGTTGGGTATAAAAGCTTAGAATACTCTTACCCTAGTTGCGCGTTTTAAAACCTTGAGGTCTTTTGAGTCAAAGTGGACAATATCACTAGTAGGATAGGCTACTACAGTTGGTATCAGAACAGCCCCATGTGGCCTTTAGATTGATGGTGAGGCAAACCTCAAAGAGGACGTGCATTGCACTTTGGGCAAATCTTACATTGATCACGCACATGGGAAGAAATTGGATATAAAAACTTAGCATGCTCCTACCCTTAGTGATGAGTTTTATAATCATGAGATCTTTTGGGTCAAAGAGGATAATATTTCTAGGGGGTTGGGCTGCTACAGTTGGTATTAGAACAACCTCGTGTGGCCTTTGAATCGATGGTGGGGAAATCTCAGTGAGGACGTTGAGTTCCTAAGCGGATAGTGCGATAGTGCATTGCACCTTAGACAAATCCGACATTAACTAAGCACATGGAGAGATGATAGGTATAAAAGCTTAGCATGCACCTACCCCTAGTGACATATTTTAAAATTGTGAGGTCCTTTGGGCCAAAGTGGACAATATCGCCAAAGTGGATAATATCGTTCGCTAATGGGTTGGGCTTCTTACTTATCCCCTTGGATGAGATTTAGTTGTGCTTAAAAGAGCCTTTTAATATTATTCCAAATTATTATAGATAAGTTTTGGCAAAAAACTTGAGAAATTAACATTGTATCATTTATTGGGCTTGTGGGTTTGCCTTATGCTTTTCTTCTACATTGAAGGGTTTTCCACATAAATATAATGTTATTTTTCTATTATTTATTCGTGCTATTTTGTGATTGATTTATTTACTTTTCACCTTGGCATTTGCATATTTTATTTTGGTCAAATTGCTTAGTTACTTGATTTTCTTAACAGTATCCTATAAGCTTAGATTTGTCAATTATAAGAGTATAAAAAGAGAAAAAGGAAACTAAGCATGAAAACTCCAACTTCAAAACAATCACAATTTTCGTAGTTTGTAATAACCAAACGCATGAAACATGCCATTTCCCCAATTTTTATCTTTCATTCACATTCTTACATCCTTGTGAACTTATCGAAAATTTTATTTCTCTCACAACTAACTCATCATGTAAGAATAGCACGCCCATTGTTTAGATCTTTCATTACCAAAATTCTTCTAATTCTTGCTTAGAATCAAGATATGTTGGAAAGCCAGTAGAGAAAAATGATGGTTACTCTGTTTTCAATTGAAATCTTATTGTAGTAAGTTTACTTTTACAAGTCTTGAACCTCAAGAACATAACTCAACGTCGCAAATCTCCTAAATTGGCTTTGCGATACTACATATTCTTTTTTTACCACACATTAAATTTGGCGCCTCTAATACCACTTTTTGGGATCTTGGAGGAAAGTGCATGCAATAAGGAGATGATAACACAAAACACAAAGGATTTACATGATTCATTATTCTTTGCTTGCATCTTGAGATTTGATAGAAAACCCATCATTCCCGTAAAATTGTTCTAGTACATGAGGGGAAAAACCTACAAATCACTAAAACTCAAGCCCAAAAACAATCTCACCTTCCATAGACACCAGTGTTTGAACTCAAATCTTTCTTCCTCACATCCTACAAATTTGTAAAATGTTCACTTCTTTCTCATAGCTAAGATTCTTGAGACTCTCTTTGTATAGGTTGTTTACTTTGTCACCAAGAATTCTCATATGCCAGGAACAACTCATCAATTTGGTAAACTTATCCACCAAATACATAGCAAAGAGCCTTTTGGTTTGAGGTAAAGTAGACAAGCAATTGAATGATGGGAAGAAGTGGAAAAGGCAAAAAAGAGTGTATTGAAAGTGACCATTTAGTCCTCGAGGGGGCACGTGAAGAAAGTAAGATGACTTAAAATTAAGAAGTTGTAAGAAGTGAGATTTAGATATTAAAAGTTGGCATTATGACCAAGGAACTAGGGACTAGGAGTGGAGAAGTAGGAATATGAAGTGATAACTTGGATCCTAGGAGTAGGAAAAAATTTCGAGCCCAGGACCTTAAATTGAAATTACGAGAAGGGGTTGGAAATAGGTGTGAGACATAGTAGTATGGATGGTGAGCTTATTGTTCTCGAAGATAAGCTGCGAAGTGCTATATTTAGAGGCTATTGGCTGCAAAATTAAAATGTGCCAACTTAGTTTATATTAAAGGCATTCATACAAACTCTTGAGTGAATGGGCTGTTATTAGGAGGGTCTTAACAGAAGGAAAAAAATAGTGTCCTGTGTGGAATATTCCAAATAGATGGGTTTTAAGTTGCAATCATGTACTTCCAGTAAGTTTAAGTGGAAGAACTTTGACCATCTTCATATTTTAGCCATCAAGTCAGAATTTCTACAGCGTTCCAAAGAGACATAGACTTAACCTAAAAAGCCATGCCGTTGGTTGTGGCATAGAATCACCATGCATGAATTTCATAACGTAGGTATATTTTTGCTACCTACAACACATGCTTAAGAACAAGGTTATGTGGCAAATATCCAATTGAAAATAGGTATCTACATACACCTACTCACTATTCTTGTTGAGACTTCTATGTAGAAATTTATTACACAACGAGATCAATACAAAATAAACACACACACACCAAAAAAAAATATTTAATGTGATTCTACCCCAATTTTCTACATCTTGTATGAAAGAGAAAAATCCTATAAGTGAAAAGATTACGAAGAGTACAAAACAAAAGGCACTAATCTAAGTCTTGAAATAAACCTAGTTTACATACTTTTTGAATACATGGAATATCCTTTATCCGATTAACCAGGCGTTTTTCGTAACTTTTCCTCACATCCCTACAAACCCAGCTCTCAATTTCCCATGATCCTCTAAAGACAAAGATTCACTTCATGGTATAAACCACAGTACTTGATCACCAAGAATTCCTATTCACTAAGGAGTCCTACCCATTACGTATATTTATTCCCTTAAATAAACTTAGTTAACAAGTTATTCTCCAACCAATTGAATTCCACTAGAACCCAAGCTTGATTCCTAATTAGAATTTTGGTCAAATATCTAACAATTCTCAATCAATAGAATTTTGATGGAGTCATAATTGAATTTGAGCCCAAATTTCAAACATAATGTTTGTCCAAAACATTTGGAGCTCTAAATGTTTATAAATATTGTTTATTTGCTCGGAATTGTCTGTTATGACAGTAAATCTGTGTTGTTCCAGTGATTGGTATTTAGAGTGGCTACTAGCTGTTGCATATGTTGGAGGCATAGTTGCTCCTTTGAATTATCGATGGGTTAGTATCTTGGTTTCTTTTGCCAGTTTCCTCTTACTTTTTTTTCTATTATAATTATTGAGTGTCTCTAATTTTTTTAAGCAAGAAAAGAAAAGAACTTCATTCTAATTAAATTTTTGAGAGCTTCATAAAAATTCAAGGTGCATTTGAATGAGAAATTTTGAAATTTCAAAGAATTTTGAATGAGAGTATTTTAAAATGCATCAATTCAAAATATTAACATTTGTAATCACACTGTTTGGATAAATAATTTTTACAAAAAAATCTTTATTATTAAAATTTGACGAGATCAAAAATAATTATAATTAAGAAATAATGATATTAAAGATAGAATAAGAATAAAATATTGAGAAAAATATGCAATATGATTGCCATTAGATTTATAAAAATGTATAGATATTACTAATAACATGAAAAAAATTTTAAAAAAATGAAATGACTTTTTGTATTTGGAGCTGAAGAAAATAAAACTTGTGTAAAAAAATGTTGATATCTTATTAAAAAGGCATAAAAAAAATCATAAATTCGAACACTTGAGGTGAAATTTGAAAAAGGGAATTTAAGCCTTCTAAAATCGCTCTTTCAAATTGCAAGGATTTTGCAATTCTAATTTTATTCTGCCAAACAAGGTATTTTCATTTTAGAATTTTCAAAGGCCCTCTAGAAATGAATTCTCTCTTAAAATTCCCTCATTGTACTAACTTTTTTATTCATATTCTTATGCTGGTTAAATTCTATACTATTGGCTGGAATTGCAGCAACAAAAGGTTCAAGTTTCTTTAGGAGTATGGTGGCTTGTTGGTTTCATTTTCTGATATGTGCAACTAGTGAATGATTCTTAAACTAGTAAGATTAGGTTTATATCAATTCCATGATGGCTGATTTAACTTTGTTGTTATGAACTTCATAAGAGAGGAATGAAAAATATAATATAGAATTTTCTTACTGAGGTTGAATGGGTATATCATTAGCTTTTTCTGCATTGTGGGATATTGTCTGCTATAGAAAACTTGTCTGATTTTGCACTTCATTGCCCTTTCGAAATATAGAGTTTTGAAGAGGCAAGAATGGCAATGGAAACTATAAGGCCAAAGATGTTGGTGACTGATGAGAGCTGTAACTACTGGCATTGTTCACTCCAGAGTCATGCCATACCATCTTTAAGGTGGCATGTCTCACTAAGCTCCCCTTCCTCAGATTTTATAAACAAATACAACAGTATGTATTTATGTTGACATCTAAATATCGTATAAAATAAAGTCAGAATTGGGATTTATCAATTGCCATAATATCTCTGGCCTCATTTTTCCAGTATTAACAAGGGAAATGCTTGTGGAGCAATCTGTAAGATCTGTATCTATGAATTACTCATTTGCACCTGAGGGTGCTGTTGTAATATGCTTTACTTCAGGTATGGGTTCTTATATCTTTTTTTTTTTATTTTAAGTTTTACTTATGGTTAATTTGATTGTAACCTTAAGGAGAAATGCTCTCAGACTGTCAATGGAAACACCAAAAAAAGAAGGGGCAATAAAGGGCTTAGAACTGAACTCCTACCCTTTATCTATGATTGATTCTACTCTCAAAATTTCTCTCTGATCTCCATTATTGCTCATAATTGAGTAATCATTGGCTCAAATCCTGCCTGTAGGAGTTCTGCTGTGCTCCTTTCTTTACATCATAAAAGAGCACGTATGATTAGGGTTTTAATCCATACTGATTATGTCCTCAAAGCTAAATTCTGGGAGGTCTGATCTCAATACATGCCTACCCTCCTACCAGTCGGTAGCAATAAAATGGCTACTTTTAAGACTTGGTCTTGTCTGTTTCTCATACTAGGGCTTCTGTAAGTGCTGCACATATTGACCCTTTTCTACCCTTTGTAAGCACAGACAATCGTCAGAATTTCTACGATGAACTGTAAAATTAAGATGATGTGCCATGATAAGCTAGTAAATTTGAGTCATAACAAAGACGAATAGAGGTAACATTATCAAAGGTCTACTTGGAGCTAAAGTTTTGCATTTTGCCTATAAAATAATTGGTACAATTTCTCTGATATTAATAATTCCTGCTGATAATATTGGAGAGGATAGGATCCAGTTGGCCTGTTCGATATTTCATATTTGCTAATTTTTTCCTGAACATTGGAGAAAATGTGGTGGTGTAATGCATTATGCACACCGTTTCTTGGTTGAGTATATCAAGCTTAATTTCGCATTGAGAAATGAACAATAGCTTCTGAGCAATATTTTGGACTAAAACTGTCCCCCTTTCAGCTTTTTCTCTGCATACATTTGTTACATTAAAGTGCCGAAGAAAGAAAATTTGCTTCTTAATTCTTAAATATAAATTGTGTAAATATTTCCTTTTAATTTCTTCATACAACATTAAATGTGCAAAAAATCTTAATGCTCGGTTTTCATTTTTCTTTTCTGTTTATAGGAACTACTGGGAAGCCAAAGGGAGTTGTCATAAGCCATACAGCTTTAATTGTACAATCCCTGGCAAAAGTTGCCATTGTTGGTTTTAGTGAGGATGATGTATGCCTTTCTTCTAGAGATATGTATATTCGTTTTGACTGTAATTAAACAGTTACGATGAAGAGGCGATAATTCAAGCATGGTTTTTCCTAAATGGATTTACATGATTTGGATGGAATCATACAGCTCAAGGAACAGTGCATCCTAGTTTGTTTCGGTTTGTCTTTTATCTTTGGTTCCACTAACCTCTTAATTCTTTATTGTCTGGTTATTTCCAGGTTTATTTGCATACTGCTCCCTTGTGCCACATTGGTGGTTTATCTTCAGCCATGGCCATGCTAATGATAGCAGCTTGCCATGTCTTCATACCCAAGTTTGAAGCTACACTAGCCCTTGAAGCCATAGAACAACACCATGTGACTTCTCTAATCACTGTCCCTGCAATAATGGCTGATCTAATCTCGTCGATCAGGTGAATTACATAATTATTTTTCCTTGAGATGATGATAGTTAAATTTTGCTTGGTCAGGTCTCTTTGAGTCTTTGATTATCTTCATTTTCCCCTAAAATATTGCAGAAATTTGTGATATGTAAAGATATTTATTGTACGGATATTGCTTGAATTACTCAATATTTTACATTGATGCCCTTGGTTTTCATGGGGAGCTGCTGTAGCCTCTCTTTTCTAGTTGCTTTTCCCCCTGGACCAGGTCTCTTTAAATACATATGCATTTTCCTTGTGAATGCTTAATGCTGATTACATACTTGATATGTATAACTTTCTAGAAAATGTTTGTGATACTTAAAGTTGTGTCATACGGTTGTTTGATCTGGTTGCTTTTGTTCTGCTATATTATCTAAGGATGAAGGAAAGTTGGAAGGGAAGAGACAGTGTGAAGAAGATATTAAATGGAGGAGGAGGCCTATCACACAACCTTATTAAAGATGCAACCAAATTCTTCCCAAGAGCAAGACTTTTTTCAGCTTATGGTCGGTCTAACTCATTCAATTTTGCTTGTTCAAGTATTACATGATATATTCTACTCTTAAATTGTTTCTACAGTAACACAAATGGTTGCGTTGAGAAGCTTAGGCAACTTTCACTAAGTTATGCTTAACTGGAGCCAATTTTGATTTAGGACATTCTTCTGGATAAGTTTCATATGAAACTTTTGTATGCTATTCCTAGTTAGGTTGATGAAGCCAATTTACCAGTTCAAAGCACTGTCGTATATAAACATGCTTAGCTTAAATTCACCTTATTTAGCTGCTGCATGAAACTATACAAGCTATAATTTATATGTTTCCTTATGGTAATAGTCTTTTAATTCTCTTTCACGTTCTGAACTTGTGAAGGGATGACTGAGACATGTTCTTCTCTATCCTTCAAGACCCTCTTTCGGCCAATGCTTGAGGCCTCTGATACGTCACTGCAGATGTTAGCCAAAACTGATTCAAGTTCAGTCAAACCACGAGGGGTTTGTGTCGGCAAGCCTGCTCCACATGTGGAAATAAAGATTTGCACAGATGACTCTTCACATGTTGGAAGAATTCTAACTAGAGGTCCACATTTAATGCTAAGATATTGGGATCAAATTCCAGAAAAGGCATCAAATTCTATAGAAGAAGCCTGGCTAGACACTGGTGACATTGGATTCATTGATGAACAAGGTAACTTATGGCTGGTTGGACGAACAAATGGTCGAATCAAAAGTGGAGGAGAAAATGTTTACCCTGAAGAGGTGAGCATCGCTATAGATTTGTAACTTTTACTCATCTTTCACTTAAAATATGGTCTTTCTTATTACCTTGTAATGTTTATTTGTATGGTCATATAGGTAGACGCAGTGCTGATACAACATCCAGGAGTTATTTCCTCCATTGTTGTAGGAATTCCTGATCCTCGCCTGACGGAGATGGTTGTTGCTTGTATTCGAGTAAGAGAGGATTGGCAGTGGTCCAATAACAGTTCTAAACACTCAGATCAAAGCAACGACCAAATCCTGTCCAGTGAGATTCTTCGACATTATTGTAGGGAAAGGAATTTAAGCGGGTATCGCTCTGCTAAACTTCAACTCCATAAGATAGCTTCTTAAACTGCATTCTGATTTTCCTTCAGTTTGGTGGATGAATATTGTTGATTCAGTATTTCTTTCCTACTCTTTTCAGGTTTAAAATACCAAAGATATTTGTTTTATGGAGGATCCCATTCCCACTAACAACAACAGGAAAAATAAGAAGAGACCAAGTTAGAAGAGAAGTTATGTCCCAGCTACAATCTTTGCATAGCAATCTTTGACAATTTAGCTTCGTTATTCACAACAACCAGCAATTCCTTTTTTTAATTTTTTTTATGATCAATTAGATTCATATGTTTACAAATAATTGGTAAGTAATTTGATGATTTTGAATAAAGATATTACTTTATTTATTTAATTTCTTAAGATTAATTAGATAATTTGTTATTTTAAAGAAATGATTTTTCATTTAATTTAGTTTCTTACCAAAGTTAAAAAATACATTAGTTATAAAAATTTTCCCCAATATATTATCTTAAATAGTGTTTATAAAATAACTTGGTTAAAAAATTTTTTCCTATATATTATCTTAACTAGTCTTTTTAATGTAGACCTAATAATCTTAAACACAATATGATTATACATTATAAGAACAATCTGAACAATAGATATAAAAGTGACGTTTTAAAATTTAATAAAAATTGTGTATAAATATGATAAAGGCTAAAAAAGATTTTGTTTTGATGTGTTAACACAAATTTTGATATGAAATTTTTATATTTTATATTATACGAACACAATTTTAGATGACAACAACGCAACTTTCATATATAAATTGTCAGGTCTACTTTAATGTTTTAATACCATTTTTCCAATTATTATCTTAACTAGTCTCTTTAATGTTATATAATTTTTTTAATAACTTTTTACTTTTTTTATAAGTTTTCCCTATATATTATCTAAACAAGCTTCTTTAATATTATTTTACTTTTTATATAATTTTTTTCCTTATATATTATCTAACTAGTCTCTTCAATATTATTTTATTTTTTCTTGTATAATTGGAGATAGAATATGAGATTGTTTGTTCAAATTCAAATTTTACAATATATAGCAATTCTTCTTTTATTATTTGATCAAATGATAGTTGACAATGTTATTTTACTTTTAATAATATTTAATAGTAACATTAATGATTAAGTGATTCTATTCACAACCAAATAATCAAGCCACACACACTATTTTATTTTATTTTTTAATATCAAAATACCTCTAAATAAAAATACAATTTTACCCTTAATTTTAAGGGATTTCAATATTTCCAAAAATGAATTTTTAGGAATAATAACAAATAATACATGGGGCATTTATGATGCCCCATGAAAGCAAACTTTTGTGGAACAAATTTTATTCCCAAAAATGAATTTTCAGAAGTATTGAAATCTTTTTTAAAAAATTTGGGTGTAAGTTAGCACTAATTTCAGCTTAAAACTCAAAAAACTAATTCATTTTTAACCTTAAATGCAATAAAATCCAATCTAATTCTAGATAGTCGAGAATTTATCTCATATTCTTACAATTTTTGAAGAATTTAAGAGACACTGAAAAGTTAAAATTGAAAAATAAAGTGATTGAGGTGTACAGAGTAAGGAAAGAGTAGAATAGGTAAATAGATTTAATAAATAGGTTGTGAAGATTAGTTTTAAGAAGAGGATTTTAGGATTTAGGTTTCTTTTAGTAAATAAGTTGTGCAGAAGGTTAGATGGGTTATGTTTAGAATTTCTCTTAATAGGTGGATAAAGCTTTATGCAGTACTAATGCAAAGACAATCATGCCCTTTGCAATGCTTCGTAGATCTTATGAAGAGCATTCATGGGTATCAAAACAAGGGAAATGTTAGGGATGGGCACTTTCACAGTCACATTTTAACACTCTCTATTTTATTGTGCAACATCACTTTCTAGTTTTATGTGAAGACCTGTTATCTATTATTACAGGTTACTTGAAAAGTATTTTTTAGCATCCACATACTTTAGTTTTTTAACTTCTCATATGGGTAACCAATTTTCACATAAAACTAGACAATGATGTGGCCCAATAATATTGAGTGTTAAAATGTTACTATCCCTAGCATTCCTCATCAAAACAAAGTGGAAAGTAGGTTGGATTCATGGCATTTTGAAAAGGCCCCATTGTGGGATGAAGAAGTAGTATTGGCATCGAAAACAATTCTATAGCTCTACATTAAAGTCGTCTCCATCTAGCTCTAGGAGTTTGATTGCCTTTCTTGGAAAATTTTTTTGTCTACATAAGGTTCACCCCAATTGGGCTACCGATTACACCATCCACCCCAAGTCAGTGCCATAATCTTATTCTCTCAGAGCTGGGGTTGCTTTTCAATCTTACTAAAGTACAAAGTTCTAAAAGGCTTATTCTGTCTAGCTCGAATCCACAGAACGCGAGGTGGAGACTCCAATGGCCTAAAAATTGAGGGATTAGTAAAAAAAGTTATTGAAATGGCCTGGCTCTTCCATTGACACCCTATTCCAAGCGAGTCTTTTTATTGATTTGATGTGGTTGTTCCAGTACCAAGTGCCTTTGAGCACTAGAAACAAACAAAATAAATAAGAAACATTTTTTTTATCATGTTTGGTGCTTGTATGGTCATGATAGAGAGCATTATGTCACCTTATCATTGCCTTTTTTTCTTTAAAATCGATTTATTGAGTGTGTAATATTCATGTTTATATATCCAGTGATATTTTGTTTTGTATGCGATATGAGATTGAATTTTAAATACATGTTGCCTACACTCTTTTGAAGAGTGTAACATAACATTCTGTCTCACCTAGACTCATGATGTACTCGTCACAACTTACCCCTCCTGCTTATCTTTATTAGGGTGTTCAACATGGAATTGATCCATTCTTTCTATCCTATTGGGATACTTGGCATGGAACTAACCTACCCTACCTATCTTATAAGGCGCTTGACATGGACTTAAACAATCAATGGTTGTTTTTATATCACTTTTTATGTGGTCATTACCCTTTCCTTACAAAATCAACTTATTGGGATGCACTACGTTTACACGTATATGTCCAATGATCTTCTTTTTCACATATGATGTAAGATTGTATACACTTAAACCTACTATGTTTTGGAATGCACAGCGTGACGATTAAACTTGCAATTGTTATATTACATTTACAGCTAACCAATTACAATTCAAAATTATATAACATCTTGTTAAGTAGTTTGAAATGTGAAGTTCGGAAATGAAGTTTAAATTGCCAAAAATTATGTCTAATAGAACTTGAATAGACATAATTTGTCAAAAAACTAATACCTAAAAGTCATAACTTGTTTGAAGATATGTCTTTTGAACAAGACATATCCATTTGGAAGTGTTGTTTTCCATTATAAATATGCATATTTCCATGCTTAATTCTTTATTCTTAGTTTTCATACTTGTGTTTGGTAAAGTTTAAGAAATTTTGTTGTATCCTAAGAGATTTTTGAATCTTTAAGGAAAGTGATTAAATTTCACGCCTTAGAATTATTTTTTCCTCTTGTTCTATTTCTGTTTTTCTAACAATCTTAAGGATTTAAAAAATGACACTTCCTTTTGTCATAACGTGTCAAGTCCCAAAACCTACCCTGCTAGACTTAAAAATCAAGGAGTCGCCACCAACTATTCTAACCTAAGGTGTGATTGGTCATCTATTCTTGGCTAAAGGGCTTGGTCTGCGTTCAAAAAATCTTAGGTTCGGGAGTACAGTTACATGTGGGGAAAGATTAGCACCCCCACAACACCCATCTTAAAATGGTACCAACTATTCTAGGTCATTCTAAATTTATCTTAATTTGAGTTAATTTTGATATGCTTAATATATTGGAAACGTACTTAAAACCCTTCCATCGATCTGTTTCAGACAATAAGTAAATCCTTTCACCTCAGGAGTATTCAAGTAGTACCAATTGACTTGCTTGAAGAGGCTCCGTTGTCGAATCATTTAAATACATTATAAAAATCCTAATATTGACTCTATACCCAATAGGTTATTCTAAATTTACTTTAATTTGAATTAATTTCGATATACTTAAAATATTAGAAATTTACTTAAAATCCTTCCATCAATTTGGTTTAGACAATAAGTAAATCTCTTCACCTCAGGAGTATTCAAGTAGTACCGATTGATTTGCTTGAACAGGCTCCGTTGTCAGAATATATTATGAAAATCCTAATTTTGGCTATATACCCAATCCTTACTAATTTTCTATTTTGTATTCATTATATTTTTATTTAATTCAAATTATTTCCATATCCTATTTCTATTTTATTTTAATTGTCTTTATTATTATATTTTATTTATTTCTATTTTAGAAAATGAACACATATTATTATATTGAAAATTAACTCTAAACCTTTCATCAATCTGGTTCAGTCTAGAGCAAACTCCTCACTTAGAAATTTCCAAGGAGTACCATTTAACTTTCTTGGAATTTCATCATCGAATAATTTATATTCATCTCCATAATTTAATTACTCTTATCTAATTTTTGTATTTTATTTATTTATTTATTTATCTTATATTCATCATACTGAGTTGCAATTTATTTATCGAATATCCTAAACTAAATTAACTAATTACATCCTAAAATCTGTGAACTATATTTAATGTAGCATACAAATCAATATTAGCAAACAAATTATTTATTCCATATATATTAAGCAAAAAAAGAAAAAAATCAAATTAATCAAATCATGCAAAATCAATCCGATCACACAAATCATGCAAATATATTCTCATAAATTAGTTCATATTAAATTAAGTCATGTCATATTAATTAATTACATTATTAAATCATGTTAACCAAATTAATTAGTCAAAATTTCTATTTGCAATTTAAATCCAATTATTAAATCATGTTAATTTAAATCTTGATTTATTTAATTGCATATTACCAAGTGGACGTTATCCTAATCTATCAATTAACTATTATATAATTAGTAAACCAAAAATAGGTTTTTCTCTTACCTTGTTCTGACTTTTTCCTTTTATTATTTCTTTCTCTACTTTATTCCAACATGGCCTTCCTTTTCTTATATAATAGCCCTTGTTTTAATTCCACAACATGCAGCAAACAGCGATAAGTGATGAGGAGCAGAAATTTGGTGATACCGGGATGATGGCTGAACGATGCAAAGGTGGTACAAAGTTGATTTGCTAATGCAGAGGTGTAGCGGGGAGTGACGGGAATGCAAAAACAGGGCAACAACAGCACCAAGCAACAAGGGTCAAGCAGCAGAACAGGGAAGCTTCGACTAGCAGTGAACACAATAGTGTCAGGCAGCAGCGCAGGTCACATGGTCTGATAGAGAAACGGCAGCAGCAGCGGTGGAGAAGAACTGACGACGAAGATGACCACAGTTTGGCCCAGGTAGCGGGATAGGAGAAGTGGATGTTTGGATTTTGAGTAAGAACAATGCAAGTGATAGCAAAGATGATGAAGGTGGTCAGCCGGTGCAGTAAGCAAAGATGACGATGCTGATCGGTGTTGCAGTGCAAGGATGCTGAATTGTAGATGCTTGATTGTTAATGAATCAAATCATGAGCTTTATTCCCTTTTTATAGCCATAAATTTGTTAGAATCCTAATACAATTATACTTATTCTAATAATTATCTCATATTTTTAATATTTTATCTATTTAATTATTATGTTAATCATAATCTAACTCTATCAAATTTAATATTAATCTAAATAATTATCCTAAAAAATCTAATTATCCTATCCTAAAATTAATTTTATTTTCTTTTCTTATCTTTTTTTTATTATTCCTAAATCCTATTTTAATTTTAATTTCCTAATAAATGTTAATTGTAAATCTAAAAATTTTGATTAATTCTAGCATAATTCTAAATTGTTAAATTAAAGTAAAATACAATGTTACCCAACCCCATTAATTATTTTTACAAATTAAGAACCTGGACAAAATAAGGTGTCTACACCTTTGATATGAGTTTCAAAATTCTAAATTAGGAGTTAATTAAGTCGGATCATTTTGATAGTACTAACTACATGTGGTGGAAGGACAAAATGACTTTCCTATTAACATTGTTGAAGGTATCTTATGTGTTTGATCCAAGTTTGTCATCACTACCAACACTAAAGAAATATGACTCTAAAGATGTGAACAAAGAAACGTTGAAGTGTGAAGAAGATGAAATGAATATTTTTTTTACCAATAAGAAGGTTAATGTTTTTTCATTGAATTACCATATCCAAAATCTCATAACCCAAAAAAAAAAAAGAAAAAAAAAGCCAACAATGTCATCCTTGGATAAGAAGAAACACAATAAGAGATACGAGAAATATTTTAAAAATAAAGAGATTTTGTAAAGTAAACATGCTCGGGCGGAATCCCAAAAAGAGCTAAAGCTCTTTTAAGATCTCCCACGGTTAGAGCTGTTCAAATGGGTTCAAGCCCATGGATTGGTAGGACCTCTAAAATGTAACTTCGTTTAAATACGGGTAAAATGAACCAGATTCATTTGGCTTGTGGGTTGGCTTGCTTCTTTTTTTTTCTCATGATTTAATTCTATTAATAAATCCAATTAAATAAAAACAAATGCAATCCAATCCAATCCAATTAAATAAATACAAACTCAAATAAATAAATAAAAACCTAAGATGCAACCCAATAAAGCATTAACCCAAAATGGCTAAATTCAAACATTTTTTTCCCTAAAGCCATAAATGGCTAAACTCCAATAGCGCAAACCTCCACTCTTTTTGTTTGCTACTTGCTAGGCAAACCAATGGCAAGCCCACTCTCCATTTGCTTAATTGCTTTAACTTTACTAATTTATTTGGCTTAATATTCAAATATGCCCCCTACGTTTGCCACAAAATAAAATTAAGCCTTCAACATTTAATTACATGAAAATCAATCTTAAACATTTCAAAATAATAGAATTAAGTACATTTCCGTTAAATTCTTTAATTTTTGTTACCCTTGCAGTAATAAAATTTAACCGTATTGAAGAAGTTGACGAAAATGTCCTTAATTCTATTATTTCGAAATGTTTAGAACTGATTTCCATGCAATTTAACATTGAGGGTATAATTCCATTTTGTAGTAAACATGAAAGGCATATTTGGGTATTAAGCCAATTTATTTCAATCGATTCGCTTTCTATTTCACCACAATTCACTCTTTCTTCACATCCATACTTCCTGCGTCAATGCCAATGTGTGTTCATCCTGTCATCCACTGTCCAGTAGTGAGATTCACACTTCCTATTACTATTATATACTGTTAATGAAGTTGGGAAGATAAGTTATCTCATAACTGTTCATATGCCTTATGCTTCGTAGGTATAACAGAGATTTAGACTATGGGCCCTACTAGGACTTTATTATTCTGATGAAGACAAATCCTAATAGTATCGATATTCAAAGCAAAATACTAAGATGGTAAGAATCTACATCTCAAAATTCAGCTGTTTGTACATGTTTTGAAAAACATGTGATAATTTTAAAAATTAAAGTTACATCCATAGGTTAGGAAAATTTTTGTAAATAACAGTCAATCTTAATTGATATAAGACCAACTAACAGTTATAAATAAATCCACATATGAAGAAGTCTTACGCCATGTTAACTGGTAGATTGAATCACACAAAAAAGTGAAAAGCTATGCAATTGGACAATTAGGGCTATTTTGGTAATTTTGCCTTTTTGACCTGTCAAACCCTATCAACCCCTATTCAATTATTAGAATATGTTAAATAAATATGTTTTACGATTGAATGAAATATTTTGGAAGTTAAACTGACTGTTCAAATGAAAATTGAAGTGTGAAGGGCAAAAAAATAAGACATTTGTAAAATTTAAGGGCATTGTAATAATTTGCCATCAAGATATTATTTTAAAAGTGAATTCTCTAGTCTTCTCTCCATCTTGGCCGGCCATCATCACTCACCATAGCCTTCTCACTCTAAAAGCTTAGTGAAGAGAGGGAAAACTCTTAAAATCCTCGCAAAAACACCATGTAATCGAAAATTGTCTTAGGCTAACTAATTCAGCTCAGGGAGCTCTACAACATACTACTAAAATCAAGCCTTGAAGTGGCCATTTCATAGTCTTTGGGTCCTCTCTATTTTCGGCCAAAGAGGGAAGGTGACAGAAAGCTTAAGTTTTTGTGTTTTAATGGCATTATACTATGTGTTTAAGGTGTTTAAACATGTATTTATGCTTGAATTGAGTTAAAACCATGAGAATCAATCCCCTAGGGTTTGGCCAAGCATAGCCATGCATGAATGTGATGTTGTTCAATGCAAAAATGAAGTAGAATCAGTGTAAAGAGTGAGTAGAACGTGTATACGACCTTAAATCATTGAAATGGAGTGTGTAGCCATGGGAGGCCATTTTGGCCAAGCGAAGAGCATGGTGAAACCTTGCTCAATTCAATGCAAAATGCATCCTAAAATAATGTATAAATTAATACAAGACTGTTGGGGAAGTCAAAATAAAAAAAAGGAGGTGTTTTGACGATAGTTGTGGTGTAAGCACCAGTAAGAAGTAGACTAGAGTTATAGCTATATTAGGCAATGTAGTAGGACTCAAGGAGTTAAATACTTTTATAACTGAAGTGTAGTGACTTGACTATGATTGTGTGGTGTTTTGCAACTCGAAAGTGAGGAATGTAATAGTGGTGCTACTGAATATGAGTGGTAAGGGATTTATATAAGAAGTGTAGGGATACTTTGTTGCATTGATATTAATTGAATTGAGATCTATATGATTGATTTTTGTGAATTGATTGAGATTGGGAAACTGTGATTGTGGTTATTAAATTGTGTTTCTAGTGCAGGAGGGTTATAATTGATCATACCATCATGCTATCGAAATTTCGTAAATTGAACCTGAAACCCTATAATCATAAGGGTAGATTATATGTCACGACCCGAAGGCCGTGACATTCACTTGATACTCATACTTTTTCTTTTTACAAATTTATGGACTAAATTTTTCCTTTTCATTTATGGTTTGTATTCGGTGTCAGTGTAGTCGCTAACTAATTCTACTGATCATTTCATTATATTTTAACCTTGATAACTTAAACATTAACTTTGTAAATGTATTTACTCAACTCTTTAAGTGAACTATAGTCAACCAAACATAATCACATACCGCATAACATACGATGATTATATGAACCTATGTAATAATTTAACATGGTCCTAAGTTACATCCCGACTCATTGAACAAAATACATACTGTGTATCAATTAAAGTTTGTACATGTAAACAAGAGATTTACAAAGAACATATACCCCAAAAGCAATAAAGCAGGTTCAGAGGACAATGGCCAGTACCAAACCAAGATACCATCTCCAAAGGCCCACTTAAAAGCTCTCATGGCAGATTTTTAACTCAAATAGTCTGAAAAGAGATGAAATAGAGAAGGGTGAGCAAATCCACGGCTCAGAAAGATGCTAATATAAATGCAGGAGCAGAATTATACTATCTTAATTGTAATGCATAAAACCTGCAAATTTGCAATTACAATTCACCACTTCAATCGATAACATCTCATATTTATAACAAGATCATGTCCTAAGGACTTTAAGTGAGCGAGGGTTTTGGAGTATTGATGTAAGGAAATTTGAAGTACCTCATTATCTCCATTCCCGACATCTATCCATCACTCAAACCTCTAAATAAATCAATTAAATCACTTTCAATCTTCTTGTCCTTATATTACAATGCATCGTACAACAATACATCATGTATAACTTGAATATCATATACTATTAATCCACGCTCACATCAATCTCATAGTATATCATGTTCAATTGAGATATCATATCAAGTCACATTACATTTAACAATTATACTCCTATATTATATCAACTCATATCACTTTTCATATGGAAAGTAATGATCACGGTAGTGTAAAAGTCATAATTCTCTTCGTATAAATCTTATGTTCATGTACTGTATAGTATCATGACATCATATAGATAGAATGTCGTTATATCATGACTCAACGTGCAAAACTTATGCAAGCTTTACTGTATAAGATGACTATCATTTCAAATCATATTACATATACTTTTAGAGCATGTTCAAACATGTAGGTTCTCAATTCATTTCATATTTACTTTAAGACATGGTCAGAGCATGTACAATTTGTAAATCATATCACTTGCACTTTTAAGACATGTTTTAAAATGACAAACATGTAATGTATCAAAACATTTCATATTCACTTTTAAAGCATGTCTAAAACATGTGCAGTTTCAAAATTTTTTTATATACTGTAAAGCAATATCAAGTCTAGAGTTCATATCAAATAAAATTATACTCTAGACCACATATCTTATCATGTTCGAGACTTGGCTAAATCCCTAATACTCTATCAGTAAAGACTTAGTTCACTGTAGCTAGCAGTGAAAATCATGTCATCGTCCCCTAGAAACCAACTAGGGCACTATCTATGGCCATAGACCTCATGTCTCTCAACCCCACTAATCAGGTGTAACTGAGCCCTGTCCACGACTATTGTCGGACAAGCATCTCTGCCTAATGAGTAATCTCCAATTAGGCGGTTTCCACTATGCTTTATTGAGTTTAACTCTCTTAGGGTGCCTATAGTCTTATAAAACATTTAAATCTTTAGCTTTTCTTGTCAAAAATCATGTAAAGTATATGGTACATTTCTTTAAGATGATTTATATATAAATTTATATATATGTATACCATATACTTTCCTTTCAAAACTAATCAATAATTCAAAATATTTATATAAACATTATTATAACAGCTCAAGTTGTAAACAAGGCATGTTTAAAGGCGATGCAAATTAAATCATGAGTTCAAAGCAATAAACTATCATGTTCATAAAATATATCATTTGGTATAGCGCTAACTATAATCCTAATTCCTCATTTCCATCCTTTTGATTTCGATCGGATCATCCCTAATAGGTAAATTCGATATTCCCTGTAGTTCCTTAATATTCAATATCTTTTCTCAATAATTATCGACTATAATAATCACTTGTACATTTCATCAACAATACTAGAACCCCCACCGTCAGTATGAGTCCTCTTAGTATCTATGAATGTTTAAATATCACATTTCTATATAACCATCAAGATACTGAATTTATGCAAATACTGATATCATCATTCAAGACCTCTTCCAAAGTCAACATCGAAGACATAAAATCACAAGATCAATAGTCACCTATCCAATCCATCTATGGTTGAACATATTGACACTCGATCATAATTCTAACTTGATGTCCAATTTCATTTACTATCACAAAATCAATCACAGTTTTCAAATCAATTTTTTTCTATGGCTTGTATAATATAATACTATGATAGAATTATCTATAAAGGTATTATCGGATCAATTTTAGGTTAGCACTTTACCCACTTAAGAGATTTGGCTAAATTCCACTATCAAACAATGTTCCAAGACATTTTATATTAGAATACTGAACTTATACAATTGTCGATCTTATTATTCAAGACCTATTCCAAAGTTATAACCGAAACCATATAATCACATATTTGACACTCATTTATTTGAATCTATCAATGATTAGATTATATCGGAATTCAACCTCAATTCCAATAAGATTATGCATGCACAAGTCATACATGTGTTATAACTCGATATCATAACTATCCATCGTATACCACCATATTGATACTAAGACCCCTACACAAGTGTAGGTCCACTTATTATCTCATGTATATTCAACAATATAATGTAATATAATAAAACTATCTCAACATTGACCTCTTGCAATGTCCATGTTATCACATTCGAAACTACTCCAAAATCAAGAAATCGAAATTAATTAATTCTAAAATCATCACTCTGTCGATAATTCCACAATTCAATTGTTCAACCATCTAAATTACAACCTCGATATTCTCTTCCAAGCTCTATCATATAATCATTATTAATTTTATCAATGATTTGACTAGATCGATATTCAACCTTAATTTCAACTTGATAACCAAATCGTGATATTAAAATAAATCAATTTATCGGTTCTATAAGGCCTACATAGTATAATTCTACTGCAAACTTATATAAAAGTCTTACCACGACCAGAATATAATTCATCATGTTATCATGCTCAACCATTCACCTTCTCAAACTATTCCAGAATCAAATTTTCAGGCAATACGATAAAATCCTTTCTAAACTTATCTTTCAATAATTCTTTCCAAAGTTCATTTATACGAGAAAGCATTAACCTTTTTCATCAAACATTTTCATATAAATTCTAGCAGTATAACGGCTTAATTTTATTAAAAACCTCTTGCAAGGAAAATACAATTTATAAACCACAAGGCAATTGATTTTCACAATTTATTTAGTATCCCCTACGTTCCAATATATATTTCTTACTAAGACTCCCACCACCAATTGTGGGTCCTCTTAGCATTTTAACATCATTTCATCAATAATTCATCCTCAAGATCACAATTCTAGATTATACAGTATAATACTACTACTACTTTACAAGAGTATCTTACCTATTCACTAAAGCTTAGCGTGTTTCTGAGCCTAGCCGAACTCCACCACTTGCCTCATTACCATGTTGCTACAATTTTAACAATTCACACATATATTCCTTTAGAAAATAATCCAACAAATTCTATAAATTTCAATGGAATATAACAAAATCTTTTAATTTCCTTACCCATATTCAACATTAAAATTATGGTAAAGTACTTCCCAAGCTCCTCTCATTTCTTTCTTTCTTTCTTTTTTTCTTTCCCTTTCTTCTTTCTTCTTTTCCATTCTGTTTTTCTGTTTTGTTTTTTTTTCTGGCCGAATTGGTTCAGCCTTGCCCAGCCGGTTCAGCCTTGTCCTGCCAGTTCAGCCTTCTTTTCCACCTATAGTCGCTAGTTCAGCCACTCCGGTAGCAGCCAAGGTCGCGATGTGGCCGTTCTCTTTACCCCTTCTCCAAATCGGCTGGCGGCGGCAAGTAGATCTACGGGCGATTGTCAGTGGCAGCAGCGCCGGCTGTTCTCTTCTCCTTTCCCCCTTTTGGCGGCCTATGCCTCTTAGCCCTCTCTGGATTCGAGTCGAACTGCCCTCATTCGTCGGCAATCAGCAATTCTCCTTTCTTTTCCTTCTTCTTTCTTTCTCTTTCCTTTTTCCTTTTCTTTCCTTTCCTTCTTCTGATCCGGTCCTTTTCTCCTTCCTTCATCGTCTCTCACCATCGCCGATCCTTCCTTTCCCCCTTCTTGGTTGGCGACGACCCTCCCCCGTCTCTCTTTTTCTCTTTCTCTTTTTTTTTATTTTCGGTGCTTCGGCAGACATGGTCTGCTAAAGCAAAACTATGTCTGCTGCTAAAGCAAAACTAAGACTTTTGCTTCAGCAGACGCGTTCTGCTGAAGCAATGTCTTTCTTTTTTTTATTACATATATATTATAGATATATTTGATATTTATAATTATATATATTTAATGTACACTATTTATATATCTTTAAAATCTATACTTATTTTATATATATATATATATATAGAGAGAGAGAGAGTTTATATGTATTAGAACATATATATAATTTATATTTGCTATATATATAATACTTATAGCATATATTTTCTTGTTTTATTATTTATCAATATATATTTTTAATTCAACATAATATTTATTGTTTATACATAAATACTTATATAAATATACATATATATAATGATATATATGTATGTATATTCATACACATTTTTATTTCCTTAATTTTGATTCCTTAATACCAAAATATATTTCATAATAACAATATTTTTTTTGATTTATCAAAGGATCAAATATCATAATTCAAATATTTGATCTCATAACAAGTTTATTTATTTATTTTTACTTTATCTATTAACCTCAGAAATTAAATTTATAGTATCCATAATTTCAAAATGGAAGAATTCTCGGTTATCACATTGTAAATGAAATCAAAATGAAGCTAAAGAGTAAACGTATTGAAAGTTGCATATAGGTCGCTAAGAGTGCCTAAATTTGTAATTCAGTTTCCAAGACTGATTTTAATAATTTTCCCAATTTTCAAGATACCCACGAGTGCTAGTGTCCTTCTTATACGTAAATAAAATATTTTGAATACTAGATTTTGAACTAAGAATATTTGTCGAATATTTTTATCTCAAATATCATTGTTACTAATTTTACCAAATTATGGACTGACTAAAGATTAGTCTTACTAAATTGACCTCTGAAGAGTATTTACATTGTTTTATACATTGTTTTGAGACTATTGGCTCCATAGCAGCCTTCGTTTTTATCATGCTGATCTGAGTGAGTGAGTGTACTAATACTGATGACCTTAGTCACGTCTTCAGCACCCATAGATATCACCTGACTAGTGTTCATTGTAGACTACTATTGACTATGGCCATATGTCTTATTATTATTCCCTTATGGGATACTAAAACTGCATAATTCTATTAGGTGTTGCCTAGTCTCCATTGGACTGTTATCGAATGGTTTTACCATATTGTTTACTGAGTATGATCGATTGAGCTAATTTACTGTATTTGTTCACTGAAAGCTGTCTACAGTACTATTTACTGAGTGATATACTGAACTGTCTATTAAACTAGTCACAGTACCATTTACCGATTGTTTTATTAAATAGTTTACTGAACTGATTTTCGTATTGTTTATCGAGTGACTGTTAACTATTTACTGATTTAGTTAAGAAATGATTGATCGGAAACTGTACCACTAAAATGTCTATAGAGCAAACTCTAGTAAACTTCCTATAGTCAGAGCTAGGGACTGGGACAAGTGAGGTACTTCAAAGTATCCTTCTATACTCAGCCTGGTTACCTAACCAATTATAGTATCTTTTTTAATAGAGTGCCTAAATACTATACTGATACTAATTTTGAGTGTAGGAGCATGTCTAAGATACACACATGTAGTTATGCATAGTATCAGCTCTTTTATATATATTTCTTACTGGACCTAAGTTCACCTCTTACTTTCCTTCCATACCATCTACAGTAGTTTATTTCTATTCCAAGAGAAAATCTAAACGGTATCCCTCAGGCAGTTATCGAAGACCGTAGAGGTTTACTATTTTACTTTTATATGTTCAGACAAATATATGTACAGTACCACTATGTATGTATTTGAACAGGGGAAGTAAACTGTACTGTAATATACTGAATGTATCTGTTGAGTGTTTATTAACGAAAGCTAGATGTAAATTAAGTTTTGATCATTCATATATATATATATATATATATATATATATATTTATATATCAGAAGTGAATGTTTCAGATTCTAAGATTGAAATATCGACTGACATCAAAATTGAGTGTAGACATTGCAGACAGCCCAATCAATCATAATAATAAGAAAATTGTTAGTACTAAGTGTCAATAATCAGATCGTGACACTAGGGTCCTTGCCTTAGTGCCTGGCCTATGTGCGTGTTGCATTCAACTAGCGTCCTTGCTTGCATGCTGTGATTTCTCGAATTTGTTTAGTTTGCAGACCAGCCCATTAGCTTGTGGATAAACATGTGAAGGTTAGGACCTTGATCCAGACACTGACAAGTTGGCTTGTGGACAGGTTGAGCCAGTCACTGTAATAGTTCTACCCATTTTTAGCCTTTTGCTTTTTGTTTAAAATTAATTTTTAAAAATATTATTTCATTAATTTTTTTACTTAAAAGTTTTACAATATTTATTTTTGTTAGTTATTTCACTTTTTTAAATTTAATATTTTTATTTTTTATTTTAATAATTTTAATTTATATTCTATATACAAGATGGTGCTGTTTAATGGAAAAAAAATACTATTTGAATAAAAAATATTTTAATATTAATTTACTAATTTTTTAATATATTACAATTATTATATTAATTTTATAAATATAAAATATATATTATAAATATTATTATATAAATTTTAATTTAATGTTTTCTATTGACATTTGCTCTTTTAACTATACTAAATTTATGTTATGTCAATTGTAATTGTATCTTAACACATATCACTGTTATAATACTTAATATCAGTGCTACCATTGTTTACAATTTCACTAAAATTAATTTCACAATCAAACCCTCAATTGATAAAAATTTAGAGCCAAAGTAGGAAAGGAGAAAAGACAAAAATTGATAAAAATTTAGGGGTCATTTGGCATTATTTTTGTTTTCTATTTTCTGTTTTTGTTTTCTGTTTTTTTTTAAAACAACAACAAAAAATTTTTGGCAGCATGTTTCTGTTTTCAAAAAACAAAATGAAAACAAAAATTTTCAAAATTGTTGAAAACAAGAATTTCATGTTTCCATTGTTTTCATAAACATGTTTTCATTTCTGGTATTGTTCATAAGTGAGTGAACGGTATTTATATATTAATATAATATTAATACTTTTCATAATAAAAATATAAAATAAAATTAATTAATTTTTTAAAATAACATAATATTAAATTTTAATATAAAATATAATTTAATTAAAAAACAAATATTTTAAAATTAATATATTTATTTCAATATAGAAAAGTTAAAAATGTAAAAAGCATTTAAATATAAATTATATTGAAATATAATATTATAATATTATTTAATTTAAATTTATATAATAATTTATTTAATATATTATATATTTTAAATAATTTCATATATTATAATTTTGATATGTTAATAAATAATATTATTACTAAGTACTATTATCTAATATAATTAATTATTATTTTACTAAACAATATTATTATTTAATATTATATGCTTTCAATTAAATTTAAAAAATATCACTACTACTATTAAATAATTTAATATTATTAAATAAGTGAATACCTAACATTAAATAATATTATTTATATTAAATATAATATATTTTAATAATTATAAAATTTATTATAAATTAATTAGTTAAATATTTTATCTAATAATTTAATATTATTACAATTAAACCAAATGATATTATTAATATAATTTATAATTATTAATTTATATTCTTATTTAATATATAAATTTAGAATTTTGCTAATCTCAATTATTATTATCTAATAAAAGAATATTAAAGAATTTATTTAATATTATTTTTAATTGAATTATTTTATTTAATATTATATTTATTTGTAATATTATTTAAATTATATCAAATTATTATATGATTGAATGAAAATATTTAATATAATTATTAAATAGTATTAAATAATATTATTTCATATTATGTACATATTATTATTTAATAAATATATTATTTTTTATTTAATTTTTAAAATTTTCTTTTGTTAATTGAATTGTTATATATGAATCAGTTTAAATATTCATTTTTAAAACGTAACAGTATTAACCAAACATGTTTTTTATTTTCAAAATTTGAAAATAAAACAAAACAAAAACAAAATTTTCAAAAATAGGAAAAAGAAAACAAAAAACTAGAAACGATCCCAAACGATCCTTTAGTGTTTCGCTAATGAAGGAAAAGAGGAAGTGATTTTAGGATGGTTAAAGATAACAACATAGGTGATGTGGATGGAGAAAATATTAATTAAACGACATAGATCTATCATCTATGTTCTTTACTTTCCTTATATCTTTTTCAATTTTCTTTCAAATTTTAAAAATTAAAATATCATTTAACAAAACAATTTAAAAAATCTTTAAAAAAATAAATAGATTATTTTTGATGAGGTGGGACTGAATTGAAAAGGGTTAATGTATCATTTGACCCCTAAATTATACTACTTTTTTCGCTTTGGTACCTAAAAAAATTTTTTGGCCACTTTAATGCACGAACTTCACTTCCATCAATTACTTTACCCCAGAAGTTAACTCCGTTAAAAAATTTGTTGACATAGCCACTGTAGCTAATAACATTACGCTGTTTGGCTTTTATTTTCACATCATTTCCAAATTTGAATATCCAGCTCCTAAAAGAAAACAATTTCATTTATATAATTTATTATATTTAAATTCAACCTCTTTAAATTAAATTTCTTTTTTCTATATATTTTTTATATTTCTTTAACCCTTTTCTTTAGTTTATCTCTGTCGATTTTTCACAATGAGGAAAAACCCATTGAAGAGATAGGCAGCCAGCTTCGATTAAAGCAACGTCGATTTAAGAAACCCATTCCTTTTCTCTTCCATTAGCTTCAAATTAAGTGACGAACATAAAAAATGGTTGAGAGTAAAAGTAGTAAGAGCTGAAACCCCAAACATACTACCAAACCAAGCCATCTAAAACCCACAGCCAAGATAACAAAATAAAGCAAAAAAATACCATAGAGAAACAAGCAAGGAGCGATGGTACGGCTAAGGGCTTGAAGAAAGGTAAAAGCATTCAGGTTTGAAAAGAAAAAAAACCTAGAGAAGAAAAGAGATAAAGGGCGGTTTGGAATAGAAGGAAATCTACTTTGTCTCTCTCTCTCTCTCTCTTCTTCTTAGAAAAATTTGCAAAGAGGCAAGTTTCCTTTGGTTTTCCTTAAAGCACGATTTGTTTCCTTTTTAAAGTGAAAATTCTTAACTTTCTTTTTCCAATGAGAAACTTGAATCAGATTTATGGATGCTAATTCCATCAAATCATCTCAAAAGAATCCTTCATTTTCCACCCAAAATACGTATATTTTCCCAAACTCCACCCAAATCCACCATTTCCTTCATTTTTTTAATCAAAATTTACTCTTTTTTCCTCAAGATAAAGATACCCAGATCTTCAAAACACTAAAAAGACCATGAAAAACAAATCCAAATTATTCACGATCGGGCTAGTAACATCCTAGTAATCATCAAACTTTGGTGTCTTTGTGTCTTCGTTTGTTTGCTAATTTTGTCGGTTTGATGTTTATATTGGTTAATGTAAATGCTTTTTTTTGGGTATTTATTGA
Source organism: Heritiera fomes (assembly GCA_032173925.1). Classification (NCBI taxonomy): domain Eukaryota; kingdom Viridiplantae; phylum Streptophyta; class Magnoliopsida; order Malvales; family Malvaceae; genus Heritiera; species Heritiera fomes. Next base: position 1,772,318 of record JAPDPM010000010.1, on the reverse strand, counting down.
GCATTTGATATTTGGATTGGAATGTGGAGATTGGTTTGCTTTTTCTTGTTATTATATAATGCAAATTCCAGCTTCCTTTTGTTCATGGATGATTTGAATGGGATGTGGAAATGTGACACCTCGGGGTGCACCTGTAGGTCATCGATATAGGCCATCGCCCCGAGTGGGTCACCCATCCGTATTGTCTGCTTTGGGGTGCACCCGCAGGCCACCGCCCCTCACGCTTTATTGGAGTGTGCCCTTAGGCCACAACTCCAATTTGCGTCCCCAGAGGTTCGAACTTAGGACCCTTAGGTACCTAAGCCTTGCACTCATGGTACCATTGAGAACACTCCGATAAAGCGTGAGGGGCGGTGGCCTGCGAGTGCACCCCAAAGCGGACAATACGGATGAGTGACCCACTTGGGGCGGTGGCCTGTGTCGATGACCTGCAGGTACACCTCGGGGCGTCACAATAAAACGCGCCACCCCGAGCGGGTCACTTATCCGTATTGTCCGCTTTGGGGTGAACCCACATGCCACCGCCCCTCACGACTTTATCGAAGTGTGCCCTTAGGCCACAACTCTAATTCGCATCACCAGAGGTTCGAACTCAAGACCCTTAGGTACCTAAGCCTTACACTCATGGTAGGTACCTAAGCCTTACACTCACAGTACCATTAAGACAACTTGTCTCAATGGTACCATGAGTGTAAGGCTTCGGTACCTAAGGGTCCTGAGTTCGAACCTCTGGGGACGCGAATTAGAGTTGTGGCCTAAGGGCACACTCCGATAAAGCCGTGAGAGGCGATGGCCTGCGGGTGCACCCCAAAGCGGACAATACAAATGAGTAACCTACTCGGGGCAATGGCCTGGGTCAGTGACCTGCAAGTGCATCTCGGGGCGTCACAGGAAAGGATTTGTTTTATTTTATTAAATTGTGTTGGCTTCATATGATTTTAAGTGATAATAGAGTGGGAAATGATTTGGTAATCTGATAATGATGTTAATTCTCCTCATATTAAATATTTTTACTTATTTTTACATTTTTTAAATATTTTAGTTTTTTTACATTTTTTGAATACTTTTAAATATTTTAAAATATTTTGTAAATATATTACATAATTTTAGATTTTTTACATATTTTTTAAATATTTTTTAGATATTTTTAAATATTATACATATTTTAAAGTATTTTTTAAATATTTTAAAATAGTTTAAAAATTTTTTACAGATTTTAAAATTTTTTCAAGTATTTTTAAATTATTTTTAAAGAAAAAAAATAAACAACACTCTCGTGGTGTACCTCATGTCAAAATATTATTGGGCAACCCACCCCGTCAGAGTTTTTTCAAACAGTGTTAACGTATGAGGTAAAATGGCTGACAGAAGTGAAGTTCGTGTATTAAAGTAATAAAAATTTTCTTTAAGTACCAAAGTGAAAAAAGTAATATAGTTCAAAGATCAAGTGATACATTAACCCAATTGAAAAGTGAAATATCCATTGAATATTATATTTATTTATATGGGTAAAATTAGTTGTTATCCGGAAAGGGTATGATGGGGATTGGGTTTGTTAGAGATAAACACAGAAAGTAGTTAGAAGAGCAACTAATTAAGACATGGATGAGCTAGGTTCTACAAGTTCCGATAAATTGGGCATCTTTCATCGATAAATAAATAAATTGTGCGTCAAATCAAAGTACAGTTGAGCATTGCCAAAATAATATTATATTATTTTTAAATTCGTGCGATGCATAAAAATATATTAATTAAATAATAAATCAATTGATAAAATATATTTTAAGTTGAATTTTTATAACATAAATTATTATATTTATGAAAAAAACAATATATGTATATTTAATATTTTTATTTGTAATTTGTAGATTACAATACAATAATATAAAAAATTATATATTAGATATAATCATGCAAATTTTATAAAAGTTAAATGAAATTTATATTGTAATTTATTAAATAAAAATAGTATATAAAAAAAATTCAACATGTCTTTGTTTTAAAATCAATCTCGTAAACATTTTTTTTTAAATTGATAGATGAAATTGAAGACATGAATAAAGCACTAATATGTAATTTGATTAAGTTTAAGTTATAACATATGTTATATGAAAATATAACAAAGATAATCATATTCTATAAATTTATACATACTTGTTCCAATAATTTTTTATATTCAAGTTTATGATTAAAAGGAATACACTTTAGACACAGTAAGATTAGTTCTTCTTGTCTCAATATTTATAATTTTTCGTTTTTGTTTCAAACACAAAAATTTCACTCCTAAAATCTTTAAATACTTTCGAATTTTATAATCTACATTTTCCTATATCATGGTCACAGACATATCATTAAATTAAATTGAATATCAAAAAATATTAAAATAATTGTTAACTAATCAATATCTAAAGAAAAATTTTATAAAAATTGTCAGCATCTCTATTAATTAATTTCCTAGTTTCAATGTTAAAAAGTACAAACATAACTTTTTTAGAGTCATCAAATGTCTCAACATTCAACTTGTACCTATAAGGTATAATTGTTAACATACCTTAAGATAAATTTTATAAAAATTGTCAACATTTTTATTAATTAATTTATTTGAAAAGTACAAAACATCGTTTTTTCATAATCATAAAATCCCTCAACATTCAACTTATACCTATGAGGTATACAAAATGCTACAATTAAGTTATATATATTAAAATTATAAAATGCTTATATTATTATCAAAAAATAATTTTTGTTTAATATTTTAAATATAGTAAATATAATTATTATTTATCTTGGAGTTAGATTATGTGAAGATCCCAAATTCTCGATTCTAGACTTGTAAGTTGATCTACTATTGAAGTAAATTAAATATTGAAGATGTAATTGAAATTTTAATCATTATGAAGTGACGAATTATGTGCAAACAATATAAGAATTTTTCGATTTCAAGTTTATAAGAATTATGAAGAATGGAGGAAACTAAGGACTTAAAATGGTGGATTAAAAACATCTTAATAAATTACATGAGAGTAATTTATTCAATTGATGGATTAAAACACTAAGAATCTTATTGTATTAAATATACAAGGTTCTTAAGGAAATATTAATAAAGAAATATATGTGCATATATATATATATATATATATATATATGTATAAGAGATAATGTACTATAATATATATTATAGTGTGTGTGTATATATATAATATAATTAATTAGATTATAATAAAAAATTTATAATATAATGTAATATAAAAGATAATATTATACTATAAAAAATACATATTATAATAAAAGAAGTGATATAATATTATATAGAGTATTATATTGTATATATTATATAATATGGATATATAATATTATATTATATTATAATATGTAAGATATTATAATATATAAGATATAATGAAAAAAAAAAACGAGAAGTAAGACAAGCTTTTTAAGGAAGCTTGTCAGTGGGTGGGTTAGTGGGTGAAAACCCACTCATCCACGCCACACGTCTGCTGCAAAGCAAGCGTGAAAATAAAAAAAAGAGGGGAAATTAAAATTAAAATAAATAAAAGACTTAAGTTGAAGAGAAACAGAAGGAAAGGAGAGATTCGAGAGTGGATTGAAAAAAGCGAGAGAGAGAGAGAGAGAGAGAGAGAGAGAGATGCAGAAACTTGGTGAAATGGAGTTGTGAAGGAAAGAGGGAGTACGCGAGAGAAGAGGCAAACTGAAACTATTATTGACAGGGACTAAGGCTGGTTTTTTTTTTAAACATGGCTTAAGGGTGGTTTTGTGCTGGTCTTCAAGCTACAAAACAGAGGTGAATAAGATGATTTCAGGTTGTCCTTAGGCTGTTGTGACAAAGAAGATCGAGGCTAGAACAGTAGCTGGAATGGCATGGAAAGGAACTATTTTTGGGATCGGTTTATACTGGCTTTTAGCCTAGAAACAAGGGCCAGTTGTTATTTGTTTTCAAGGCTAAAAATATAGCTAGAGGAAGTGGTTGCTGCCGTGAGTATGGTAGCTGATGAAGGCTGGTCGATTGTATTTCATATAATATTGTATAGACGGTTGTTGGTATTTCAAGAGGTTGAAGACCTACTGTTTGAGGGTCGAAGCTAGTGGTTCTTGGCTGAGTTGTTAGGTGCTTTATGGGGGCTGATAAAGATGCTAAAATAAGGTTTAAAACAGGGGTTGCTAGGTTAAAGATTGAGAACTGTTTGAGCTATGTTGTAGGCAGAAAATGGTGTTGTACAAGAGGCATTTTGGAGCTAAAAGAGAGTGACGTCCAGGGACTGTAACGAATGGTGAATACTGAGCCTTTAAAGGTTGTTCAAGGCTGAAAACCGAAGCTCAAAGGCAAAGGAAATGGTGTCAGGTAAGGGTGTCGGTTGGCCCAAATGCAGTGTTATTTTAAAGGTTGTAAATTTATGACTGATTTAAGAGTGTTTAAGTGCCATTACAGGGTTATTAAGCTGATAAAGGAGACTTTAAAGGTTGAAATTGGTGGGTTATGGTTTGACTAGAGGCTAACTGAAACAATGATGAACATGGATTAATTAAGGGCCATTTTGGTGGCTGAACTGAGCAGCTTCAAAGATAGTGAAATAGGAGAAGATCACGAGCAATTGAGTGGTGTCACCCAAGGCTGTCGACTGGTTGGTTGCTGCCCTGTTATGCCAACCAAAATACAAGGTAAGACAATTAAAAAAAAAGGAAAGAAAGAAAGAAGAGAGAAGGAGAGAAATATATGTATATGTCTATGTATATGTATATGTATATGCATATGTATATGTATCGTCTATCAAATGAATAAGCATAGGTATAATATATATAGATAGATATATATATATAATTCTTGGCTTGGAATAGTGTAAGAAGATTGGTAAAAGGGGTGAATCACACCATTTTGATTTTGTAAAAATTAATTAGCGATTATTAGATTGATACTAAATCGATTTAATGCTATTTGATCATGCAGCACGACTCTAAGGCAACGAACATGAGCTAAGAGGGGTGAATCACACCATTTTGATTTCGTGAAAATTAATTAGTGATTATTAGATTGATACTAAATCGATTTAACGCTATTTGATCATGCAACACGACTCTAAGGCAATGAACACGAGCTTAGTAAAAGCGGAGTACTCGTGCACTAAATGAAGAGTTAGTAAGATATTTATATAATTCAGACTTGGAATTATATTGTATAGATATAGTTAGGTTGTGTGATAATGATGATGATTAAAGGTTGAGGCTTAGTGATATATAAGGAGTAATATGCCGATGGTGTGATAACGAATTGATGAAATGATTGAGTGATGTTGGTATTGTGATTGGATGATTTACGAAATAGACGTTGAATGAGTTTGTTTATGTTTGAACGGTTTTATCGTTATTGTAAAAGTCGATAAGACAATATTTAAGTATATGTGAAATACTAAGAGGACCCACATTTGGTGGTAGGGGTCTTAGTATCGATATTGAAAAGTAAAGGTGATTAAGTTGAGTGGTAAATGATAGGCAAGGTTGAATTGAATTGTGACATACAATCTTGTTGAAATTTAAGAGATGAAATTGAGGAATTAAAGAGAAATTTGTAATGATGTTAAGCTAGATATAGGTGATACATTGATGTGTTTTGAGAGTGAAGATTAAAGAAGGAATTGGCATTATAGTTAGCATTATTCAAATGATATTGCATCGATACAATTCATAAGCATGATAGTAAATCATTTTAAACTCAAGTTGTAATTTGCATTGACTTTCAAGTATACTTTGTTTATAACTTGAGATTTTGAAAGGATTTATTCATACAATACTTATATGAATATTTTATATGTTTGAATTGTTTTGAAAAGATTGAATACATAGTGTAAGTGTATGTATTTATATATGTAAATGATCTTAAAGAAATGTGTTGCATACTTTACATTATTTTCATAAGAAAAGTGAAATGTTTAAATGTTTTATGAGACTATATGCACCCTAAGAGAGTTAACTCAATAAAGCATAGTGGAAACCGCCTAATTAGAGATTACTCATTAGGCAGAGATGCTTGTCCGACAATAGTCGTGGATAGGGCTCAGTCACACCTGATCAGTGGGGTTAAGAGACATGAGGTTTGTGGCCATAGATAGCGCCCTAGTTGGTTTCCAGGGGACGATGACATGATTTTCACTGCTAGTTACAATTATTTAAGTCTTTATTGATAGAGCATTAGGGATTTAGCCTAATCTCAAACCGATATGATATGAAGTCTAGAGTATGATTTTTTTTATATTAACTCTAGACTTGACACGATTATTGCAGTACATGAGATATGTTTTGGGATGGAATATGTTTTAGACATGCTATAAATGATGAACGTGAGATATGTTTGAAGACTGTACATGTTTTAAACATGCTTTAAAAGTACACGTGATATGGTTTACGAGTTGTACATGCTTGTGTCATGTCTTAAAAGTAAACATGAAATGATTTGAGATTTTACACATTTTGAACATACTTCAAAAGTGTATGTAATATGATTTTGAGACTGTATAAGCTTTATATATGACTATATGCCAAACGTAATATGATTTAAAAAGATAGTCGCATTATATAGTAAAGCTTGCATGAGTTTGCATATTGGATTATGATATAACAATATGCAGTTTACGTGAAAGATGACATGACTCTATACTATACATGAACATGGAAGTTATATGAAAAGTGTCATGACTATATACTATACGTGATCATGTCTTCCTACATGAAGAGTAAGATGAATTAATAGAGTACAAGAGTATAAATTTAGATGATAAATGAATTGATTTGATTTTATGTTTGATCATGGTTTTCATATAAGATGTGACGTGATATGAGATTGATATAAGCATAGTTTAATATCATATGAGATCGGATCTACATATGTTTCACTGTCGTACAAAATACTATGGTATAAGAACAAAAAGATTGAAAAATGATCGAATTGATATGATTTGAAGTTTATGTGATAGACAGGTACTATGATGTGGATAATGAGGTATTTCGAAAAACTCTTGTCCATTAATACCTTAAGCCTTTGCTCACTTAAAAACCTTTAGGACATGATCTGAGCTATTTGATAAACGATTACAAAGTGAGTATGACATGAGAATCTCTACTTAAAGGTTTCATGCATTTGCATTAGGACAGTATAAGTCTAATTCTACACTTATATATATGACTTACTGAGCCTTGGATTTGCTCACCCCCTTAATTTCACCTCTTTTCAGACTATTTAAGTTAAACTTCGCCATAAAGGCTTTTGAGTGGGACTTTGAAGACGGTATCTAGGCTTGATACTGGTCCTTGTCTTCTGAACCTACTTGGTTGCTTTTGAGGTATACACTCTTTCACATATGCTTTTATTTCAGATAATTTCTGTACAGTACTATAGGATGGGATGTAAACTAAGATAATGAATGTTGATGTAATATTCTAATAGCATAGATGTGTATGTGGTAATTAGTAGTGAACACGAGGACTATTGAGATGATACGCAATTGGTGAATATAATATGAATTGTGGAAAATGTTGTTCAATTGCATTGTGAAAATTTGCAGGTAGTTAACTGAGGAAAACTCAAAATATAAGGGGGGATATTTTCAATCTGTTTCCAAGAAATAGTAAGATATGGGATATAATTGATCTTTCCCTATCTTAGAGAGTAATTTAAATCATAATTGAATTAAAGAATGAATGGAAATAGTTTAGTGACTAACACTGACACAAATATAAACTGTAAAATGAAAAGAAAAAATTTAGTTCGAAAATTTGAAAAAGGGAAAAAGTATGAGTATCAGTGAACGTCGCGGCCTTTGGGTTGTGACAAATTTAATGGTATCAGAGCAATGTTTGTTTAGTACATGTCAGTGTAGATTAGTTAAAATAGTTTACATCTCATAGTACTGTAATTATCTGAATGTTAAGTGCTCAGAAGTGCAGAATACTGTTCTAAATGCATGTATTTTTATATAGAAATTTATTGATAACAAGGTAAAGAAGACTGCTAAGTTGTGGATTATTTGAAATCTTGATAAGAAACACAATAGGTTGTAAGGTAGTGTAATGTACAATGAGATTAGAAAAGGCACAATAGCCTGTATGAAATATTATGAGATAGAGGCTGATATGATATACTTGCTAGGGCTCATGAAAGCGGTATGGAACGGTGTTTTATAGAAATGATAGTGGAGTAACCTGGCACCAATTAGCCTACAGAATAGGTTATGCGATGACATGGAATTTAAGCTATACATTTAGCTTTAGGCAAGTATTGTTTTATAAAACCTCAAAGGTGAAACAAAAAGAGAGGATTAAATGACCTTATGTCAATGAACTGGTTATACCTGGAAGTTATAAGATTTGATTAAATACAAGATCCTGGCTGTTTTGAAAGCTATTGGGATCGTAAAGTGATGTCAAAATACAAAGTTTTGGATTTGAATTGAGTGGGCATCCTTAATGAGCCTAAATAAATAGGATTCGATTGGGTCTTTTGGAGTGAATCAGTAATATTTGGACCTATTTCGAAAGTGGTAGGAAACTTACAAAAACTTGTCCACCATATGTGGCAAGAAGTGAATTTTATTGATATACCTCCAAAGGAACAATTGCCTAGCCTTCTTGTGGATTTGAAAGATGTGTTGGATTCAGTATATTTTGAAAGTGTACGAGCTTTGAAAAACCATATGATTTAGAAGGAATATGATTTGGAAAGTACATGGACTTTGAAAATTATTCGACTTCTGAAATATATTGCTTGAACTACATGAAATTTGAAAGTTCAGTAAATTGAACCTTATGGTTTTGAACAACGTAGATTCGAACATACAAGACTCTTCAATTTTCTCACTAGTAGGATCGAAACGAATACGACATGTTATAGAAAAAGGGTCTTTGAATGGAAATCTGAGATTATTAGAGCATGTCGTGCAAAATAACAAATTGATGTGAAAGTTAAGACCATGTGAGATAAGACATTCGAAATCCTTATGTCTTGGCATTGATCTTGACCCAGATTTATAGTTTTTGAATTATAAATGGAGGAATGGTCACAAAGTATGAACTAACAAGATACGTACAAATTGGTAGACTTATCGAGTATTGAACTTTGAAATTAATATGGAAACGGTACCATCTTTAGAATAAGTGATGATATGAACTTATGATCTTGCAACTCATCAGACCTCGAAATGATATGGAGAAAGAACCAGTGATAAAGAAAAGCACCCTTAGATGTTGGGGATGACGTTGATCAGTGTTGGAAGAGCTTAAAGGCAACTGCAAGAGTTGCTAGACAAGGAATTTACACACGCAAGCGTGTCACTCTGAGGGCCCTAGCATTATTAGTGAAAAAGATGGATGATAGTTTGAAACTGTATATGGATTATAAGCAGTTTAATTAGGTGACAGCTAAGAATAAATAATTGTTACCTATGATTGATGACTTATTGAATGGGTTAAAGGGTGCCCAAGTAATTTCTAAGATTGATTGGAGATCAGGGTACCTTCAGTTGAGAATTGAAGGGGAATAGGTCCTCAAGATAACAGTTAAGAGAAGGTACAACCAGATCAAGACTTAGAGTATAAGATTAGTGATGACGAGTTGTTGGGGCATAAGGACAAGGTATGTGTTGCGGAAGTAGTAGAGAAAAGCTTCTGAGAATGTGAAGTTGATATGTGATAGGTTAAGGATACCTCAAAGCAAACAGATGAGTTATGCCAATAATCAGAGGAGACACTTGGAGTGTTAAGTTGGGATGTGGTGTTCTTGAAGATCTCTCTATTTGAAGGCATAATGAGGCTTGGTAAGAAAGGAAAGTTGAACCCTTGATACATTAGACCGTTTGTAACACTAAAGAGAGTAGGTGACATAGCATAACAACTAACACTTTAACCCCAGCTATTGTGTGTGCTCAATGTTTTTCATATAATTATACTTAGGAGGTATCATCCTGATTCATTCCACATGAATGAGTATAAGCCATTGGACATAGCTGCATTGAGAGACCGATTTGGAATCTGGATCAAAAGGATAAGTATTGAGATCCAAGACAATTCCTTTAGTAAAAGTATACATGGGAGTAAGAAAGTCTAATGAATGAGAAGTATCCTTACCTATTTAGATAGCTTGAAGCAATTTGGAAGACCAAATTTTCTAAGTTGGGGAGGATCTGAAGATCCCAAATTCTCGATTCTGGACTTGTAAGTTGACGTACGATGAAGTAAATTAAATATTGAAGATGTAATTGAAATTTTAATCATTATGAAGTGACGAATTATGTGCAAACAATATAAGAATTTTTCGATTTCAAGTTTATAAGAATTATGAAGAATGGAGGAAACTAAGGACTTAAAATGGTGGATTAAAAACATCTTAATAAATTACATGAGAGTAATTTATTCAATTGATGGATTAAAACACTAAGAATCTTATTGTATTAAATATACAAGGGTTCTTAAGGAAATATTAATAAAGAAATATTTGTGCATATATATATAAGAGATAATGTAGTATAATATATATTATAGTGTGTGTATATATATAATATAATTAATTAGATTATAATAAAAAAATTATAATATAATGTAATATAAAAGATAATATTATACTATAAAAAAATACATTTTATAATAAAAGAAGTGATATAATATTATATAGATTATTATATTGTATATATTATATAATATAGAGATTTAATATTATATTATATTATATTATAATATATAAGATATAATGTAAAAAAAACGAAAAGTAAGACAAGCTTCTTAATGGGTGGGTTAGTGGGTGAAAACCCACTCATCCACGCCACACGCCTGCTGCAAAGCAGGCATGAAAATAAAAAAAAAAGGAGAAATTAAAATTAAAATAAATAAAAGACTTAAGTTGAAGAGAAACAGAAGGAAAGGAGAGATTCGAGAGTGGATTGAAAAAGGCGAGAGAGAGAGAGAGAGAGAGAGAGAGAGAGATGCAGAAACTTGGTGAAATGGAGTTGTGAAGGAAAGAGGGAGTACGCGAGAGAAGAGGCAAATTGAAATTGTTATTGACAGGAACTAAGGCTGGTTTTGTTTTAACATGGCTTAAGGGTGGTTTTGTGCTGGTCTTCAACCTACAAAACAGAGGTGAATAAGATGATTTCGGGTTGTCCTTAGGCTGCTGTGACAAAGAAGATCGAGGCTAGAACAGCAGCTGGAATGGCATGGAAAGGAACTGTTTTTGGGATCAGTTTAGACTGGCTTTTAGCCTGGAAACAAGGGCCAGTTGTTGTTTGTTTCAAGGCTTAAAATATGGCTAGAGGAAGTGGTTGCTGTCGTGAGTATGGTAGCTGATGAAGGCTGGTCGATTGTATTTCATATAACAATGTATAGGCGATTGTTGGTATTTCAAGAGGTTGAAGACCTACTGTTTAAGGGCCGAATGGTTCTTGGCTGAGTTGTTAGGTGCTTTATGGGGGCTGATAAAGATGCTAAAATAAGGTTTAAAATAGGGGTTGCTAGGTTAAAGATTGAGAACTATTTGAGCTATGTTTTAGGCAGAAAATGGTGTTGTATAGGAGGCATTTTGGAGCTAAAAGAGGGTGATGTCCAAAGACTGTAATGAATGGTAAATGCTAAGCCTTTAAAGGTTGTTCAAGGCTGAAAACCGAAGCTCAAAGGCAAAGGAAATGGTGTCAGGTAAGGGTGTCGGTGTCACGACCCGAAGGCCGTGACAGACACTTAACACTTACACTTATTCCACTTACCAAATTTACGAACTAAATTTTTCTTTTCACTTTATGGTTTATATTTGGTGTCAGTGTAGTCACTAAACGATTTTCACTTATCCTCTTCATTTAATTCGACTTAACTAACTTATTCATTCATCCAAAGATGAGATAATTAATTCTCTAGGCCTGTAATTATCATTTTTGATCGATAAAATATTCATACCTAAAAAAACAGATTGAAAATATCCCCCCTTCTATTTTAAGATTTTCCCAAATAAATAACCTATAAGACATCATTTATCATATCCCAATCATAGCAAATCAATTCAACTATCCACACATTCACATCATAATGCAAATCATCAAATAATTATCATGTCAACATTCTTAATATCCACCATTAATTATCCCCTGCATATCAAATCCAGGATCACACTCGATCATCATATCACACTCAAAATAATCTAAAACGATCCTAAGTTACATCCCATGACATAAACAAATTATACTGTGTAACCTTCATAGAAGGTGCATGTAAACAAACAATGCCTTACTTGTATACCTAAAAAAAAAAGCGAAAGCAGGCTCAAAGGACGCTAGTATATACCTATGCCTGGTATGGTCCCTGATGACCCACACAGAACTCCAAACGTGGACTCTATCTCATATGATCTGCGATGATGTTAGAAAGAGGTGAGCAAACCACGGCTCAATAAGTAGTTTAAGTAAATGCATGCTAGGCTCATGTCGATCTACATGCACGTGTATGCATGAACAGAATTAAAGCGATATGTTTACGTGGTATTATGTCCTAATGCCGGATATATCTAGACTCATTCTTCAAGGTTGAGGATGTATAGGGTATTGGTCGAAAGGATACCCTAGGTATCTCATTTCTTCGAGTCTTAATGCGATATTAGAAAGACAGTCACTCGTCACACTATCACAATGCTGACAGAATGCACCACATTAAAATGAGTAACGTGCTTAGTTCAAACCGATTCCTTATACACATATTTCAAAATAGATACACAATGTATTTAGTTTAAAGCAGAATCACTATGTAGTTGTACAAAACATATTTCTGATTACTTTAGGTGTGAGCCTCGAAATACTGAAAATCGATGCTGATATCAAAACAGATATAATTTAGGCATGAAGCCTCAAATCACTAAACTAAAATTGAAATCAAAACATATACTGATCAAGCTTGGCATAAAGTCTTAAATATTTAACTGAAACTGAATTCCAAAACAGATACTGATAAAGATTGGCAATAAGCCTCAAATGCAGAACTGAAACTGAAATCCAAAATAGATACTGATAAAGATTGGCAAAAAGCCTCAAATGCAGAACTGAAACTGAAATCCAAAACAGATACTGATAAAGATAGGCATAAAGCCTCAAATGCTGAATTGAAAACTGAATCCAAAACAGACACTTATACAGATTGGCATAAAGCCTCAAATGCAAAACTAAAACTGAAATCTAAAATGTATACATATAAAGCTTAGGCATAAAGCCTCAAATACTGAACTGAAACTGAAATCCAAAACAAATACTGATAAAGTTTGGCATAAAGCCTCAAATCACTGAAAACTGATACTGATAATGTTTAGGCAAAGATCCCTCATAACTGATACTGATACTAATACTGATGTCCATCATAGCTAGTGATGGATAAAACGTCACAAGGACGTGACCGTGTAGCACGTAGTTCCCTTAGGATTCTAGAGATGGCTCCCACAGTAATATCTATGGACATAGAGTTACTCCAGCCCCGTTGCGTAGTCAGGAACTTGAACTTGTCTGTTGGTTCTCCAGACAAGCCTGATAATGCCTAGAGCACAAGGCTCGTAAGGCGCAGATACTGATACTGAAAGTCTATAGTACAAAGCTCGATAGATGGGAAAAGGAACCTAGAGCAAAGCTCGATAGGCTCTGAGTGACTCGAAGGTCAATAGATCTGCCTAAAATCAAATATAGAATGGAAAACTTAATACTGATCAAAATCCTTTAGTTTAGAAAACGGACTACTGAGTACTGATTAAAATCCATTGATTTAGAAATCGGATTACTAATCAAAAACTTAACTTAGCAAGACGGAGTGTATTGTCAAAATTCAAAGGTACAACATTATACCAACTGTACGCATGGTTTTCAAAACACAAATCAAAACAGTTTTAAGGTTTCCAAATACATGTTAAAGCTCTTCCTTATAGAGTTAGTTCAAAACTATGCTTCTCAAACCAAAGCTAAATGTCGAGTATTATAAAGCTTATGCATACAACAATTCGAGTCAAAACATGCTATATGTGAATTTACTTATGCATTAATGGAGTACCTCTATGCACTTTGTATAGTTCTTTAGTGAGATTTTAATGCAGACCATGCACACGTACACTTAGCCTAAACAGATTAGACAGACAATATTCATGCAATAACTTAACACCTGAATATTTTATTTCACATAACAAGCAAGCTTGGCCGACCACAATACACAAATCAAAAAACACAATTTTAATCCTGGCCCAAGCATCATTCAGATTCACAATTTGATCATACCTTGTATCTTACCTTAATCACTCGATCAATAGCATCGCAGCGCTTAAATTCGAAAGCTAGGTAAATTATTTGTAAAATTTAAACATCTCCTACGAGATGATACTAGCGAAACATTACTTAATCCACTTACCTCGAGGCATAGCAATTTTCCTCCTCAAGCTTTCGAATTCGTGCTCAAGCCTCAACACCGCTCTTAGTCACTACAAACCAATTCATTGCTGTCTCAATAACATCTTCTGATTAAGCTTAATCATATACTACAAACATATGTTTTAGAACCAATTTAATCAATTTCACTTCTACATCACGTATTAATTCTTTGTTATCATGTTAATGATATATATATATATATATATGTATGTATACCAAGATATGCATCGCTCTTAGGCCAAAATATAATTTTTTTTATCCTTGAGAAAAACTTTCCTTAGCTAAACTCTTCTCTACAACTTTTTCTTATATATATTTTATATTTTTCTATAGCATATAATCACATCAAGTAACATTTGGTCATTATTTTAACATATATATTTAAATATATAAATCTAGGCTAGGTAAGTATTTTACCTTATGAATGCCTTGGAGTTGTGAACACGTGGCCTACCATTCACTTGTCCAAATTTGCTAATTTCCATTACAAATCACGTGTTTGTTCTTTATTCTTCATACAAGTATGTTTGCTCTTTCTTCTTCAACACTCGGTTCTACTTTCCAATATTTCATTTCTTTTTCTTTTTTTTTCTTGCTATGTTTCATTCTCAACCTTAGTGTATCTCGGTTTCCATCATTTTAAAACCAGTCCATTTCAGCCCCTTAAGCACCCTTTTATAGCAGCTAAAATCAGTCAATGTTTAGACCTGAATGTTGCCTTACGTGCCCTATTTTGCTATGCTTTGATCCCTATCTCGATATCTCCAAACACAGCCCTTGATCAGCACAAATGCCTAATGTTTCAACTTGTCGTGAACCCCTTAACAGTCACTAGCTACAACTTTAACTCAGCTCTATTTCCAGCCTTTATATTTCCTTCCACCTGTCTCGGTTCAGACCAATTTTATAGCCATTAAAACCCTCAACAATAACCACCTATTGAGCATAAAATGATCCATGTACACAACCCCAAACAAGTGTCGATCCAGCTAAAAAAATCAGCCTTCTAACCCAACCTCAAATACTCTTGTTTTTAATAGTCTTCAGGCCTTAGTCTTTGGGCAATGTACCAGCATTATGCAGCCCTTGTTCGACCTTCACACTCCTCCTTGCTTTCGCTAAGGTCTCGGGTACTTCTTCCACGCGAGCAGCTTAAATTTCTTCTCCATGCATCCCTTGCTATTATAGACCTAGATGCCTCCTTTTCACTTTGTTTCAGGCCATCAACTCAGCCCTACACAGCCACTATATATGGCCACTCACCAGCCCTTGAAGCCATCAAAATTTTAGCCTAAAACCATCGAAATTGTACTTGGAGACTAGCTGAAATAGTCCTGATCTGAGCATTTCTTTTCCTCTGCCGATCACTCCTTTCCTTCGATCTTTCTTTTCTTTTCACTACATTCTCTTTGATTTTCTTTCTCGATTTAGGCTAGGTGAATAGAGAGAGGGAAGTGGAGTGATGGGCAATGATGGTGAAGGGTGAGGTGATGAAATGTTCTGCCTCGTTGTAGAACTGGTATGAGGGTCGGTTTAGGTGAGCATTCTCCCACTGACTCCTCTGTATTTTATTTTAAAATGTTTTAAACTTTCTTTCACTCATTCATCTTTCTCTCGTGTCTCTCTTTCTATGTTTCTTTCACTTCATTTCATCATTTTTATTATATTTTTTCTTTTTAACAATAGGAAACGTGCCAAGGAGATCTACCTTTGGCAAATCCACGTGAGTGGGTTTGGTGGGACAATTCCCACCAAACTCCACTCAATGTTATCATTCCATTTTTTTATACATATATATAGATATATTGACTTTATAATGCATATAGATTTATATCATCTTTATATCTAATATATACATATATTATATCTTTATCATGTTTTATATATTTTTTTATGATATATATTTCTTTACTTAATAAATATATAGGTTATATTAATATATATATATATATATCTTATATATACACATTTTATATTTCTATTTGCTATATATATATATATATATATATATATATATACGTACACATCTCTTTTACTTATGTACATATTATATGTACTTGTTTAGTATATATATTTATATATCCATTTCTTTATTTAATTAACATATATGTTATATATTGGTTTCATGTATTTCTACTATTCATTGTTAATGTATATTTTCCATGTGTGTTTAAATCCTTCATGACTTATAACTTCAATCTGTAAAATTCTTATAAGGTTCATACTTTATTATTTTTGAAATTTACATGTCGATGACTTGATTTATTTACCACTTACACATTGGTTACATGATCGAGTTAGGAAAATTCACGGCCTTCACATCTTCCCCACCATAGGAAATTTGGTCCTCCATATTGCTTCAAGTCGGCTTAAAACAGGTGAGGATTCATCTAGCTCTCCAACTCCCACGAAGCGTTGTTCGAAGGGTCAAGTTGCCAAAGTACTTTAACTAAAGGGGCTATCTTGGAACTCTTCCATAATTTCAAATCGAGAGGTAACTTCGTCGATTACTCAACCTTCTAAGATTCCTTTCCTAATAACACTTTGAGGCAATATGTAACTTAAATGTTCAATTCCTAAAAGCATTTTCCTAGCAATCACCGAGTATACAACTAAACGTACATAGCTAGGATCATTCAAATCAAAAACCTCATACTCAACTGTTCAAATTTTACCTTCCCTAATCAGGTAAAAGCACCTGTTGTCGTAGCCCTCACTGTCAGGCAATCTTTGACTTATGTCCTAACTTCCCACACTGAAATCAAATTCCCGTTTCTCGATGAAAGGGTTTAGCTCCATGATACTTACCACAACTCAAGCAAGGCTTAAAACTCAATGAGG
Source organism: Heritiera fomes (assembly GCA_032173925.1). Lineage (NCBI taxonomy): Eukaryota > Viridiplantae > Streptophyta > Magnoliopsida > Malvales > Malvaceae > Heritiera > Heritiera fomes. The sequence continues at coordinate 1,755,045 of JAPDPM010000010.1, read as the reverse complement.
TAGAAGGCTCAGAACTTTTGAATTAAAGCGTTATCACTCTCTGCCTGGTAATACATCAAAATCACATATATTCAGTGATATCAAATCTATTACTAGGTACTTATCTCTTACCTTGATTCCTTTACATACAAAGTCTAATAAACTTCAACGTCTAAATCACATAGTATTACTTATCCAAAGATCCTAATTGCTTCAAAATTCAAATATTCGGACAATTCAACAAATCAAAGATACCTCCTTATCTCACACTTTAAAATATACATTCTCCTATAAATTAGAAACCTTCAACTGAGGTAAAATCAATGTTATGATAAGACATTCAAGATCTTAACTCATTAAAGATCTTTTTTTTTTTTGCATCAAAAGCCATATAATATGACATGTACTCATATCTCCATCATTCCCTCAAGGATTCACTTCTAATGTGTCATGTTCAATCTCGACTCTGCACATGTGGAATTTGAAAAGTCCTTTGATTTTCAAATTTCACATGTTTCTAATTCCACATAGTTCAAAATCATATGTCTTAAATCATTAGCCTTCAAAACCCATGTAGTTCAAACTTTATGATTTCAAGAGTAAATTGATTTCCAAGTACATGTAGTTTCGAGATCAAATACTTTCTAATTCATTTTTTTTTATCCCAAGGTATATGGACTGCTGAAATTGCTTTTCATAAAATATGCATACTTCGATACAATTTTTAAGTTCGAAGGGACATTAAGAACTAATTCATCTTTGAGGCATATCAATAAACTCCTTGTTCAGCCACACAGGGTAGACAGGCTCTAAGGTCCTATTAGTCAATCCAATAGATCAAGTCCAATAACACTTTATCAAAACTCATTAAGAACGCCCAGTCCCTCAACAATCAAAATCTTATAATCATAAATCATAATTATAAATTCCAATAGCCTTTAAAATATTCTAACTCCAACTTGAAATTCTAAATGTCTCCTCCGATCATCGATATAACTATTCCGCCAACTTTGAGTTATTCTTAATTGATCACATATTGGTTTTACATTCTCAGAAGCTTTCTCTACTAGTCTTCTCTAACTCAACCAAGGTTATTTGATACGAATGCTTTCATATCTGTTGAGTACTTGTGGGTAGCTCTATAGAAAGCTCTGTCTCTCTTTCCGATGGCAAACCCAACAATTCTTTTGAAAATACATCAGGAAGTCCTTGATGATAACTATATTGGATAGCTTCAGACGTATCGCATCGAGGTCATGCACGAATGCTAGATAACTTTCACACGAAATGCGCACTTCAATACATTCACAACAAAACCAATAAGCACTCATTGTTTCATTACTAATTAAATTATATCATTTACGGATCAAGTAGGGAGAAGGTTATAGTTTTCATGTGGCAATCTACACTAACACGAGGTATGGCTAACCATCCGTGGCCAAAAGAACTTCAAAGTCACACATGAGCAACAATATCTGATTTACAACAAGGTCATTATCTCCCACCTTCGCTTTACTCTGACGATAGACACTCGTTCATATGAGATTCCTCGAAAGGAGTGCTAATATGCAAAGGATAACCTAGAGGTTTTGACTTGATATGCAACTTACAATGGATGCAATTGATGAGGGTGAATGAGTCAAATGTGGAAGTCAATTGTCTCCGAGCCGGTCTCTCAAGACTACTATGCCCAATGCCACTTATATTCAAATAGAATCAAAATAGAAGCCTGTGCTGAACGCAAACTAACCTTCCTACATGTCAAAAATCAACAAGTTTACATGCAAACATTACACAATACATGGGATGTAACACTATCATGGTTCAATTACACTGACACGTACTAGACAAATCATGCTCTGATACCATTAAATCTGTCACGACCCGAAGGTCGTGATAGACACTTAACACTTACACTTATTCCACTTACCAAATTTACGAACTAAATTTTTCTTTTCACTTTATGGTTTATATTCGGTATCAATGTAGTCACTAAACTATTTTCACTTATCCTCCTCATTTAATTCGACTTAACTAACTTATTCATTCATCCAAAAATGAGATAATTAATTCTCTAGGCCTGTAATATTCATTTTTGATCGATAAAATATTCATACCTAAAAAAACAGATTGAAAATATCCCCCTTTATATTTTAAGATTTTCTTAGATAAATAACCTATAAGACATCATTTATCATATCCCAATCATACCAAATCAATTCAACTATCCACACATTCACATCATAATGCAAATCATCAAATAATTATCATGTCAACATTCTTAATATCCACCATTAATTATCGCCCACATATCAAATCCAGGATCACACTCGATCATCATATCACACTCAAAATAATCTAAAACGATCCTAAGTTACATCCCATGACATAAACAAATTATACTGTGTAACCTTCATAGAAGGTGCATGTAAACAAACAATGCCTTACATGTATACCTCGAAAAATAGCGAAAGCAGGCTCAAAGGATGCTAGTATATACCTATGCCTGGTATGGTCCTTAATGACCCACACAGAACTCCAAACGTAGACTCTATCTCATATGATCTGCGATGATGTTAGAAAGAGGTGAGCAAACCACGGCTCAGTAAGTAGTTTAAGTAAATGCATGCTAGGCTCATGTCGATCTACATGCACGTGTATGCATGAACAGAATTAAAGCGATATGTTTACGTGGTATTATGTCCTAATGCCGGATATATCTAGACTCATTCTTCAAGGTTGAGGATGTATAGGGTATTGGTCGAAAGGATACCCAAGGTATCTCATTTCTTCGAGTCTTAATGCGATATTAGAAAGATAGTCACTCGTCACACTATCACAATGCTGACAGAATGCACCACATTAAAATGAGTAACGTGCTTAGTTCAAATCGATTCCTTATACACATATTTCAAAATAGATACACAATGTATTTAGTTTAAAGCAGAATCATTATGCAGTTGTACAAAACATATTTCTAATTACTTTAGGCGTGAGCCTCGAAATACTGAAAATCGATACTGATATCAAAACATATATAATTTAGGCATGAAGCCTCAAATCACTGAACTAAAATTGAAATCAAAATATAAACTGATCAAGTTTGGCATAAAGTCTTAAATATTTAACTGAAACTGAATTCCAAAACAGATACTGATAAAGATTGGCAATAAGCCTCAAATGCAGAACTGAAACTGAAATCCAAAACAGATACTGATAAAGATTGGCAAAAAGCCTCAAATGCATAACTGAAGCTGAAATCCAAAACAGATACTGATAAAGATTGGCATAAAGCCTCAAATGCTGAACTGAAAACTGAAATCCAAAACAGACACTGATAAAGATTGGCATAAAGCCTCAAATGCAGAACTGAAACTGAAATCCAAAACGTATACTGATAAAGCTTAGGCATAAAGCCTCAAATACTGAACTGAAACTGAAATCCAAAACGAATACTGATAAAGTTTGGCATAAAGCCTCAAATCACTTAAAACTGATACTGATAATGTTTAGGCAAAGATCCCTTATAACTAATACTGATACTAATACTGATGTCCATCCTAGCTAGTGATGGATAAAACGTCACAAGGATGCAACCGTGTAGCACGTAGTTCCCTTAGGATTCTAAAGATGGCTCCCACGGTAATATCTATGGCCATAGAGTTACTCCAGCCCCGCTGTGCAGTCAGGAACTGGAACTTGTCTGCTGGTTCTCCAGACAAACCTGATAATGCCTAGAGCACAAGGCTCGTAAGGCACAGATACTGATACTGAAAGTCTATAGCACAAAGCTCGATAGACGGGTAAAGGAACCTAGAGCAAAGCTCGATAGGCTCTGAGTGACCCGGAGGTCAATAGATCTGCCTAAAATCAAATATAGAATGGAAAACTTAATACTGATCAAAATCCTTTAGTTTAGAAAACAGACTAATGAGTACTGATTAAAATTCATTGATTTAGAAATCAGATTACTGATCAAAAACTTAACTTGGCAAGACGGAGTGTATTGTCAAAATTCAAAGGTACAACATTATACCAACTGTACAAATGGTTTTCAAAACACAAATCAAAACAGTTTTAAGGTTTCCAAATACATGTTAAAGCTCTTCCTTATAGAGTTAGTTCAAAACTATGCTTCTCAAACCAAAGCTAAATGTCGAGTATTATAAAGCTTATGCATACAACAATTCGAGTCAAAACATGCTATATGTGAATTTACTTATGCATTAATGGAGTACCTCTATACACTTTGTATAGTTCTTTAGTGATATTTTAATGCAGACCATGCACACGTACACTTAGCCTAAACAGATTAGACAGACAATATTCATGCAATAACTTAACACCTGAATATTTTATTTCACATAACAAGCAAGCTTGGCCGGCCACAATACACAAATCAGAAAACACAATTTTAATCCCGGCCCAAGCATCATTCAGATTCACAATTTGATCACACCTTGTATCTTACCTTAATCACTCGATCAATAGCATCGCAGCGCTTAAATTCGAAAGCTAGGTAAATTATTTGTAAAATTTAAACATCTCCTATGAGATGATACTAGTGAAACATTACTTAATCCACTTACCTCGAGGCATAGCAATTTTCCTCCTCAAGCTTCCGAATTCGTGCTCAAGCCTCAACACCGCTCTTAGTCACTACAAACCAATTCACTGCTATCTCAATAACATCTTCTGATTAAGCTTAATCACATACTACAAACATATGTTTTAGAACCAATTTAATCAATTTCACTTCTACATCACGTATTAATTCTTCGTTATCATGTTAATGATATATATATATATATGTATACCAAGATATGCATCGCTCGTAGGCCAAAATATAATTTTTTTTTATCCTTGAGAAAAACTTTCCTTAACTAAACTCTTCTCTACAACTTTTTCTTATATATATTTTATATTTTTCTATAGCATATAATCACATCAAGTAACATTTAGTCATTATTTTAACATATATATATATTTAAATATATAAATCAAAGCTAGGTAAATATTTTACCTTATGAATGCCTTGGAGTTGTGAACACCTGGCCTACCATTCACTTGTCCAAATTTGCTAATTTCCATTACAAATCACGTGTTTGTTCTTTATTCTTCATCCAAGTCTGTTTGCTCTTTCTTTTTCAACTCTCGGTTCTACTTTCCAATATTTCATTTCTTTTTCTTTTTTTTTCTTGCTACGTTTCATTCTCAACCTTAGTGTATCTCGGTTTCCATCCTTTTAAAACCAGTCCATTTCAGCCCCTTAAGCACCCTTTTATAGCAGCTAAAATCAGTCAATGTTTAGACCTAAATGTTGCCTTACATTGCCTATTTTGCTATGCTTTGATCCCTATCTTGATATCTCCAAACACAGCCCTTGATCAGCACAAAATGCCTAATGTTTCAACTTGTCGTGAACCCCTTAACAGTCACTAGCTACAACTTTAACTTAGCTCTATTTCCAGCCTTCATATTTCCTTCCACCTCTCTCGGTTCAGACCAATTTTATAGCCATTAAAACCCTCAACAATAACCACCTATTGAGCATAAAATGATCCATGTACACAGGCCAAAACGAGTGTCGATCCAGCAAAAAAAATCAGCCTTCTAACCCAACCTCAAATACCCTTGCTTTTAACAGTCTTCAAGCCTTAGTTTTTGGGCAATGTACCAGCATTATGCAGCCCTTGTTCGACCTTCACACTCCTCCTTGCTTTCGCTAGGGTCTCGGGTACTTCTTCCACGCGAGCAGCTTCAATTTCTTCTCCATGCATCCCTTGCTATTATAGACCTAGATGCCTCCTTTTCACTTTGTTTCAGGCCATCAACTCAGCCCTACATAGCCACTATATATGGCCACTCACCAGCCCTTGAAGCCATCAAAATTTTAGCCTAAAACCATCGAAATTGTACCTGGAGACTAGCTGAAATAGTCCTGATCTGAGCATTTCTTTTCCTCTGCCGATCACTCCTTTCCTTCGATCTTTCTTTTCTTTTCACTACATTCACTTTGATTTTCTTTCTCGATTTAGGCTAGGTGAATAGAGAGAGGGAAGTAGAGTGATGGGCAATGATGGTGAAGGGTGAGGTGATGAAATGTTCTGCCTCGTTGTAGAACTGGTATAAGGGTCGGTTTAGGTGAGCATTCTCCCACCGACTCCTCTGTATTTTATTTTAAAATCTTTTAAACTTTCTTTCACATATTCATCTCTCTCCCGTGTCTCCCTTTCTATGTTTCTTTCACTTCATTTCATCATTTTTATTATATTTTTTCTTTTTAACAATAGGAAACGTGCCAAGGAGATCTACCTTTGGCAAATCCACGTTAGTGGGTTTGGTGGGACAATTCCCACCAAACTCCACTCAATGTTATCATTCCATTTTTTTTATACATATATATATATATATATATTGACTTTATAATGCATATAGATTTGTATCATCTTTATATTGAATATATACATATATTATATCTTTATCATGTTTTATATATATATTTTTTATGATATATATTTCTTTACTTAATAAATATATAGGTTATATTAATATATATATATATATATATCTTATATACACATTTTATATTTCTATTTGCTGTATATATATACATACCCATCTCTTTTACTTATGTACATATTATATGTACTTGTTTGGTATATATATTTATATATCCATTTCTTTATTTAATTAACATATATGTTATATATTGGTTTCATGTATTTCTACTATTCGTTGTTAATGTATATTTTCCATATGTGTTTAAATCCTTCATGACCTATAACTTCAATCTGTAAAATTCTTATAAGGTTCATACTTTATTATTTTTGAAATTTACATGTCGATGACTTGATTTATTTACCACTTACGCATTGGTTACATGATCAAGTTAGGAAAATTCGCAGCCTTCACAGTCGGTTGGCCCAAATGCAATGTTATTTTAAAGGTTGTAAATTTAGGACTAATTTAAGAGTGTTTAAGTGCTATTACAGGGTTATTAAGCTGATAAGGGAGACTTTAAAGGTTGAAATTGGTGGGTTATGGTTTGGCTAGAGGCTGACTGAAACAGTGATGAACATGGATTAATTAAGGGCCATTTTGGTGGCTGAACTGAGCAGCTTCAAAGACGTTGAAATAGGAGAAGATCACGAGCAATTGAGTGGTGTCGCCCAAGGTTGTCGACTGGTTGGTTGCTGCCCTGTTATGCCAACCAAAATACAAGGTAAGACAAAAAAAAGAAAGAAAAGAAAGAAAGAAGAGAGAAGGAGAGAAGTACATACATATATATATATATATGTATATGTATAGTCTGTCAAATGAATAAGCATAGGTATAATATATATATATATATATATATATATAGATATATATATATAATTCTTGGCTTGGAATAGTGTAAGAAGATTGGTAAGAGGGGTGAATCACACCATTTTGATTTCGTGAAAATTAATTAGCGATTATTAGATTGAAACTAAATCGATTTAACGCTATTTGATCATGCAGCACGACTCTAAGACAATGAACACGAGCTTAGTAAAAGTGGAGTACTAGCGCACTAAATGAATAGTTGGTAAGACATTTATATAATTCAGACTTAGAATTATATTGTTTAGATATAGTTAGGTTGTCTAATAATGATGATGATTAAAGGTTGAGGCTTAGTGATATATGTAGACACCTAATTTTGTTCGAACAATTTCTCTAAATTAGAGAAAATCAAAAAATAAAAAAAATGATAAAAAAAGAAATCAATTTTGGTCAAATCTTAAGTTGGAACCCCATGCATCCCATGCAAACTCTAAAATTAAAAATTTCAAATTTGAAAATCTCATGTGAAACACATGCAAAATTCACACATTCAAGAGTTGACTAAAGTTGATATTGTTGCCAAAAATAAAAGAAATTTATTGCCATAAGAAAGATAGTAATAATAAAAGAAATAATCATAGTGAAATAAAATCATTGAAGATTGATTACCAAAAATAAAAAAATGAAATGGAAATAAATTTAAAAAAAAAGGAAAGTCAAAGAAAATAAATGGAAGAATCCCATGATCATGGGATCAATAAAGGGCCTTTGATTTATTTTTCTTTAAAAAAAATAATAATATGATGATAAAAAAGATATAAAAAGAGGGAGCCACGGTCAACTTAGAAAAAAAAAAGGGGGAGGAAACCCTGAGGAAACCCTAAGGAAACCCTAAGAAAACCCTAAGAAACTGAAGAGAAAAAAGAAAACCTAAACGGGGGGCTGGGATTTTTATTTTTTTTACGGGGAGTCACCAAAGCTGCCGTCCGCATCATCACCCTTATTGCATCTATCATCACTCTCATTGTCACTCACCACTGCTGCCTACCTTGCCCCACGTCGTGCATCCATTATCACGCCTTTTGCAACCAAGCTAACCTGCTACTGCCAGGGAAAGGAACCTGTCTCGCTTGGCCTGCCTACACCGCTGCCATCATCCCTGTCGCACCACGATTACCAGACCCCATCTCCTTGTAAAAAAACTTGCCTGCACAATATAATCATCATCTTCATGCTTTGGCTGCCTTGCTACATCTTTGTTCTTGACTTTCTTCACTGTCCTTGCATTCCTCTTAGCTCCCCATTGTTTTCTTTCCTTGCTTTGCAAACCTGATCATCTGACCAACACACCTTCATCGTTCCTCTCCCTTGCACCATCCTCTGTCTTCACCATAAACTTTCATCGTTACTGTCATCATCATCATCAACGATCACTGCCGCACTACCAGTTCCATCGTTTCTCCTCGTACCTCACCACCTTGTTGCGGCCCTGCTCACTGCCATCATTGTTCTTACATCAAATCACCCTTGCCATCGTCACGTCAGGGAAGCAAGGTAGAATCCGTGAGATTGGAGAAGTGCAGTAGCGTGGAAGAGTCGTTCGTCGAAAGCTACTGTAACTGAAACTTGAGCCTTAGTCACAAGCTTGGTGAAGCAAAGTGGCAAAATAGATGTTGCAGCAGTAGATGCGAAAGGGATGACCACTGAAGTTGAGTGCAGGTTTGCTGCAAAGTGAGTTCACGTGGAGAAGATGGAAGCAAAGTTCCGACAACCAAGAAAGAAAAATGCATGGAAAATAAAGCAGGAAAGCGAAAGATTGCTGCACGTGGAGAAGAAAAAAAAATAAGAGAAAAGAAATTGCAAGAAAAAGGTAAAAAAAAAGATACCTTTATTAATTTTATTTGATTAGATAGATAATAAGTATTTAAATTTAGATTTAATTATGTAATGGGTTGAATTATTATATAATTTTAGATTGATAATTAACTTGGCTAACAATTAATTAGGTGTTTTACTTAATGTAATTTAAATTAATTAACATAATTGATATGTTTTATTTGATTTGGGCGTAATTTAATTTATCTAATTTAATTTGTTAATGAATTTGTATGAGATTTGATTGGTGTGAATTCATATGATCACTAGGATTAATTTATGTAGTTTAATTTTGTTTATTTAAATGATACGAATGATGTGTAATTGATATTGAAATGAATGATTTATTTGGTATGGTTTAATTAGTATACTTTAAGTTGTTTGGCTTGATGTATATTTTATCGATTATAAAAATTAGGAAAATTAGAAATCGTTGAGAAGCATAGAATTTAATTATTTGTAAGAAATTTTAATTATCAAAAAATAGATGTGAATTATTCCGATGATGGAATTTTAAAGGTACTGCGCTTGAGTAGTGCTTTTAAATATCTTGAGGTAAGGAGTTTATTTTTAAATCTTACCAGCTTGATGGAAGATTTAAAAAGTTATTTCCGATATTTAAGACTCAAATTTATTAAAAATTGAAATAAGAATTAATTAAAATTAACTGCAATTAAAAGAATTAATAGTCAAATTAGGAATTAAGAATCATAGAAATTAATATATTTAGAAATAAAATATAAAAAATAATATAACTACAAATAATCCAACGACGGAATTCTAAAGGAACTGCGCTTGAGTAGTACTTTTAGATGTTTTGAGGTGAGGAGAGTTCTTTTAAGTCTTGCCAGCTTGATGGAAGATTTAAAGGACATTTCCAAGATTTAATAAATTATAAAAATAAAAATCAAATTAGATTAAAAAATAATAAATTAAAATTAGGTTCAATATAATAAAGAATAAAAATCAAATTAGAATTAAAATTAGAAAATAATTAAAATAAATAGAAATTAAATTAAATTAAATATTTTAATAAATGTGAATTATTCTGAGGATGGAATTTAAAAGAAATTGCACTTGAGTAGTTTCTTTAAAAATTCCTAAGGTGAGAAAGTTTCTTTAAGGTCTTACCAGCTCGATGGAAGGTCTTTAAGAAAATCTTCAATATCAAATAATTCATGTTTATTTAAAGATATAAAAAATATATGAAATAATAATTATATAAGAAAACAATAATAATAGAATAAAATAAGATAAAATAATAAATAGAAATTGGATAGGAGTCAAAATAGGTTTTGCATAAAATATTTAAACAATCCGACGACGGAGCCCCTTCAAGAAAGGCGATTAGTCCTACTTGAATACTCTTGAGGTGAGAAAAACTTTTAGGTTATCCAACCAACTCGATGGAGGAGACTTAAAAGATTTTTTAATATTTAATTATATCAAACTTAAAGTAAAAGGAAAAAATAAGATAACCTTAGATTATTTGGTACCATTTTAGGATGGGCGTTGTGAGAGTGCTAATCCTTCCTTACACGTAACCGTACTCCCGAACTTAGAACTTTTAACGTAGACCAAGCCTTATCCTTAGTTTGAATAGGTGACCAATCACACCTAAGTTAGAATGGTTGGTAGCGACTCCATAGTTTTGTGTCTAGCTATTAGGTTTCCCCCGAAACTTAATACGTTATGACAGTTTGGCGACTCCACTGGGGAAATTAGAGAGTCAAGCCATTAGGTAGTTTAAGGTTATCAAGATTTTGCCTAAAACTTTAAATTTCATAAAATATTTAATACACACACTTCGCATTCATGTGCATGCATAAGCCCTCGACCCGGGCTTGTCCTTCATAGGAGGGAGTATAGTACCTTTGCCTTCGTGAGGTGATAACCTCCACACAGGCCAGTGAAATACTCCCACTCAAATTGAACCTTTCCATTTGTAGCCTATAATGGGTGAGGATTGGATGCTTTACTAGTCTTATGTAGACGACAGTGAGGAACAGTTTGAGACCCTTTAGACTTTTACAAATCCAAGTCATGCATATAGTGAAATTAAGAAGACCAACTGTAAGATAGAGCCATATCAACCCATGCTATAGAAAATACCCATTTCTTAGGACACATGTTTGATCAAGTTTATACATGAGACACTAAGAGGGTACCATGAGTTCACCAAAACATTTCCATGCATCACTCATCCATTATTGTTACATGGCAGCTTTTTACCATACCATTCCATTCATACACATGTAGCATCGTCTCATTTTGTTCATCTTCAATCATTGTTTTAAACAAAATATTTTCAAACTTTTTCAAGCATCACCACACAAATAATAAACTCTAATTGTGGTAATAAAGGTTCAAAGATAGCTCAACCAAAGGTCCATTCATATCACACTCGTTATCAAGCTAGAATTATGGAAGAAGAACAAAGCATCCATATGGAGAAGATGGAAAAAGCTCAAGAGGATATAAGGGAGCAATTGGCCCAAATTACTGAGTTGTTGAAAAACTTGGGTAAGGGGAAAGGAAGTAATAGAATAAGTTGTAGTTCAAAAAGAGATTTGTCTTTTGGGGGCATGAAGGGTTTTAGCCATGCGATTTTGAGAATTTATAAATTCTAGTTTTTGTTTTCTTTTATTTCTTTAAGTAATGCAAGACAATTTTTTGAAAGTTGCTTAAGCCCATAAGCACGAAATAAAGTTTTATGTATGGGTTAACTTTTATTTATTTCCTTTTCAATAAAGCGACTAGTGTGATGCACTGTCAATTTCTCATTCTATCTGTTCATTTGTCATTTCCCACATACCCACCATATCTTTCATTCATAAGTATCCAAATAATGAACATGATGATAATGATATCAATAAATCTAGGGTTCAATTTTGAAAGAACTACTACTGTTGATAAATTAATAGTTTGCCAATGTTGCGAAAGCAAGAAAATGAAGGAAAGGTTGCTCACCATCCACACTTGATAGATGGTACGAGAAAGGCGAATCTCTTACAAAAGCTTCTAACAAGTTTGTCATTGTTCAATAAATGATCTTTAAGGAAAGCACTTACATTTGAAATGATAAATGGCCTTCTTTCATTATCCTTCAAGCATGAGTAAAATTATCCTTTGATTACCCCTTAAGAGCCTATTATATTTTTGTAATATAACCTACCAAGGATCACCCTCCACATTGGGGGCAAGGAAGATGAAATAAAGAAATTTTGGGGGCAAAAATGAAAGTGTTCATGATGAATCAAGGGGCAAAAAAAAAGCTCATTTTTGTGAAAAAAAAAAGAAGAAAAAAGGAAAAGGGTTTGAATTCAAAAACAAAACCCCAAAGAAAAAAGAAGAAAGTGCAAAATGCCTGAATGTTTTACTTGATAAAAAATGATCCGTTGGTTTATAGACCTTGAAACACATTTTGGGCATACTTTATCCTTTTATTTCATAAACCCTCACCCGAGCTTACATTACGTGCCTTTAAAAAGCCCATTCTGATCAAATGTAAATGCTTAAATTGAAGAATCATGTATTGAATGAAGACATATTTGTATAATGAGATAATGATCCTTTGAAGGAAGTAGATCAAGTTGAATGAAGAAACCCATGAGCTTTAGAAGATATCTTGGATCGAAATCAAGAACGCCTATTAGGGGGCATCAATTTGGATTGAGCACTAAAGGTCGAAGTTTATCAAAGCCAATGAAGTTGAAAATATAAAAAGAAAAAAAGAGACAAAAAATAAAAAAAGGAAAAAAAACAAGAAAAAAGAAAAAGGAGGATTCAAATTGAAAACTCGAAAATGGCAGTTTGAATCAAATGAGGGGGCACCTAAGTTGAAAACCTAAAAGGGCGGCTTAGGAAGAAGGTCAGCATCAAAAAGTTTTGATACGAGGGCAAGATTAGCAGACACTACATGAAAGAACATATCAACATAAGAGTAGGCTTTTGGAAAAGAATTTTAGATTGACTTGATTGAAATTGTCAGAATGTTCATTAAATGGATACTAAAAACCTTATTCCAAACAGACTGTCCCATTGATTTTTCTTGATTTCATGTTCATTTTCTAAGAATGAATATTTATATCTCTCTTGATCATTTTAAATTTATACCACCCATATAACAAATTGAGAATATGCATAAGTGCATTACATTGGTGGTAGAGTTGGAAGGAAAATAAATAAATGTTGGTAACCTTTTTTGGGTAAATCTTTGAAAAAATATTCTTTTGAGAAATCTTGCATTACTAAAAGAGAGAAAGAAACAAAAATAACAAATGACGAAAACCTAAATTTGAAGGCATGATGGCAAGTCTTTAAGCATAATGGGACCAAGATTCATTAGAAGGTGGGATGAAAAGTGGAGATAGAAGATTTGAATAAGAAGAATCTAGCAGATATGTGGAACTTGAGGGAAACGAGATGAGCTTGAGAATCTTGTTACCACAATTAAGATTGTATTTACATACATTCATGGAATAATTCAGGGGGCATGACATTAACATTCATAGCATTCATGGTATTTATGGCATTCATTATATTCATGACATGCATGACATTTCATTATTGCATTTTGACGTGAACTATTAGGATAAAAAGTTTTGAATGAGAAAATTTTGAAGAAAAGAGAAAGTGTAAGAATACAATGTATAGGACAAAAATATAAGAGATGGTAATTTGAAAAATGATGAGGAAAATACTTTTTTTTGGAAAAAACCTTAGATGAGAGCAAAAGTCCAATTTAGCTGACACCTTAGAGGAGGATGAAGTCCAATTTTGTTGGTATCAAAATGAAAGTTAAGCTCAGTCAAACCCATGTTAACTGGCATTTTGAAATGAAAGGTTATTTTTCAAAAAGTCTCATTGCCTCTGTTAAGAGGAGCTCTTTGTTTTCAAAGTCTCATTGCCTCTGTTAAGAGGAGCTCTTGTTTTCAAAGTCTCAATGCCTCTGGTGAGAGGAGCACAAGGTTATTTTTCAAAGTTCCAATGCCTCTGGTGAGAGGAGCACAAGTTTATTTTTCAAAGTTCCAATGCCTCTGGTGAGAGGAGCACAAAGTTATTTTTCAAAGTTCCAATGCCTCTGGTGAGAGGAGCACAAGGTTATTTTTCAAAAGTCTCAATGCCTCTTGTGAGAGGAGCACAAGTTTATTTTTCAAAGTTCCAATGCCTCTGGTGAGAGGAGCACAAGGTTATTTTTCAAAGTTCCAATGCCTCTTGTGAGAGGAGCACAAAGTTATTTTTCAAAGTTCCAATGCCTCTGGTGAGAGGAGCACAAGGTTATTGCCTCTGGTGAGAGGAGCACAGGGTTATTTTTCAAAGTTTCAATGCCTCTGGTGATAGGAGCATAACGTCATTTTTCAAAGTCTTATAGCCTCTGGTGAGAGAAACTAAATGTTTCTTGAAAATTGTAAATATTTTGCAAAAAAAAAAAGAAAGAAAAAAACAAAAAAATAATAATAAAAAAAATCCGGACAAAATAGTTATCTAATTATCTTTGCACAATTCCTGATTTTCAGAAAATGTGCAAAGAGGGGCAAATGTAGACACCTAATTTTGTCCGAACAATTTCTCTAAATTAGAAAAAATCAAAAAATAAAAAAATGATAAAAAAAGAAATCAATTTTGGTCAAATCTTAAGTTGGAACCCCATGCATCCCATGCAAACTCTAAAATTAAAAATTTCAAATTTGAAAATCTCATGTGAAACACATGCAAAATTCACACCTTCAAGAGTTGACTAAAGTTGATATTGTTGCCAAAAATAAAAGAAATTTGTTGCCATAAGAAAGATAGTAATAATAAAAGAAATAATCATAGTGAAATAAAATCTTTGAAGATTGATTACCAAAAATAAAAAAATGAAATGGAAATAAATTTTAAAAAAAAGGAAAGTCAAAGAAAATAAATGGAAGAATCTCATGATCATGAGATCAATAAAGGGCCTTTGATTTATTTTTCTTTAACAAAATAATAATATGATGATAAAAAAGATATAAAAAGAGGGAGCCACAGTCAACTTAGAAAAAAAAAGAGGGAGGAAACCCTAAGGAAACCCTAAGAAAACCCTAAGAAACTGAAGAGAAAAAAGAAAACCTAAAAGGGGGCTGGGATTTTTATTTTTTTTACGGGGAGTCACCAAAGCTGCCGTCCGCATCATCACCCTTATTGCATCTATCATCACTCTCATTGCCACTCACCACTGCTGCCTACCTTGCCCCACGTCGTGCATCCATTATCACGCCTTTTGCAACCAAGCTAACCTGCTACTGCCAGGGAAAGGAACCTGTCTCGCTTGGCCTGCCTACACCGCTGCCATCATCCCTGTCGCACCACGATTACCAGACCCAATCTCCTTGTAAAAAAACTTGCCTACATAATATAATCATCATCTTCTGCTTTGGCTGCCTTGCTACATCTTTATTCTTGGCTTTCTTCACTGTCCTTGCATTCCTCTTAGCTCCCCATTGTTTTCTTTCCTTGCTTTGCAAACCTGATCATCTGACCAACACACCTTCATCGTTCCTCTCCCTTGCACCATCCTCTGTCTTCACCGTAAACTCTCATCGTTACTGTCATCATCATCATCAACGATCACTGCCGCACTACCAGTTCCATCGTTTCTCCTCGTACCTCACCATCTTGTTGCGGCCCTGCTCACTGCCATCATCGTTCTTACATCAAATCACCCTTGCCATCGTCACATCAGGGAAGCAAGGTAGAATCCGTGAGATTGGAGAAGTGCAGTAGTGTGGAAGAGTCGTTCGTCGAAAGCTACTGTAACTGAAACTTGAGCCTTAGTCACAAGCTTGGTGAAGCAAAGTGGCAAAATAGATGTTGCAGCAGTAGATGCGAAAGGGATGACCACTGAAGTTGAGTGCAGGTTTGCTGCAAGGTGAGTTCACGTGGAAAAGATGGAAGCAAAGTTCTGACAGCCAAGAAAGAAAAATGCATGGAAAATAAAGCAGGAAAGTGAAAGATTGCTGCACGTGGAGAAGAAAAAAAATAAGAGAAAAGAAATTGCAAGAAAAAGGTAAAAAAAAAGATACCTTTATTAATTTTATTTGATTAGATAGATAATAAGTATTTAAATTTAGATTTAATTAGGTAATGGGTTGAATTATTATATAATTTTAGATTGATAATTAACTTGGCTAACAATTAATTAGGTGTTTTACTTACTTAATGTAATTTAAATTAATTAACATAATTGATATGTTTTATTTGATTTAGACGTAATTTAATTTATCTAATTTAATTTGTTAATGAATTTGTATGAGATTTGATTGGTGTGAATTCATATGATCACTAGGATTAATTTATGTAGTTTAATTTTGTTTATTTAAATGATACGAATGATGTGTAATTGATATTGAAATGAATGATTTATTTGGTATGGTTTAATTAGTATACTTTAATTTGTTTGGCTTGATGTATATTTTATCGATTATAAAAATTAGGAAAATTAGAAATCTTTGAGAAGCATAGAATTTAATTATTTATAAGAAATTTTAATTATCAAAAAATAGATGTGAATTATTCCGATGGTGGAATTTTAAAGGTACTTCGCTTGAGTAGTGCTTTTAAATATCTTGAAGTAAGGAGTTTCTTTTTAAATCTTACCAGTTTGATGGAAGATTTAAAAAGTTATTTCCGATATCTAAGACTCAAATTTTTTAAAAATTGAAATAAGAATTAATTAAAATTAACTGCAATTAAAAGAATTAATAGTGAAATTAGGAATTAAGAATCGTAGAAATTAATATATTTTGAAATAAAATATAAAAAATAATATAACTACAAATAATCCAACGACGGAATTCTAAAGGAACTGCGCTTGAGTAGTACTTTTGGATGCTTTGAGGTGAGGAGAGTTCTTTTAAGTCTTGCCAGCTTGATGGAAGATTTAAAGGACATTTCCAAGATTTAATAAATTATAAAAATAAAAATCAAATTAGATTAAAAAATAATAAATTAAAATTAGGTTCAATATAATAAAGAATAAAAATCAAATTAGAATTAAAATTAGAAAATAATTAAAATAAATAGAAATTAAATTAAATTAAATATTTTAATAAATGTGAATTATTCCGATGATGAAATTTAAAAGAAATTGCGCTTGAGTAGTTTCTTTAAAAATTCCTAAGGTGAGAAAGTTTCTTTAAGGTCTTACCAGCTCGATGGAAGGTCTTTAAGAAAATCTTCAATATCAAATAATTCATGTTTATTTAAAGATATAAAAAATATATGAAATAATAATTATATAAGAAAACAATAACAATAGAATAAAATAAGATAAAATAATAAATAGAAATTGGATAGGAGTCAAAATAGGTTTTGCATAAAATATTTAAACAATCCGACGACGGAGCCTCTTCAAGAAAGGCGATTGGTCCTACTTGAATACTTTTGAGGTGAGAAAAACTTTTAGGTTATCCAACCAGCTCGATGGAGGAGACTTAAAAGATTTTTTAATATTTAATTATATCAAACTTAAAGTAAAAGGAAAAATTAAGATAACCTTAGATTATTTGGTACCATTTTAGAATGGGCGTTGTGAGGGTGCTAATCCTTCCTTACACGTAACCGTACTCCCGAACTTAGAACTTTTAACATAGACCAAGCCTTATCCTCAGTTTGAATAGGTGACCAATCACACCTAAGTTAGAATGGTTGGTGGCGACTCCATAGTTTTGTGTCTAGTTATTAGGTTTCCCCCGAAACTTAATAGTTATGACAATATATAAGGAGTAATATGCCGATGGTATGATAACGAATTGATGAAATGATTGAGTGATGTTGGTATTGTGATTGAATGATTTACGAAACAGACGTTGAATGAGTTTGTTTATGTTTGAACGGTTTTATCGTTGTTGTAAAAGTCGATAAGACAATATTTAAGTATATGTGGAATACTAAGAGGACCCACATTTGGTAGTGGGGGTCTTAGTATCAATATTGAAAAGTAAAGGTGATTAAGTTGAGTGGTAAATGATAGGGAAGGTTGAATTGAATTATGACATACAATCTTGTTGAAATTTAAGAGATGAAATTGAGGAATTAAGGAGAAATTTGTAATGATGTTAAGCTAGATATAGTTGATACATTGATGTGTTTTGAGAGTGAAGATTAAAGAAGGAATTGGCATTATAGTTAGCATTCAAATGATATTGCATCGATACAATTCATGAGCATGATAGTAAATCATTTTAAACTCAAGTTGTAATTTGCATTGCCTTTCAAGTATACTTTGTTTATAACTTGAGATTTTGAAAGGATTTATTCATACGATACTTACATGAATATTTTATATGTTTAAATTGTTTTGAAAAGATTGAATACGTAGTGTAAGTGTATGTATTTATATATGTAAATGATCTTAAAGAAATGTGTTGCATACTTTACACTATTTTCATAAGAAAAGTGAAATGTTTAAATGTTTTATGAGACTATAGGCACCCTAAGAGAGTTAACTCAATAAAGCATAGTGAAAACCGCCTAATTGGAGATTACTCATTAGGCAGAGATGCTTGTCCGACAATAGTCATGGACAGGGCTTAGTCACACCTGATCAGTGGGGCTAAGAGACATGAGGTTTATGGCCATAGATGGCGCCCTAGTTGGTTTCTAGGGGACGATGACATGATTTTCACTGCTAGCTATAGTGATTTAAGTCTTTATTGATAGAGCATTAGGGATTTAGCCTGGTCTCAAACCGATATGATATGAAGTCTAGAGTATGATTTTTTTATATGAATTCTGGACTTGACACAATTTTTACAATACATGAGATATGTTTTGAGATGGAATATGTTTTAGACATGCTATAAATGATGAACGTGAGATATGTTTGAAGACTATACATGTTTTAAACATGCTTTAAAAGTACACGTGATATGGTTTACGAGTTATACATGCTTGTGTTATGTCTTAAAAGTAAACATGAAATGATTTGAGATTTTACACGTTTTGAACATACTTCAAAAGTGTATGTAATATGATTTTGAGACTGTATAAATTTTATATATGACTATATGCCAAACGTAATATGATTTAAAAAGATAGTCGCATTATATAGTAAAGCTTGCATGAGTTTGCATATTGGATTATGATATAACAATATGTATTTTATGTGAAAGATGACATGACTCTATACTATACATGAACATGGAAGTTATATGAAAAGTGCCATGACTATATGCTATACGTGATCATGTCTTCCTACATGAAGAGTAAGATGAATTAATAGAGTACAAGAATATAAATTTTAGATGATAAATGAACTAATTTGATATTATGTTTGATCATGGTTTTCATATGAGATGTGGCATGATATGAGATTGATATAAGCATAGTTTAATATCATATGAGATCGGATCTACATATGTTTCACTGTCGTACAAAACACTATGGTATAAGAACAAAAAGATTGAAAAATGATCGAATTGATATGATTTGGAGTTTATGTGATAGACAGATACTATGATGTGGATAATGAGGTATTTCGAAAAACTCTTGTGCATTAATACCTTAAGCCTTTGCTCACTTAAAAACCTTTAAGACATGATCTGAGCTATTTGATAAACGATTACAGAGTGAGTATGACATGAGAATCTTTACTTAAAGGTTTCATGTATTTGCATTAGGACAGTATAAGTCTAATTCTGCACTTATATATATGACTTACTGAGCCATGGATTTGCTCACCCCCTTAATTTCACCTCTTTTCAAACTATTTGACTTAAACTCCGCCATGAGGGCTTTTGAGTGAGACTTCGGAGACGGTATCTAGGCTTTATACTGGTCCTTGTCCTCCGAACCTACTGGTTGCTTTTGATGTATACACTCTTTCACATATGCTTTTATTTCAGGTAATTTTTGTACAATACTATAAGATGGGATGTAAACTAGGATAATGAATGTCGATGTAATATTCTAATAGCATATGATGTGTATGTGGTAATTGGTAGTGAACACGAGGACTGTTGAGATGATACGCAGTTGGTGAATATAATATGAATTGTGGAAAATGTTGTTCAATTGCATTGTGAAAGTTTGCAGGTAGTTAACTGGGGAAAACTCAAAATATAAGGGGGGATATTTTCAATCTATTTTCAAGAAATAGTAAGATATGGGATATAATTGATCTTTCTCTATCTTAGAGAGTAATTTAAATCATAATTGAATTAAAGAATGAATGGAAATAGTTTAGTGACTACATTGACACCGAATACAAACTGTAAAATGAAAAGAAAAAATTTAATTCGAAAATTTGAAAAAGGGAAAAAGTATGAGTATTAAGTGAATGTCGCGACCTTCGGGTTGTGACAAATTTAATGGTATCAGAGTAATGTTTGTCTAGTACGTGTCAGTGTAGATTAGTTAAAATAATTTACATCTCATAGTACTGTATTTGTCTGAATGTTAAGTGCTCAGTAAGTGCAGAATACTGCATGTGTTTTTATATAAAAATTTATTGATAACAAGGTAAAGAAGACTGCTAAGTTGTGGATTATTTGAAATCTCGATAAGAAACACAATAGCTTGTAAGGTATTGTAATGTACAATGAGATTAGAAAAGGCACAATAGCCTATATGAAATATTGTGAGATAGAGGCTGATATGATATACTTGCTAGGGCTCATGAAAGCGGTATGGAACGATGTTTTATAAAAATGATAGTGGAGTAACCTGGCACCAATTAGCCTACAGAATAGGTTATGCGATGACATGGAATTTGAGCTATACATTTAGCTTTAGGCAAGTATTGTTTTATAAAACCTCAAAGGTGAAACAAAAAGAGAGGATTAAATGACCTTATGTCAATGAACTAGTTATACCTGGAAGGTATAAGATTTGATCAAATACAAGATCCTGGCTGTTTTGAAAGTTATTGGGATCGTAAAGTGATGTCAAAATACAAAGTTTTGGATTTGAATTGAGTGGGCATCCTTAATGAGCCTAAATAAATAGGATTCGATTGGGTCTATTGGAGTGAATCAGTAATATTTTGGACCTGTTTACGAAAGTGGTAGGAAACTTACAAAAACTTGTCCACCATATGTGGCAAGAAGTGAATTTTATTGATATACCTCCAAAGGAACAATTGCCTAGCCTTCTTGTGGATTTGAAAGATGTGCTGGATTCGGTATATTTTGAAAGTGTATGAGCTTTGAAATTATGGCCCATATTTTGAAATTCATACTATTCTCAAATGTTATATTTTATATTTCTAATTTTTCTAATTTTTATTATTGTTAAAATTATATGCTTGAGTTGGTTCTTATATCTCTTGATTGTATTGTTGCTCAATTGAAAATTTTTTGAAAAATAAATTATAAAATAATATATATGTATCAATAAGGTTATAATTATAATTTATATTTTCTTAAAAGTAAGGTCAAATTTTATACTTGACCTAAATTGTTAATCCATATTTGACCTAATTTTTCAAATCCACTTTTTTCTTATTTTACATTTTGATATATTTATATTTTTTAGTTTTTCTGAATAATCAAATTCATTTTTATTTATTTCATTGGGGTAATATCTTTTTGTAAATGTGTATAATATTTTCCTAGCGTCACAACTCATATATTTTAACATTTCAATATCTCAATATATAAGGTGAATTACCTTCAATCATAACATTATGCAACTCAGTATATCTTTTTAGGAGATATAAAATAAAAAGTATGATAAAGCTAAATATACTTTTAAGAAAAAAAATTCTCTTGACTCTTTGTGCTATATATATTTTCTCAAGCAGTAAAGTGAAATTTTATTTACTTCACTTTTCAATAAAATTTTATGAGTACATATGATATGAATTTGCATAATCCTGTTAATGCTTTGCGTAGGTTTATATGATCAAGGTTGAGAGCACATCTCCCTTTCTTATAAGCCATTTTAGATATACATTTCCAAACTTCCTAGAGTAGAAGCTAAAAGGACAAATTCAATGTATAAATTTTTATATTATGAAATTTAAGGAGGATTATACGCACACAGTTTATACTTTGCATTGACAAAAAAGATTGTTTTCGTAATTTGAATGTATAACTTTCAGATAGATCTGATTATCTTAGACATGATATAATTACATGACACAAATAAAAAACACAAATGTAATACATACTAAAAATTAATAAAAATTATAAATGAATATGACAGAATCTAAAAAATTGGTTTATATATAACTTGTCGACACGAATTTTAATATTAAATTTTAGTATTTTGCACGATACAAATATGATTTTACATAACATAAATATAAATTTTATATATGAAATATCAAATTCACGTTTGTGACATATTATAAGTCTTAAGTCTGAATCCAAGTGCTCTTATCTCCGATTGTTAATATTTCTCTTGTAACAAAAAAACAATATTTTAGTATTGTACCAACAATCAACCATTTTTAGAGTAGAAGCTCATAAATAAATAAATATAGAAAAAAATAAAATTGGTCCTATCAAATTAATTCAAGGCTGGTCTGCTGATCTGCTGTGCTTTGCTCAATACCTCAACCATGCCAAAATAGTGCCAAAAACAAGCTCTACATTTTCCTTGCATTCACCAATCAATATATGGCCCATTCCAGGAAAGGTCTTCAATGTTTTGTCTCGGCTTGAAGCTGATTCATACACTAACCGAGCAGACCAACAGTCGCATACTTTGTCATCTTCGCCATGTACCATTAGCAGCGGAACCTCTACCTCCTGGCAGTGCCGTCTGATATACATGCACGCCCACGGAAACTCTAACGCAGTCGCCGCAGGAGGCTTTCCTGACGCCCGTCGATTCGGGTTTTTCGCTGCCAACCTTCTCTTCCATTCCTCCTTGGTGTCCAAGTTGGTGCGAGGCATGCAACCACAGCGAGTAGCTTTTCCAATGGCCATGTAGGGTTGAACTTGGCCGAAACACCTAGCTTTTCCAATGGCCATGTGGGGTTGAACTTGGCCGAAACACCGCACGTTGCACCATTCAAAAACAAACCATCCCATTCATTCTTTTGCCTCAAGCACATGAGCATAGAAACCGCGCCTCCTAGTGATTTTATCGTACAGAAATGCTGGGCAGCTTGGGATGCTCATATTTTATAGAATCGAAGAATTGAA
Source organism: Heritiera fomes (assembly GCA_032173925.1). Classification (NCBI taxonomy): domain Eukaryota; kingdom Viridiplantae; phylum Streptophyta; class Magnoliopsida; order Malvales; family Malvaceae; genus Heritiera; species Heritiera fomes. The sequence continues at coordinate 1,731,760 of JAPDPM010000010.1, read as the reverse complement.
TACAGTCCTGGACGATGTGTTTGATATTCTGGATATGGCCTGGAAATCCATCAGATAAGCCGCGGCCTTGTAGATCAAGTGCACAGACCAAGAACCCACATTTGGCAATGGCTACTGCAGTGAGCTCGGAGAGCCAGCTGCTGTCGGTTGCATAGCCGTGAATCATCGCTACTAGCCCTCTCAACTTCTGAGTTGAGTCAAGTTGCCATGATTGAGTGAAGATTCTCATTTTTTGGTTGTTTAACATAAAGCTCTGCTGATGGAGGTTTTGATGCTTATGGGGTAGAATTCTTCTCTGGTGAGGTTTCCATACGGGCTGTTTTCATTAGCTTGGTGAATTGGGTGAATCATTTTGTTGAGAGAGAAAAAGGAGGATGAGAATCCGTTGGACAAGACAGAAAATAGTAGTTGCTTAGTCTGGCTCTGCAAGGGATACGTTAGATGGAAAGCCTTTTTATCATACCGAAATGCGGCCATAACTGAAACTAGGGCAAAGAAACAGTTGAGATAAAGTAATAATTGCGCATGAACATTGTCAAAATAACAAAATAATCAGTATTGAATATGGTATATTTTAATCAATAGGAATGGAAAGAAACTTTTTAATTAATAGTTTTTTTTTCAAAAAAAATTAAATGTTTTGAATTGACATTTTCTCACCTCTTAATAATTGAAGGTCATAATTTTTAGTTTCCAAAAGTAATGGCTAAAAAAAAAAAGTAAATTGTATCTCTAGTTCATGTAGTTTGTGTCGTATAATAAAATGATCTTTAAAATTTAAAATGTATCAAATTGGTCCATAAAATTATATTATCATAACGAAATGATCCTTCCATCATTGAAACCATTATGTCAGAAATTAAAAGTCAATTTGATTATACGTGAAAAATATATTTACTTAGTTGGCATTTGACTTACCTCACCTATTTTCTTTTACTTTCTTTTAAGGTTTGACTAAAAAAACATTTGCTTACTTAACTTATTTGCACATAGAAATCATTCTTTTATTCTTTAAGATAAAAAATAATTCTTTTATTTTGAATTTTTCCACTTTGCAATTATTTAATATAAAGTAATGTGAGTAGATCTTTATTTTAAAAATTATAATGTCCTTTATTCAATTTAATTTGCTTCTTATTTTATTTTCTCTCTCTTCAATTTTTTTTTCCTAATCATAAACCTCAAACATTATTTATTTTCCTTTAGCTTTTTAATTCTAATTTATACTTCAATTTACTTATTATTATTTTATTTATTTAATAAAAAATAAAAAGTACTTTTTTCTTATCTTAAACTCTATCTTTCTTCTATTTTTCCTGTTTTTTTTATTATTTTTTCTTTCTACTTTTTCTCCGTACTTATCGACAAATCATTCTTTAAGTGGCAAGGGTTTTAGTGTTTTATTTAAAAAAGTTTGTTCAGTTGGATATCAACGAGAAATTCAAAATAGCTCAAACTTGAATCAAGCCACAATTTGAACCCAATTTTAGCAAAAAAAAAAAACTGCAATCCTTCTGAGATTACTCCAAAATCCCAAACTCACTTCAGCCATAAGCCAAAGTACTTAACCTTTAGGTGAGCTTATGCATCATCCTATTATCGGCTTCATTAGTGGAGGCAAATGTTATCGGCTTCATCCTGTTTCGCAACCATTAGCTTATGCAATAGCAAATCCTAGCTCAGAGAGCTTTATGTGAGCTTCAATGTAATTAGTGAAAAAGGCATCCTCGTCAGGAGCATATTTATTGACCAATGGACAAAAAATTGGGTCAGACAGGAGAACTTTGTCAGTGGGCAACCGCAAAAGGCCTTCTTTCTCTCCCGACAAGGGCTCCTTGTAGTAAGAGTTGTTAAAGATGAGAGGGTTGGTAGTCCATGGTCCTTCAAATCCAAACCTCTCCTTGTGGCATCTTCCTAGTGTGTGGCCACCAGAAAGAGCGACAATGTCTTGGTCGCTAAGACCCATTTGATTACTAAAGACCTACCTCAAGTGATCGGCTCCTTGGGTGGCAACGAAAAGACGACTCTCAGGTGGTGGGTTAGGTACTCTCTTCCAGGATGGAATGGAATTTCAGGTCCACCGGTAATCTCAATAGTGACAACATCGACAAGCTGATAAAAGTTAGCTTAGGAGAGGATAGGGAACTGCTCCTTGACTGGCTCTAGAAGCTTGACGGCAATATCAAGACCGTTGTTAGCAACATGTGCGAGCTCCTTAGCATGCTTCATGGTTCCGAATGGACCTCCGAACTTGGTCTTAACATCAAAAGTTCCAGTAGAGTGCCATGCTAAACGGAGCATGAGCGAAGCACAGTTTTTCTCAACGATGAGACCTCTGAGCTATTATATATCTAACAACATGGCTGCTAATCGGTCATTAAGAGTGGTTCTCCACTGTTTTAAAAGTAAACCCATGGGTGACGGAGTCGGAAGCGGCCATGCCAAGGTATACTCAGTCTTCGTCAACAACATCCCGCCTAGAGTAAATTGGAGATGGTTAAAGCAGATTTTCCAAAATCAGGGAGAAGTGGTCGATGTTTTCATCCCACATAAGAGGAATCGAAGCGATAAGAAATTTGGGTTTGTCAGGTTTTCTCATCTCGGTGACGCAAGGAGGGCTGTAAATCGCCTTAATCGAACATGGCTTATGGACTATAGAATTGGAGTCAACCATGCTCGGTTCAACTCACGATCTTCATACTGGCGTAAGATTAATCACTCAGCATCAGTTTCAAAGAATGAGATGGAGCGTCCTTTTTCTAAGGTCATCGGGGAAAGTAACACTTCCATGCATATAACTGAAAGCTGCTCGAAGGATTCACCTCTTCAGAAGAAATCCTACAAACAAGTGTTGCTTGGTGAACCTTCCTGTTCAGAAGAAACCATGAAACCGCTGTCATGCAATGCAAATGTCGACGCTGAAGCTCTCAGTTTTCTAGATAAATGTCTCTTGGGTGTGTCCCGGTGTTTCTACGAACCAGGAACATTAATGGAAAATTTTAAAATTCAAGGAGTCTTCGACATCTTGGTTAAGAGAGTTTCTGGGAAGCAATTTCTCATTATTTTTGATGATGGAGAGACTATGAAATCAATGAAAAATTTAGACTGGTCCTGGTTACGTGAATGGTTCGTAGAGTTACATCAATGGTCTCCCAATCTTAAGCTCAGATTTAGAACCACTTGGTTGACTTGCTTTGGCATCCCATTACATGTTTGGAATCTCACAACTTTCGAGAACATTGCCAAGATCTGGGGTGAATTCGTCTCAATGGATGGTAAGACGCTGAAGTTCAATGATTTCAGCCGAGGTGCGATGTTAATCATGACGGACCAAATTGAAAAGATTGATGAAGTGATTTCTTTGGTTTGCGGCAATGAAACCTTCAAGGTTCGAGTTACAGAAGTGGGATCGGACGTCATTTCACTTTTCCACTGCTGTTGTAATTCCTACAAGAACAGCACCAGCGCTAACAAGATTCTTCAACAAGGTCAAGACAGTATGAACTCTTCTCCAGTCGATTTGGAAGTGAAAGGGACGATGGAAGAGGAACGGCCACACTCAATGGAGAATGAAGAGCCTGAAATTTCAAATTTTGTGGAAAATGACAAATTACAATTAATCGAGGTTAATGCAGTAGCAGAGAAAGTTGGAAATGTTGACTTGTCAGAACAGCTATTTATCAGGAATGGACTGGAAAATGCCAGCTCTGACACTCTCATTTTGGTAAACGAAGGGGCTAGGACTCTACCATTCGAACCCACGCCACACTACCCCGAAAGTAACTCTTTGTCCCCAGATGAGTGCGATTCTGAACTAGAGGACACAACTAAATTTATTCCTTGCTCAAGTTCCATCCCAGGCTTCCGTAAATTCAAATACCTTGAAGACGTTGACCCATCTTTGGTTTCCTGTAGAAAGGGTAAAGGTAAAGGACGCTTAAGGAAAAGGAAGGATAAACCAGCAGAGGATAAACCGGCAAATGAATCTCTCTCAGATGGTGATTTCAAAAATATGAGAAGAGTTCTTGATCAGATGGCCAGAGATACATGGGAGATGGGTAAGATCATGGGTTTTAAAGCAAACTGTTCCGATAACCAGATAGTTAATAGATTGATTGAACTAGAAAGTAAAGACCTTTGCTAACTCGGCACTTGTGGGATTTGCGGCGTTGCTTGGAAGTTAACGGATCTCCCACACAAGAGTTTGATTTACAAAGGGGTCTTAGGCAAGGAGACCCACTCTTACCCTTCTTATTTATTTTGGTTACTGAAGCTCTTCACTTAATGATTGTTAAGGCTGAAGAACATAATTTGGTGAAGGGTCTTGCGTGTTTCTCCTCGGCATTCTCTTTTTCACACCTCCAATTTGCAGACGATACGTTGCTTTTTCTTGAGGCTGAAAGTTTCAATCTGAGAAATATAAAGAAGTTATTAAGATGCTTCGAACTCTTTTCTGGTTTGAAGGTTAACTTTGGTAAAACTTGCTTGTATCCTGTTGGTATTCATGACGAGCTTGCCACAAATTTGGCTGTTTCTTGTGGGTGTAATTTGGGATCACTTCCTTTTATCTATTTGGGAATCTCAATTGGTGTTAGTCCAAGAAAGTTGGCGATCTGGGATCCAATCATTGCAAAGTTCAAGGCAAGGCTCTCCTGTTGGAAAAAAAGGCTACTTTCGTTTGTTGGCAGGTTAACTCTTATTAACTCTGTTCTCTCTTGTTTGCCCCTTTATTACATGTCAATCTACTTGGTTCCTAAAGGTGTGCTGCGAAAATTGGATTATATCCGTAGATCCTTTCTTTGGGGATGTTGTGATCAGAAGAAGAAGTTGGCTAAAGTTAATTGGTCCCAAGTGTGCTTGCCCAAGAAATTGGGTGGTCTTGGTGTGGTTGACCTTCAAGTCAAGAACAAGGCACTACTTGCTAAGTGGTGGTGGAGATATTGTAAAGAACCCGATTCCCTTTGGTGCAAAGTTATAAAAGCAAAGTATGGCTCTGATGTTTTCACCTCGGTTCCCTCTTCAACTAATTCCAAAAGGATGTCAATTGTTTGGAAAGATATTATTAAACTAGCCGACGATCCAACCACCAACAAATTCATTGGAGTCGAGGGATGTCGATGGTTAGTTGGTAACGGGTATGATATTCTTTTCTGGCTAGATAAATGGTGTGGTAATGTAGCTTTTTTCAAATCTTTTCCAAGGCTTTATCTCCTTGCTTTAGATAAACATGCTAAGGTGGCGGATTATTCAAGGAATTTATCCTTTTCTCACTCTACCTGGCAATCTTTCTTCAGAAGACCTCTTAGATCTTTTGAACAGGTTTGGCTTGACGAGCTACTATTGGAGTTGAATATTTTCAGAATTAATCCACTAAAGGTGGATCGCATTATTTGGGAACCTGATGCGAAGGGCCTCTTCTCAGTCAAAGCTCTCTCCAATCTTCTTATTTAGGTTAACGAGTCTGCTATTAACTTGGATACTGGTAAACTGTGGAAATTCAAGATCCCACCAAAAGTTCAAGGCTTCCTCTGGTTGCTTCACTTAGCCAGACTTCCTACAAAAAAGTTTCTTTTGAGTAGAGGGATTTCGTTATCTCATGAGCAAAGTTTGTGTTCTTGGTGTTGCATTGTAGTTGAGGATATTGAACATGTTTTTCTACAATGTCCTTAGCTCTCACTTTTCTGGAGCGGTTTTTTCAATTGGTGGAATCTGTATTGGTGTTCCCCGGCATCTCTTGACTCTTTCCTTAGTGGTGGTTTTGATCCCTTATTTTCAGGTGCTCTAAGAAGTTGGTGGATTGCTACTTTTTCTGCTGCTCTTTGGTCTCTTTGGATTGCAAGAAATGAATCTACTTTTGAGAAGAAGGAATGGACGGTTGAAGAAATTTTTTTTCTGGTTAAGCTTCGTTCTCTTTATTGGATCAAAGCTATCAATGATTCTTACTCCTTGAATGAGTCAATGTGGTGGTTAAACCCTTTAGATTGTGCACCTGCCACTACATTCTCTCTTGTTGAAAAGTGTAAGGTGTGTTGGTCTCCTCGCCCTTCAGGTTTTCTTAAGCTTAACGTGGATGGTTCTGCTCGTGGGAAGCCAGGGCCTGCGGGTTGTGGGGGTGTTCTTAGAGACTCAGCTAGCAATATTCGAGCTATTTTCTCAAGTCCCCTTGGTCCGATGGATTCAAATGAGGTAGAGGTGTTAGCAATTAAACATGGTCTGGATCTCTTTGGAAGAGTTAACTGTCAAGATGTTGTGGGTTTGGTGATTGAATCTGACTCTACTACTGCTGTTACCTGGTGTAAAACATTCGAGAAACGTCCATGGAAATTATGGAAGGTTTTAGAGGAGATTGATGGCTTGTTATCATCGATTGATAATGTTTGTTTTGTCAACATATTTAGAGAGGCCAATGGGTTGGCTGATGCCCTTGCTAAGGCTGGAGTTGCTCGAAATGGCTTCTTTTTTGCGCACTGGTAGGCTTGTTCTGTCTACTGCTGTTTCCGGTCGGCTTGTTCCATCTACTACTGTTTCTGACTTTGATGGTGTTGAGGCTCTGTTTTTGCTTTCAGGCTCTAATATGTTTTACTTTGTCTATCGATCCTTTGTTAGGTGTTTGTGTTAAATTGCAATGCTTGTTACTGTTTTCATGTGATAACTGTACTGCAGTTATCTCTTAATAAAATTTCTCTGATTATCAAAAAAAAAAATATATCTAACAACCATGGTCTTTTTTAATAAGATAGATAGACATGCTTCGAAGGTATAATCATGGTCTTTTTTAATTAATTAAATTTTTATTTTGAGAAAAACCTATTTATTTCTATTTTTAAAAATTGATTACGTTTTATCAAACATGATATTAAATATAAAAAATCGTATTCTATATTTATATAAATAGATTATGCTTTACCGCTTTAAAGTCATTTTATAATAAACATTACGCTTTTCAATCAATTGTTTAGCTTATATTTCTAGTTACATATCAGTATAAGGAATAATTTCAAATGAAAATATTAATCTATTATAATTTATTTAATATCGTTCACAAATTATAACAATAACATCAAATATCACATTTCATAATTAACAATAAACTATTTTGAACACAGAAATATAATATGCAAAAGTAATATACATGTAAAATTTAGTATTCACCTTTAAATTTCATCACCACCAATAAAAAAATTAACTTTAATTCAAACATCACTTAATTAGATCGTAGATAAAATAGAAAAAGTTACTTAAACAACAATTAAGCAAAAAATTCGAACTTAACAATTTAAAGCATAACACTTTTTAGAAAACAAGTAACAGGAGATCCAATAATTCAATGATATGAACAATAGATGGAACTAAATCGATATAATTAACAAAACTATTGTTGTTGGGGGATGATAGTTGCAGATTGCTAGAAAGGCTTTTTGTCAAATTTAATGAAGGAAAATTGTGGCTTATAATATGTACTAAGTAAGTTATTAATCATATTTATATTATATATTACGATGCTCTCTATGTGCATCTAATTCATTTTATTTGTCATATCATTGTAAGGGTTTTGGTCTGGTTAGTTTTCTAAGAAAAAACTTAGATTTAAGGATATAATCAAACATGGATCCAAATCTGACCTTCATTATCTCAAGGATTTTTTTTATGTAAAAGACACCTCTAATGTTACCATGAAACTATTAAAGTTCATTGTAATTTTTTATAAAAACCTCCCTCTATTTCAACTCACCTTGCCCCATTGAACTTACCTCATCTATTTCTACTCGGATTCCTATCAAGAAGAAAATTTAGGTCCTAATTTATTTTTATTATTTTTATATTTGTGAAAAAAATGACACTATACTGTAGTTGCTTAAAAAATCATTATCTATATTTTCTAACTGTAATCTATCATTATTTTTATAGTAGTTAATGTTATCAACAATTTTTTGTTATTATTCACACACACACACACACACACACACACACACACACACACATATATATATATATATATATATATTACATATTGCTTTACTTTGTACAACTTAAATAAATTGTGTTATTGTCTTATCATTTATGTCCATTTGTTATCATATAATAATGTAATAAATAAATTGTGTAAACTTATAAAAAATTGCAATTGGTGGGATTGAATAGAGTGCATGTATTTGTAAAATGAACACTTTTTTTATCTCGGTATTTATTTTTCTAAATTTTTAACCAATGTCTATATTTTAAACTTTTCATTAGATAAATTCTAATACTATTTTCTTACATTATAAATTTTGTACTATTATATTTTCACCTTTTTATATACTTAACAATCAAAGGTCTAAAATTTGTATTGCACATTCATTATATTTCAGAATACTTTTTCAATTAATATATTGTTGTTATATTTTTCTTTTGGCACAATGGATGCTTGTGTCTCAAAAAAAGAAAAAATATAAGTATTAAAATTCGAATTTTAAATTTGTAGAACACGGATAGAAACACGACGATTTAAACAAATACTTTAAATCTGTTCTTTAATATCATGCATGTGTATTAGGGTATAAGTTAGATATATACAAGTAAAACTTAAGTATATAATTTTGATGGTAGGGCAATTATAATTATGTTAAAGTTCCATTCAGATGGAGCTGTGCAAATAAATGACAAAAAAGAACAACATAGTTTGGTGATCATGATTAATATCTTTTCGCTCCATGATTGTTAAATTAATAGTTAATCATAATAGCCAACAACTTCTTAATTTAAGTGATTAAAAAACTATTTAGTTTGTTATTATCATTTATATTTATCAATTTATCAAGTTACCAATTCATAGAATATAATATGCTGATTGTGATTGTAACTTTGATGAGAATGTACTGCTAAAAAAAATGATTAAAAAACTGTTGTGACATGTTTTAAAAATTGAAATTAAATTAAATAACTTTATTCCTTAATCTAATTATCAAAAAAATAAAAAAAAATCATAATATGCATGTTTCCCCAAACATCCTTTAATTTTAAGTTTAATCTGCAATTGGAAATTAGACCTTTCAATAATAGCACAACGTTATTGAACAGTGTCAGATTATCGCTGTCAATGTCACTGATAACAAAAACAGAAAGTGTGATCTTACATTAGCGTAATTTCCAACTAAAAGAATAAAAGATATGACAACTCGAGATTTTTGTTATAGAAGTAAGAATTCATTTCCTTTTCAATTTAAAAAATTTGCTATAATAGGTGAGATTCATTCTTGTTATGATAATTTATTTTCAGGTCAGGTTTCTAATTCATAAAATAACACCCTCATGAGTCATGACTAGAAGTGTTCTTAGGTCATTTTGGGTCTTCAAGTCTTGTTTAAGTAAGATATTAAAAGAATAAAAATAAGTTTAATTTTGATCTAAACTAATTTATTTGATATAATTTTTTATGGATAATTATCCAATATATTATTAGTGGAGTTTTTTGACTTTACAAACAAAGTTAAGATGATCACATTTGTCCTTTAAAAATATTAAAAAAATAAAAAATAAATAAAATATGATAATCCCGCTTGTAGAGTAAAAAAACTTCACTGAAAGTGTATTATATATTAATCCATTTTTTAATCAAGCTCCTTTTTTTATAAAACGAATAAGTTCAAATCTATTTACGCTCATCTAAATACTATTAATTTTTTATAAAAAAATATAATAAAAATATAAAATTATTAAAACACATAATAATTAATAAGTATAATGTAATAAGTTCAAATAAATTTTTATAACTAGACTACAAAAATTTAAATTTTAAATTAATCTAAAAAAATAATACAAGCTTAAATTAAATTACACAAAAAAACAAAATAATTAAAAAATGAATTAATATAAAAAATTACAATTATTAAACCAAGCTGGGCCAGGATTGAACTTGAATGGCGAACTCAAGTTTGATTCAATTTTTTGTTGGATCTCAATTATCAAGCTCATGCTCGTTTAATTGACTTAATACTTTTATATAAATTCATCCAAAAATTAGACAATTTTTTGGGCTTGAATAGATAATTCATTTTTTTTGTGCCGTTTTATTGAAATTAATTTTATTTGAATAGAAAATAATAAATAATAAAAAAATTTTAATAAAAGCGACTCCAAAATTTGTTTACGGCCAAATACTAAAAAAATTTCAAATAAGGTAATCCATCTTTCAACATTTTAGAAAATATTTCCAACATTCATTTTAGTGTTTGCCTTTCCACTCCTGCTCACCAAATCTATCTTGACTACTTTTCTCAATTTTCTCAGAAACCCTAAACACCACAAAAAAGGAAAGAAGCATAGAGATTTTTAATGGAGCAGTTTTTCACTCAAAACTCTCTTTTTCACCTTTAATTTCTCTGACAAAATTTGTAAGTTGGCTCCTTTATTTTATTTTTTGTGATTCTGCGCTTTTGTTTATCCTAAACGTTTTATTTCTTGTTTAAATGCAATATATTTATGAAAGCTTGAAGCTCAATTTTTGGTGTCAAAAGTTGTCAGATAGTGTTAATTTGATTAGATTTTTTTTTTGAAATTTTTTATTTTGAGCTTGTTGTCATTGTTTTACTGTGAAAAATGAATTTGAAAAGGAAATAGAACTGGAATTTGAAGCTTTATAGTTAATTTCTTCATTTTTTACACTGCAAATCTGAGCTCAGCTCTAAGTGAACTGATAACATTTGGATTTTTATGATGTAGCTGACTACAAGCAAAAAATTTTCTTTCAAATTCAGTTATTCAGCTTATCTTATTATGATTTTGAGCAATATGTCTGGTTTCTATTAATTTACTTTGCTATTTTTTTTTTTGGCAGAGTAATCCTGCTGGTTGGTGGCAACACTGAAATGGCTATGGAGAGCTATAGAGATGTGAATGCTATTTTCGTTTCTGGTTGTGTTGCATCCAATAATGGGTTGGGGAACGTTGGCGTTACTGTTAAAGACAGTGAGGAGCTGGATGTTGACTTTCTCAATGAGTTTGATTCATATGTGGAAGATATAAAGGACCGGTTGACCATTTCCAGGATGGTGAGTGACTCAGTCATCAGGGGCATGGTCAAAGCTGTTGAGCAAGAGGCAGCTGAAAGGATTGCTCAAAAAGAATTGGAGTTAGTGAAGTTGAAGCAAATGGTGAATCCTTACCATGTTTGTTCAAATAAAAACGAACCCTTGAGATCTTTAATGCAGCACTATGAGCCGAAAATTACTGTATTTTCAAGATTGACAGATGCTTTATTTGAGCATGACAATTTAATAGAATCTTTTGGAAGTCTTAAAAATGCAGCTACAGGACAGTTTAAGAATCTCAGAGTAGAAATTGACCAGATCAGAAAGCATGGTTCTATTAGGAACATTAATTCAGTTTCAGAGTCGACGGGATTGGGAGTTATTTTGCAAGAGAGTGAACCTGAAAAATGGATTGATGTGGATAAAACACTTGATTCCTTAAAACTAACCCTGGACTCTGTTTATGAGCAAGTGAACTGTATTGTTTACTCATCCAAGGCTTCACTTTGTCAATGGCAGCTGGAGCGAGAATATCAGGAAGAAATTGAAAATATGGTGGTTACAATTTGTGTTCGGAATTTGAAGGAACAATTTGAAGAAAGACTATGGGGTCAAAATGTTCAATGCTATGGTAATGAAAATGTAAATTGGATTGAGAAGATCAATGATATCTCCAGTTTGCGTCAGGAATTAGATGCCATTTCTAAATCACTGTCTAATCCTGAAACTAGGATGCTGAATTCTCATAGTTCATTGGAAACCAATGGTGATTCGAGTAACAATAAAGAGACCAATCAAAAGGTTTTAGGGAATCATGTTTCAACTTCAGATTCACTTTGGGAAGGAAATGGCAGGCATGGAGAGTCAGCACTTATGTTGCCAGAAAATTTGGATTTTGCGCAGCTAACAAACTTTTCAAATGAGGAATTGGTGAATTTTTTCAAGACTGAGATGACAAAAATGAAGAGGAACCATGAATACAAGTTACAAGAGATGACTGAAAATTATTTTAGCCTCAGACGGGAGTACCTGAAAGAGCGGGGCTCTTCTCTGCCATCTAGGAAGGATAAGGAGTTTGATGTCTTAAGGAAAAAGATACCAGATGTCATTGTAAAATTAGATAGGATTCTTGTGGAAAATGAAAATTTTCATTTAGTAAGTAATAATAATGAGAATCTCATCATTTTGAAGGACAGATTAGAATCCCTTCTTTCTGAAAATCATCAACTGAGAGACTCGCTCTCTGACAAGGACAAGGAAGTTAACCGCCTTTCTTCACAAGTTTCTGATGCCATACAGAAAATTTTGCAGTACACTCTGGCCGAGGAAAATTTACTAAAAAAGGTAGAAGCCCTTGAGTCTGTTGTTGAAGATGCACATATTGAGGCCACCATTAGTGGGGATTTACATAATTGCTTCATCAGGGAGGCAATCAACCAGATTAAGTGGATAAGTGAAGACTCAGAGATGGAGCATACTATCATGAAAGAAATTTATGACCCTATACTAAAAGATGCTTCTTGCAACAAGTCACATGCCAGAAAGAGTGAATTTAAAGATTCTGATTTGGAATCTTTAATTATGGAAGGACTATGCATGATCATATTCAGAGACGCCTTCACAGAAGCCATGGAGAAACTCCATGACTTAAGTATTGATGCATTTGAGAAGGAAAGGATACTAAAACTGGATGTTGCTGAGAAGGAAAAACTGCAGCAACATATGCTCCTAATGGCATCGGTGGATGATGAAAAGGAGAAGTTACTCAATGAAACAGCTGCTGCATTGGCCAGGGAAAAGGAGAAATTTATGGTGGCTTCTCAAGAGCTTGACATTGTAAGGGATCAGACAAATCAGCAGCAAGTGATAATTTCTAAGTGCAATGAAGAATCCAATGTTCTGAAATTAAATCTCCTTCAAGCATTGGAGAAACTTGAACAACATAAGGCTGACATATGTGAATTAAATCTGAAGCTTGACCACGCTGTGAAAGATTTGAGAGAAAGCAATGATGAGAGAAGGAGGCTTCTTGTTGCTTCCAAAGAGAAGCAGAATATTTTATCATCAGTTAAAGCAAATGAAAATGAGCATAGAAAACAGATGGAATCAATAAGTATTCTTGTTGAAGGACTATCTAAGGCAGTTGCTGGTTTTGAATGTCGAGTAGCTGAAGATATGAAGAGGAGTAATCTAAGGTACTTTCTTAATCACTATTACCTTTTTTCTGTTTCCCGAGTGATAAATCTTCCTTCAAGGAATGCTCAGAGATGTCTGATGGCATGTTGATGGGTCTCATATCATTCTTTATGCTGTAAGATACAAAAAGTTGTCGCGGTTCTATGCTCTCTTATCTGTCCTGGCAAATGAAAAGAAACTTATAAGTGGAAAGAAACCCTTAACTTGAAGTTGTCAAACTGTTGCGTGCTTCCTAACCAGATGAATTTTGTCCTAGGTTTTCTCATTGTGGTTGTAACTATACTGCATTGTTTTCCTCTCAAATTATATGATATTGGATTTTTCTCTCAGCCCTTGGCTTGCTTAGTAAAGGAAGATGGACTTAAGCTCTGTCTCTACTTCAAGACTTACTTGTGGAGAAAAGGCATATAAGTATTGACTTTTGAATTCATTAATTTCAGTTTCTAGTGTTTGCTATTTCCAGATTGCTAATACTCAAAAAATTGGTTAATATTGTCAAGAAATGTTAGATTTATCTCATTCTTCTTAATTTTAAGCTTATCAACCGAAACTAATTAACTCTCATTTTGTGATATGAATGGCCTAATGTTGCTATTTGTCTATGATATCTGTCAGTTTTTAATTCCACAATTGACTGAGGTACCCGTGCCAACCCCTCAAGTCTGCCTTCATGCAAAAAGGTCGAAATGTTTTTTAAATCAACCCATTGAGGACCCTATGTGGGGGTAGTGATGATAGATGCTCATCCATGAAGTTAAGCTCATTTGGATATTTTTTTAAAATTAACTTTCACTCTGGTCTATTTCCTCATCTTCCATTAGTGTGCGAGTGCGACCTTGTGTCCTTTGGTCAAATTTATGTTCATAAGGACCCATCAACTTGAATTATCTTTGGATTATAGTTTGGTTTGATATTTTGGCCCTGTATTTTCATCCACTTATTTTATTTTAAGTACCTGCATTAATTTGGAGGTGGTATTTGTATTGCATTGTGACATCAAATATGTCAATTTCAGGTTGGAAAATTTGAGCTCCCAATTCAGTTCTCTTAGTCAGATGGCCAAGATATTGAAAAGAAAGGAATTGCAATTTATGCAGAACCTTGAAAGGAGATGTTCTGACCTTGAGAAAGCTGAAACTGAGGTATGTGAATGTCAGGAGGTTTACATAAGTTAGCATTAGGAAAGATTAAAGCATTCCATTCTGTGATGGCTTTAACCATATATGACGTTGCAAGACAGATGGAATAACTATGCTTGGCTTGCATTTTTGGTAATGAAAACCAAGCTAGAGATGTCTTCTATAATACAAACAATGACATTTTATGTGAAAGATTTTCTCTCTTTTTCAAATAGTAATAGTTTTCGAAGAAAACTACGTAAAGGGTAGTGTAGCTATTGTTTAATCACCTAATGGACTGTGCATTGTTGTGTGGAAAAAATGTTTTATGATCCCACATCATTTAAAGTAAGAAATGCAAAATGGAAGAGGATGAAGAACTCAACCTTTTTCCCTTGTTAAAATTTTCGTTGACAAAAAAAAATCGATAGATATTATGGCCGGGCGTTTAAAAGAAATTCTGACTTTTGATTCAAGGTTCAATTATTACTTATATTACCCCATATCAGTTTTTGCATTTGTGGTATGCATTTTATGTAGCTTGAACCAGAGTGGTGAAGATCATTGAGTATCATTGATTGTCATAATAGAGCTTTGCTATTTTGGTAGATTATTAGTATTTATTGTGTTCCCCTCTTGTATTGTAGGTGGATCTCTTGGGTGATGAGGTGGAAGTACTTTTGCGCCTTCTCGAGAAAATATACATAGCGCTTGATCATTACTCCCCAATATCGAAATATTATCCTGGAGTAAGTTCTCTTTATTCTACTGAACTTCTATATCACTATTATATTTCTTAAAAAATAGTCAAATTATTATGTGTCTGTGCTACTTTTCTTTGGTCATGAAGCATCAATAATGTCTTTAGTACTCAGATTATACAAATTTTGATTGCCGATTGTGTATGTTCCTTAGCATTAGAAAGCATGCAATGCTATGGAGTTCACATTAATACTTTCTTTGTTTTCAAAGTGAGGTTATCCTGTGCAAACAATTTTTAATTGGCTGGACTTGATGCTTTAATGAGGATGCCCATGTGGAAAAGGAGATAAGAAGATGCAGGAAGACATTGGTAGAAACTATAAAAAAGGACACATAGTTAGACTTGGGATGTTTCAAGTGATTATTTTTCTTTGAAATTTTGTTAGATTATGCTCCATTTGGTTGTTGATTTTGCTATTTGTTTTTGGCTTTCAAAAGCAAAAACATGCAAAATGCATCTTTGTATACAAAAGCAAAAGGCATGTTTGGAACAAAGAAAATAATTTTTTCTTAAGATATAATATTTGTAGATACTTGATTTTGGAAAAACTAATATTTGCTTCATACTATAAGTGAAAGACAACCTCTTCTTAGAATAAATACTTCACAAGAATAACTTCTTCAGAAGAGCTTCTACACAAAAACAACCTCTTATCAGAAGAGCTCATTACTTCTAGAAGAACTCATTCACAGAATAGCTCTTCCCAGAACAGCTCTGCTCGGAACAACTCTTTACAGAACAACCTGTTCTCAGAATAACTCATTTAAAGAACAGCACTTTCAAGAAGAAGTGAAGATAACTCCGGAATAGGGCAGGGTTCTTGAGTTATCTTCACTATTGGGATGTCCTGGAGAGTTTGGCTTGGTTGATCAGATATGGAGATAGTTAAGAGTTCTTCTCTTAACCTTTCTCTGAAGTTTGAGTGCTCTTCCATATTTCTTTCAGTACACCTTCTCCCAAAGCCTGAGTGCTCTTCCATATTTCTTTCAATACACCTTCTCCCAAAGCCTGAGTGCTCTTCCCTATTTCTTTCAATACACTTTCTCCCAAAGTATAACTTCCATTAGACAAAGCATTAATGCTTTGTAACCGCCAATCCTCATTATTACGATATTAATACCAAAGATATGTAACTCTCATTCTCTATTCCTATATATAAGGGTTCTTGTTACCATTGAAAGGACTTTTTGGGGGGGGCAATTCAGCTAATCCATAAACTCTCTCAAATCCTCTCTGCATTGTTTTCTCTACACAGCCTTGTTCTCAGCCTTGCTCAGCCTTCTACCGCCACTTGCCGCTGCACTCATTTTTCAGGATCTGCTCCAGTCTTCCTCTCCGCCGCCTCCCGGCACACCCCGTTCTACTGGTTTGCAACGTTTCCTCTCTACAGCAAAGAACCCATCTACAATATTAATATGCAATTTTTGGATTGGCAGAAAGAAATTCCAAGAAGCTTTTGGTTTTAGAGGTCAAGGGTAAATTTAATGTGTTGACAATATTCAGAGGAGTGTTTCCGTAATTTTCCTAGAATTAAATTCTTTTTGACTCCATAGATTATTTCCTCCTAAATATCCTTCTAATGTGACTTAAGTACGACAACTTCCAACCTGTCACCTCTCTCCCAAGAAGAATGTCTTCAGTTCAAATCTACCACCCTCGAACTTTCCCAAGAAATACAAAAGAAAGGATAGATGATTTCAATTTCAATGCTTGTACTTGAAGTTGCCAAGAAGGCTAAAGTAATGACAAGGAAAAATAGTCTTAGATGATTCATGCTTAGATTACCCTGTAAAACTTGTCAGTTTATTGGTTTGTTAACTAAAATTAGCATATCTAACTACCTTTGATTGCATATTTATGCAATTTTCAACCTGTTGCATGGTCATTTTGATATTAGAGAAGGGAGTATAAGAAATTAGTTTATTTCTTTGCTCTTTTTATGTTTTCTTGTATATTCATTTTAATGGAAAAAAAAAGAATTAATAACTTGTTTTGATGTTCTGATAGTTCCATAGCAGCTTAGCCATGTCCATAATTTCTGCATACTTGTCTTCAATGCATTCAAAATTCGATGTTTTTAAGTACATTGGTTGGCTTGTTTCAGATTATGGAGATATTGAAGCTGGTTAAGAGGGAATTGAGCGGAGAATCTACTAAGTGACTTTGATTTATCGTTCTCTAGGTAATGTTTTTTGTTGACTTAATGTTCCAATGCATTGTACCAAGTACTGAAGAGGAAAAATGCACCAAAGGCCATTTGGAATTGTCCCTATAATTGAGCTGTCATATAATGCGTTTATTTGCGTTTGACTAAATTACATTAGTTTAAGAAACAGCATGTTCATGCCACCTAGGTCTAATATGGATTTTTCAACTTCTCGATATCATTTTTGTTGACAGAAGAATGGTTGATTTGATTTCGCACCTGCATTCGCTACTTTGTTAATCAGCATTTGGAAAGGAACGGAAATTGTGGGAAGGAAAAGAAATCACGTGCAGTAAAAATTTGCCTCTTCTAAAACAATCAAGCACAGAATTTTATGCAGGTGAACCGAAAACGATGCACCCTTATCTATGTTGATTATGTTCTTCCGTCTGTAGAAACTCAAAAGAGAGGTAGGATGTGTAAATCGTTGCGAAAGCATCATCAAGACAAGTTACCTAGATTAGTGGGTATAATGATACCTCAAATTCATTTGGCCTCAAGTCATGAATGGTCCTAGCTTTAATTGTTTATTTATTTATTTTTCCCTACTATATCCGTGCAGATATATAGTAAGCCAAGGGAATGCCCTTTTGGTTCCGTTGGAGTGGACCAAGAGTTAAATGGTTTGCGGTTTTTGACCTGAATGTATATTTGTTCCATTTAGCAGTCGATGAAAGGAAACTAATATTTCACATATCCTAGATTTCTATAGGTCTTGACAAATAATTCCTGAATATGCAGATATCAAAAGTTCAGATTTGATACACTGATTCCACAAGCTAAATTAAGAAATGGTAATATGTTGTATTTTTAATTATTTTTTAAATTTGTCGTGGATCGTATTTATAGTTTCGATTGTGAAATTTTTGAACTTTGGGATATGGGTGTATAAATAATTTATCTTTAATTAATTAAAGTTATACGATTGGTGATGTTTTGATATTTTGAATGGTTCTAGTACTGCATCTTTAATTAGCTTTCTTTGTTAGTACTCTTCCTTCTCCCGCCGTCTCGTCACCAATTTTCGATCTGAAGAGATGGCAATGGCATGAGAGCCGGTGGAACAGCTCATCAACGATGTTTGGTTTGCATTCGAATCGATTCAAATACATTTGAATAATTTATTAATTAATATTGTGTAATTTTTATTATTTAAATTAAAACGATAAGTTTTATATTTAATTAGTTTTAAACACGTGTGATACACAGATATCATTAATAAATCAGTAAATTTATATACAATATAATTTTTATTTGAAACTTTATAATTTAAGTTAATAAATTTATGAACAATACAAAATTTTTATCTTTGATATTTTTTATTTGTATTTTGTATATATTAATTAATATAATAAAATAAGAAAAATATATATTGGATGTAATTAACTAATTATACAATTTTGGTCAGATTTAAATAAAATTTATATAATAATTTTAATTGAAATAATCTATAAACAAATTTTAATTATGTCTTTGATTTGAAAAAAAAAACAGAATTTTTTCATTTTTGAAATCAATTTCATCATTTCATGTACAATTTTTTAATTTATAAATAAAATTCAATTATTTTTGGGATTTGAACAAATTTGTCTTGATGTTAATAGAATCACATATATTCTTGTAATTTAAGCCTTCAACCTCCATTGATATCTTGTTGGAGATATTTGTTACAAGTAATGGCATCCTTGTATGGTTGTATCTTTAAATTAAGATACTATTTTATATGTAAGATTATATCATTTAATATCAAAAAAAATAAAAAAAATTAAAACATATAAAAGAAATAGAAGACAATAGAACAAATATATAAAAAGTTATTTAAAATAAACTTTTGAAGTTTTGAAATTTATGTTATTTTTTATGAGAAAATTTACATTATTTTTACATATCTATAATTTGTTAAAATTTTCATGGTATAATAATTTTTTGTGTGTCCTAGGGATGTAAACGAGACGGGAACATGTTAATTTTGAGGTGTCCGAACCCGATTATATTTCTCAATATCTGAACCTAATTAAATACCCGAATATTTTAATTTTTACTACCAGAACCCTACTCATATAATATAAGAACTACTCATTTAACTATTCAAACCCGCTAAATACCTATTTATTAAGTCAAAATTTGACTTTTAAATTTAAATTTAAAATTAATTTTTGTGAGGGGTATCATGTCACGGTTTTTAGACCGAGGGCCGAAGCCAGGGCCCACTCACTCAACCGTACTGTCCGCTTTGGAGTATCATATCAGAGCCCCGCACGGATTTCTTTCGCGTCCACCGCTACTCGAACCCTTGACATCCAAGCGATTCGAGTAACGACTAACCATTGAACATAGGGTTCAATGGTTAGTCGTTACTCGAATCGCTTGGACGTCAAGGGTTCGAGCGTTTTATTGTGAGGGGTATCATGTCACGGTTTTCAGACCGAGGGCCGAAGCCAGGGCCCACTCACTCAACCGTACTGTCCGCTTTGGGGTATCATATCAGGGCCCCGCACGGATTTCTTTCGCGTCCGTCGCTACTCGAACCCTTGACATCCAAGCGATTCGAGTAACGACTAACCATTGGACCTAGTCGTTACTCGAATCGCTTGGATGTCAAGGGTTCGAGTAGCGGCGGACGCGAAAGAAATCCGTGCGGGGCCCTGATATGATACCCCAAAGCGGATAGTACGGTTGAGTGAGTGGGCCCTGGCTTCGGCCCTCGGTCTAAAAACCGTGACATGATACCCCTCACAATAAAACGGAAAGAGATGAAATTTAATGGAGTGAGCAAAACCACGGCTCAGGAAGATACTAATATAAATACAATAGTAGGATTACACTGTCTTAAACTGCAATACTTAAAACTTGCAAGTTTGCAATTACAGTTAATCCTTTCTCATCGATAACATATCATTATCTCATTTCTTGTCATCTGTCTATCACTTATACTTTTAAATAAATCATCATAATCACTTTTTCAGTCTTCTCGTCCTTACACTATAGTGCATCGCATGACAATATGTCGTATCCAAATTGAATGTCATATACTATTAGTCTATATTTTCCTCTATCTCGGAGTACATCATGTCCAATTGAAACATTATATCAATTCACTTTATGTTTCATAATCGTACTCCTGTAATCTATCATCTCATATCACTTTCCATATAGAGAAATCATGATCACAATAGTGTAAGTTCACAATTCTCTTCATATCAATCTTAAATTCATGTATCATATCATGTCATCGTCTAGATAAAATATCATTAATGTCGAGTCATGACATTCCTCATAAAATTCTAATGCACGAAGCATATTATCATGTTAGGGTTTAATATGCAATTTATGTAACTTTACTGTATAAACCGCTATCCTTACTAATCGTATCATATGTACTTTAGAACATGCTCCACGTATAAATTTTCAATTCATTCTACCTTTACGGCATGATAAAAAGATGTTCAATTTCAATTCATGTATTCATTTTTAGAGCATGTCTAAATCATGTGTGGTTTTAAAACATTTTTCATATACTATAAGTCATATCAGGTCTAGAGTTCATATCAAATCAATCAATACTCTAGACCGCATATCATTTTAAATTCGACACAAAATCGTATATAAATTTTATAAGTGTCGAAATCATTTATCATGTACTTTTAAAACATATACTATAAATCATATCAGGTCTAGAGTTCATATCAAATCAAATTATACTCTAGACTGCATATCATGCCATGTTCGACACAAAATCATATAAGTGTCGAAATCATATTTCATGGACTTTTAAAAACATGTTTAAAACATGTACTGTTTCAAAAACATATTTCATTTCAAACTTGTTTCATGTACAGTATAAATCATGTCAAGTCTAGAGTTCATATCAATAAATCATACTCTAGACTTCATATCATATCGGTTAGAGACTAGACTAGATCCCTATCATCTCTATCAATAAAGACTTAAATCACTGTAGCTAGCAGTGAAATCATATCATCGTCCCCTGGAAACCAACTAGGGCGCTATCTATGGCCATAGACCTCATCTCTCTCAGCCCCACTGATCAGGCGTGACTGAGACCTGTCCACGACTATTGTCGGACAAGCATCTCTCTGCCTAATTCCTAATGAGCAAAGCTCTAATTAGGCGGTTTCCACTATGCTTTATTGAATTTCATTCTTTTAGGGTGCCTACAGTCTCATAAAACATTTAAATCTTTAGCTTTTCTTTTTAAAATCATATAAAGCATATGGTGAAGTTTTTTAAAAGGTTTCGTACATGAAAGTACGTATATACCATATACTTTCTTTTTAAAGTTAATCTATACTTTATAGCATTTATATAAATGCTATTATAACATCTGAAAACTGTAGCAAATTATGCTTAAAAGCGATGCTATGAAATCATTTCCGTATGTAATTTTGGTAATAGTTTCCAATGTCAATATAAGTAATACCTTCATCTAATACGGTGAAACAATTCATTTAACTTTATGACCATCAATCATTCGATTTCAAACTATCCTTCTGACACATCAGTAAATCAATGTTCAATCAATTCAATATTCATTTCATTCAGTTTTCAAATTATTCAGTACTCCAATTATTCAATAATCAGATCATTTGGTATTCAAGTCATTCAGTATTCGATATCCTTTTTCGATAGCTATAAACTATAACAATCATTTCTACCTTTCACTATTAATACTAAGACCACTTCACTTACATGAATCCTCTTAGTATTCATAAATATTTAAATATCATGTCACTATATAGCCATCAAAATACTGAAATCATGCCAACGTCAATATCATCGTTCGATATCTATTCTAGAGTTGATATCGAAAATAATTAAGATCGCGAGATCAATAGCCATATATCAATTTTTATTTATGGATTATCATGCTAGCACTCCATCAAAATTTTCGACTTGCGGTTCAGTTTCATTCACTATCATAAAATCATATCACAATATTGATATTAAGACCCCTACCACAATTGTAGGTCCGCTTATTATCTCACACATATTCGATAATGCGATGTAATATAATATGACCATCTCCACATTGACCTCTTGCAGTGTCCATATTATCACATTTGAAACTACTCTAAAAATCAAGAAATCGAGATCAATTTGTTTTCTAAAATCATCACTGTCGATAATTCCACAATTCAATCATTACATCATCTAAATTACAACTTCGATATTCTCTTCCGAGTTATATCATATAGTTATCAGTAATTTTATCAATAATTCGACTAATCAATATTCAACCTCGATTTCTACTCGATAGTCAACTTGTAATGTTAAATTAACTCGAATTATCGACTCTCTAAAATTCACAACAAGATTCCTCACGTCTTCGTGCTCATCCATTAACCTTCTCAACCATTTAAAAATCAATTTTTCCTATGACACAATAAGGTCCTTTCAGGCTTATCTTCGATAATTCTTTCAATTAGATGAGAACTTAGTATTTTTCCTTAACCATTTTCGTGGAATTTCGGCAGCATAACGGCTTAATTTCCTCTAAACCTCCTGCAAGGAAACACAATTTATAATTGCAGCCGTTGATTCTCACCAATTTTTTTTACCTCTTACTAAGACCCCCACCATCAATTGTGGGTACTCTTAGCATTTTTAACATCAATTAAATCAATTCATCATATATAAAAAAATCATAATTCCTTTAAAAATCATTCCATAAGAGCATTATATAAAATCATAAATCTCACATACAATATAATGCTACTAATGCTTTATAAAAGTATCTTACTGAGCCGTGGTTTTGCTCACTCCATTAAATTTCATATCTTTTCAGATTATTGAAGTTAACATTTGCCATGCGAGCTGTTAAGTGAGCATCGGAGACGGTGTATGGACTTGGTACTAGTCTTCTGAGGTATATGTTCCTTACAATTACTTGTTTACATGTAAGACTTAAATTGATGCACAGTACACATTCTGTTTAACAAGTCGGGATGTAACTAAGAACCGTTTCCGTGTTAGTTTAATATTTAAATAAAATGACTATAGGTCACCTAGATAGTATAGTAACTACACTGACACCGAATACAAACCTTAAAATGAAAAAGAAAAAAAAATTAGTCCATAAATTTGTAGACTAAGAAAAGTATAAGAATCAAGTGAAAGTTGCGGTCTTCGGGTCGTGACAGAGATTGATTTTAAAATGGAAAAATTTTCAATTTCTTCAAATCGAAGACATGTTAAATATTATTTATATACTATTTGCATTCAATAAATTACCATATAAGTTTGATTTAATTTTTACAAAATTTACATAATTATATCCAACATATAATTTTTTTTATATTACTATATTGTCATATACAAACAACTAAAAATATATAATATACAAATGTTATCTTTTTCATAAACATAATAATTTATATTATAAAATTTCAAAAATATATATTATCAATAAATCTATTATTCAATTAATGTATTTTTGTGTATCGTACAAGCTTAAAACTAGTTAGAATAATATTTAAGGTTGCATAATTATGATAGACTGATTCTCTTATATTGGCGATAAATCTTTGTACATAAATAAGACATTCTTGTACAATTTTTCATTTAAGTCAATAACTAGAATATTTCTTCTAGTAAATATCAACGGTAAGCTCACTCGTATTAATATATATTTACGTAATGTGATTTTCTTAGTTATCTGTTCATAAAATGTAATATGCTGATTGTGATTGTAACTTCTAATAAAAATGTACTACTAAAAAAATAATACAATATGGATGATCATGTAATATTAAAATATTAACAGGTAATGTCAATCGATAATAAAATATTTTGGTGTAGGACACCAAAAGTCTCTTAAATTGTTGACTCTAAGTAATTAAAGAAACATGTCTGAAATATGATGTCTCAAGCTCATTTGTATTTTAACCTTTGAAGTAGAAACAGAGGGAAGACAAAAGGAATCATTGAAGTTGGTTGGTAATATTTCACCTTCTGCTATGCTGCATTTTACCAGCTAATCCTACTCACATGTATGGAGAAGGAAGGTTAATCTTTCAGTTGGAGAGAGAGACCTTTCACCTTTAAACTACCCCTTAATTAAATTGTTCACTAAGCAAACCCTCTCTTTCTCCCTAATCATAAACCATAACCAAACCTTCAATCCTTCTCTTCATTCATCCACTTCTTCCTTTTTCCCAATGTAAGCTTTGTTTTGACAGGCTTCGGAGAACATGGGCAGCGAGTGCAACCCAAGCAAGCGCCATTACGACATTACAATGTCCAAGAGAACCAGGAAGCCATTGAATCTCCAAGAGAAAGCTAACCATCAAAACACTCATACAAAAGGTGATCATGAAGAGGAATCAGAGAGTGATCGTAAAAGCTTGAAGCAACTCATCAATGGCGACGAAAACGCGAAGGAGATGAGCAGATCAGGCAAGAGTAGTACTTCACTGAGTCACCACTTCACGGAAG
Source organism: Heritiera fomes (assembly GCA_032173925.1). Classification (NCBI taxonomy): domain Eukaryota; kingdom Viridiplantae; phylum Streptophyta; class Magnoliopsida; order Malvales; family Malvaceae; genus Heritiera; species Heritiera fomes. The sequence goes on along the minus strand of JAPDPM010000010.1, from coordinate 1,707,013 downwards.
AGGAGAAGCAGCTGCAGCTGGTGAAGAAACATCAACAGGATAATGGATTGAAGCTCAAGGGAATGATGAGTCGCTATGCAAAAGTGTTGAGCCATTTGGTGAAAGTGAAGAGTGCTGAGCCGCGCATAGCGTCCAGGAAAAAACATCTTCTGCGGTTAACAATGTAGGGTATTGGCTGTCTCAGAGTTTTGAGATCTCTTATATTCGTAAATCTCATGCATATGAATGCATATATATACATATATAAACACAGGCACCATAGATGATCTTGAGCTTGAGCTGTGTTTGTGTTTGTATATATACCTACGCCTACCTTCTTTAATAATATCCTCGCCATTCATATAATTAAATAATTAATATTAGTATTTGTCAATCTCTTAATATATATATATTGTTAATATATTATGAATCAAAAAAATATATATTGTTAATATATTATAATTAATCTCTTAATGTATATTTGATATTACTTAATTTTTAAATAAAATTTATGGCATAAATAAGCTTTTCAAAGAATTAAAAAGACTTGTAATTATAAAATTATCATTGCACAAAATTATAATTTACAAAATGTTCCTAGTTAATGTTTTATTGAGATGGGACATTAAAAAAATTATTGCAACCGTCATATCATTATGATCTTGCTTGTGAAGCAAGTAACACATCTCAAAGGTTGAAGTTTAGATGAACCTGAATTAACATGTGTTTGCTTATTATTATTTTTTGTTCATTACATGTGTATGCTTATTATAAGAACAAGTTTATTAAACATGATTCGATATAAAAATCCTTTTGTGTGGTAGTTATATAAACGATCATTGGACTTGAAATTTTTTATCAATTTTATATGAGTAATGTTTGAATTTGATTTTACCTAATTACTTATGGTCCCATGGAATCCAAATCAAATATTGTAAGTACAACATGAGACATTTGGAGATAATGAGTAATGAAGATATGATTCATAGTATTGATAAGAATTAATTAAAAAATCCTTAGTCAAAGTGAAATGAAGTTTTAGAATAGCTAAAACTTATTAGAAAAGTTAATGTCTAATACAAAAATTACTATGGTTAACAAATTGAGTAGACACTAATCAAAACTCAATGCCAAACCAAAATATTAAGTGATAAAATGATAAAATTATTCCAAAAGAAGCACTCACACCCTGTTGATTTTTCTTAACAATTGGTTGGTCATTCATTACTAGATTACAATCATGATATGTAAATATAAAATTGATTAATTAGGAAATCAATGATGAACTAAAATGTATTATTCATCTAATCCCAAATATTTAAGGATTACAATGTTTATATTTATTGTCAACATGTTAAGAAAACTAATGGATCGATCACACATATAAAGAGCTAACTTATGAAAATTAAATTAGATTAAATTTTAAAAAAATTAAATACTTCAAGGACGCAATTAACTAAATTAAAAATTAAAAGAGAGTAGTCAAAAAGCACAAAACCTTTTAATAATAGGACTTGACCATTTAAAGAAAGCTTGATTGCCCTTCTTTAATAAATCGATTTTTCATTAATCCAAAATGATCCGATTCGAAATAGTCCAATTCAAATTCAATCCGACCATCCATCTATCATTTCTACTCATAATTCAATCCTCTTTATTTAAAAATATGTGGAGGAGATCGAGGCCACCATAAGATGGTTTTTACAAAGTGAATTTTTATGCTTCAACAGATACTAAAACCAATCGTGGTGGTATAGGTGTTCTAATAAAGAATTGCCTTGGTCAATATATGGAGGCTTTTACAATAAATGTTCCATGGAGAATGGATCTTGTTACTGTGAAGCTTTGGAGTTTGCTGGATATATAGGCTTTCGAAAGATTGTGTTAAATGGAATGCTTCATGCATTATTCAAAAATTACAGTTAAAGGAAACCAATCTATCATCCATAGGAACACTAACTGAAGAAGCTAAGCAAAAATGAAAGCTTTTCTGTCATGTGAAGTCCTGCATATTAAGCATACAAGCAATGAAGCAGCTCATGTAATTGTTGATTATGGATTAGAATGTAATGAAGAAATGTATTGGATTGAGAATATTCATAGCAAGTTAAATAATGTACTAGCCGATAATGCATCTTTCATGAATGAATGACAGGTAAGTTGAATGGTTAAAAAACAAAAAAATGAAAATCGTGGAACCATTGGGATGGGCTCAGATAGAGAAGTGTGGCGGGACCCAATCCAGTATACGGTCCGGTCCGGTCCAGCAGTCTAGTAAGCTTTGATGCACAATGGCTACGCCTACCATCTTCACCTTTTCTTTCTTATTCTCATTCTCATTCTCGGATCTTCGTCTTCTTGGGCAAGAGAATTTCTATTCCTACCCCACGTTTTACTATTCCAACCCCAACCCATTTTTTCAACAGTAAAAAAACGGATAAAATGACAAAATTTGCCCCATCAAATAATCTGGCATGATGCGCAAGTCTTACTTACGCGACTAACACGCGCAAGTTTCACTTGCGCGAAAGTCGCATATTCGCACAAGTGAAACTTGCGCGACAATGTAGCGCAAGTTTCACCTACGCGAAATGGTCGCGCAAGTTTTACTTGCGCGAAAATGTTGCGCAAGTGAAATTTCCGCGACATTGAGATGTGGAAAAAATGTGTTCTGTGGTTTAAAAAAAATTAGGCGTTTGTTGTTAAAAGTATAACTGTTGTAAAAAATATTGCTCTTCTGCGTCTTTTTCTTCTCATTCTACTTCTTCTCCCTTTTTGTTTTGTTCATGCGTTTTCCCTTCTACCATTTTTTCTTTCTCACGAGCACACCCTTCCCAGTTTACATTTCATTTTCTTAAAAAAAATGGAAAATCTTCCTGATGATAGCTATTATAATAGTTACAAAGAGTACGAAAGTTTTGTTGAAAGTGTAGAAGCCGACGAAGAAGGAGAAGAGGTGAAAATCTGTCTTCTGCAAATTGAAATTCCAAGAAATTGCTCCATATTTCAGCGCAAGTCACGCTTGCGCAGAACTTCATGTTTCGCACAAGTGTCAGCTTGCGCGGAACATGCCTGGCTTGCACATCCAACAGCCTTTTTGTGCGCTCTTGTACTAAAATTCAATCTTAATTTTTTAATATATTATTTATTATAATAATTATAATTAATGAATTTGTTTAATATTTGCAGAATGATAAAAGGATAGTGTATAGCGGAGAATCGAAAAGTGTCCGTGAAGAAATATTTGACTGTACCGATGCATTTACTACTAACCAAGTAAGTAGTTTTAAAATTAATATAATGTTTTAATACAAATCTAGTAGAAAAAACTAATTATTAAATTTATTTTGTTTCAGGTTTTCAATTGTTGAAATACCTTGATCGCATGGGCTAGAGAGCTTGGAAAAGAGCTAGGTTTTGTTGTTGTGATAAGATCATCAGAAGTTGATGTTCCTCGAAGAAGACCTAGAGTTCGACTTGTATGTGAAAGGTATGGAACATATAGGTCAAGTACAAATGAATTGCATCGCTTGGGAACGGGAACAAAGAAGTGTAATTGTCCATTCGAGTTACTAGGGGTGAAATTGGACGAGATTGATAGTTGGGCAGTGAAAGTAGTATATGGGATGCATAATCATTTGGCTGCACAACAGCTAGAAGGACATTCCTTTGCTGGTCGATTAACAGTGCAAGAGCAAAGTATGGTGGGTGATACGATAAATGCTATGGTAAAACCAAGAAAAATTTTAATGATGTTGAAACAACATGATAAGAAGAATGTAAGTACCATAAAGATCATCTACAATGCACGATAAAAATATAGAATGGATGACAAAGCTGGTAGATCACAGATGCAACAACTCATGAAATGTTTGAATGATTGTAAATATGTTGAGTGGCATCGGAGTGATGAGTCAAGTGATTGTGTTAGAGACTTATTTTGGGCACATCCAACAGCTATAGATTTGTTGAATTCTTTTTCCAATGTATTAGTTATGGATTGTACATATAAAACTAATAGATATCGACTCCCACTCCTTGAGATTGTTGGTGTAACATGTACAAATCTAACTTTTTCAGTTGCATTTGTTTACATGGAGGCTGAGTGCACTGACAACTACACTTGGGCATTAGAGAAGCTGAAAAGTTTGATGTCTTCTGATTCAACACCTTCTGTCATTGTTATTGATAGGGATTTAGCATTGATGAAAGCAGTACAGACATTGTTCCCTAGCGCAATTAATCTCTTATGTAGATGGCATATATCAAAGAATGTACTTGCTCATTGTAAAAAGTTTTTTGAGAGCATGGAGAAGTGGGAGGCATTCAAGTCATCTTGGGGCGTTCTTGTATCCTCTTCAAATGAGTATGAGTATGAAGCAAATTTAAGTTCAATGGTCTCTCATTACCGTTCTTATCCTAGAGCGCTCGAGTACTTAAGAGATACTTGGCTAACTACACATAAAGAGAGATTTATTGCTGCTTGGACAAATAAAGTAAAGCACTTTGGAAATGTTACAATAAATAGGTATGCATGTTTACAAAGTTTAAAAGTTATTATTTTCACAACTTATACAATTTATTCATTATAATCAACATTGTTCGAATGTCATGTAGGGCTGAGAGTGCACATGCGAAGTTAAAGAGGCACCTTGGATCGTCCCAAGGAGATTTTGATTCATCTTGGAAAGTTATCAACTCTCTGATTGAGCTACAACATATGGAGATAAAGGCTTCGTTCGAGAGAAGTGTTATTGTTGTTGAACATAATTTTAGACCAGCTTTGTTTAGGGAGTTACGAGGATTGGTGTCTAGGACAGCGTTAAATATACTTTTGAAGGAGGCGCATCGAGCAAATGATACCGGCATTGACCATCTTATTTGTGGTTGCATCATTAGAAGCACACATGGGTTGCCTTGTGCTCATGAGATTGCTGAATTCATGATGGATGAGAAACCTATTCCCTTATTCGTTTTGGATCCTCATTGGTCGAAGTTGGACTTAAAGAAGAAAACTGTTGATTATTTGGCTGAGCTGAATCTTGATGCCGAGTGGGAGCTAATAGTGAAACGCTTCAATGCGTGTGATCTCTCAGGAAGATTAGCTTTGAAGAAAAAATTAAAAGAACTAGGTGATCCAGCAACTACATTCCTTATTCCTCCACTCGAGAAGGCTAAGAGCAAAGGCCGTTCAGACAAATCAACTTGACGTGCCCCTTCATACTTTGAGATTGTTGAATCTCAACATGATAGCACATCAACACCTGCAAATTCAGCAACTAAAAGGATGAAGCTACCAGTTAATCGAAAAAAGAAAGTGAAATTTATTGATTCTTTCCCTTTAGAGATACGCCCCTTCATACGCTCTACCGTGGATGTTGAGTCAGATGGACATTGTGGCTTTCGGGCTATAGCTGGGTTGCTAGGCATGGGTGTTGATGCATGGGCGAAGGTGCGACAAGATTTGATTGACGAGATATGTGATTTTCGAGCTTACTATGTTAGTCTCTATGGATCCATGGAGCGTGTTGATGAATTGTTAGAAACATTATCATATTTCAACATACCGGCTCCTTATGATAAATGGATGACTTTACCCGATATGGGTCACTTGATAGCAATAAAGTATAATGTTGTGCTCGTCCATTTATCTTCGAGACAATGTTTGACATATCTCCCGCTTAGAACTACACCACCTCCACCGCTACAGCATGGATTCATAGCAATTGGATTTGTTAACGATTCTCATTTTGTTGAGGTATTGATAATGATATATATGCCACACTTTAGATATTGTGTATTTCATTTATTATGCGTTTAACAATGCTATTTTTCAGGTACTTATGGACCTGTTTGCGCCAATACCTCCGATTGCATGCAATTGGTATCGGTATCGATGTGACTTTGCTTGTGAGTGGGAGCTTCCATATGTATCTCGCATCGAAGAATTTAAAAATTTATTTTCGAGATCAAATGTTGTCATTAGAGAAACCATTGACTTAGATGACATATGATATTTTATTAAATATTACTGTATTTGATATATATGCCTTGTTAAGATTGTATTATCGATTTATACATTATATGTTTTAATAACATTATCCAAATATCATAAAGATAATCTGTATGTTTAAGAAACAAAAAATCACTAAATATCATTACTAAATTATAAACAAAAATCACTACATATTTTAATAACATAATCTAATATCATAAACATAAACTATATCTTTACAAAACAAAAGTCATTAAGTACAAATACACTAATCCTCCGACGCATCCGATATAATTGCCTTGCCTCTCCTCCTCCCGATCCTAGTATAAAAACGTATAGGCGGAGGAGCTATGTCTGATGTAACTGGTGGAGCTATCTCCGAGGAAATAGGAGCTCGTGGAGGAGCTGGATGAGGAGCTGAAGATGAAGCAGCATCTGACGACCTAGTTAATATGTCATGCAGGTCGTGAAGTCCCTTTGCCAATGTCTCCACATCTTGGTTGCCGCACATGAGTAATTCAATGTAAGAAGTTGCCCTCGAATTGCGCTGCAAGACAATAAATGAAAGAAATTTTATCAAATTAAATAGTATGAAAAAATTTTATTCACTTGAGATTTAGTGTTAATAACTTACGCTAGAATAATCGGACTTGACAAGGGGAGCTTGAAACCTCGATCTGCGTGCTAGGTTTTGTACGAATCGATGAGAAATGGCTTCATACCAAGCCATATAATCTGGAGCTGTCTCTCCTGGGATCACACATCTTCGTCCTCTATTCTCTTCTGTGAGGACATACATAGGCCATCTCTCCCATATATTATTCATAAACTGATAAATGACATCGTAAGTGGTGCTCGTACTACCTCTTCGTGCTCTAAATGGCGCCAAAGGTCTTGGAGGTACGGTTTGTACATAGCCCCACTGCCGTAACACTCTCTCTGGATGATACGGCTCCACAACATCCCTAGCTTTCAAGTAGACGGTGAAAAATGTGATCGGAGGCAACGGATGATGTCTCCGACTATCTGAATAGGGATCCCAGCACACCTGGTTACACTGAAGGTCATCTAGCTGCTCTCGCAAGACCTTCACATCCTGGCCATAAGTACGTGGCTTCCATCGTCGAGCTCGAGGCATACGCTCCTCGTAGTTAACGTTCACCTCCGAACTTAACGACGAAAAGTGCTCATAAATCCAAGCATACATCAAATAAAACATTAATCATTAATAAATTATAAACAATTAATTTATAATTAACAAGTTAGATAAAAGTAAATTATAATACCTGTAAAAGGGTCATATAATCGCCAATCGATGTGACTTTTGACTTGCTCGTAAGACCCAGCTGTCTATACATATGAGCAAGAGCACCTGCACCCCACGCGTATTCACTGATAGCCGCTAGCTCCTCTAAATAGTGCAATAATGACACGGCAACATGTGACCCACTCTTATATACAAAAAGAGTGCATCCAAGCAAATGAAGCAAGTATGCACGAGTAGCATATACTATCTCCTCATCACTGGAGCTGTCGGTGACATGGCTAAAATTTGTTCTCAACCACTGCAATGTCACACTGGACCCACGATCGGTGCTCGTCGCTGCTTGAGCCGCGGAAATAGAGACTCCTAACAACTCTACTAATACTCTAACAGCTTCCTTCACAGAGATGTGCCGGCAAAATACGATCGCCCCGATCACTGGTATGCCTAGGAGGGTAGCTACATCATCAAGAGTAATCGTCATCTCTCCAAATGGCATATGAAATGTATTCGTCTTTGGCTGCCACCTCTCACAAAAAGCAGAGATGATGGTGTTGTTGCATGTGCGGTAACTACAGTCAACTAAACTCGCTAAGTCGGACTGCATAACCGAGGAGAGAATACGAGATCTATCATCATTTAAGATCCACTGAGAGATTTTGTTGCTATGATTCAGGACCTTCAAATTGTCTCGCTCCTATATCGAAAACAACAAACAATAAGTTATTTCAAAAGCGTCATGTTATCACATATTGCAAAAACATATTACCAAATTTTTGAAAGGAGAATTACCTGCCCATCCCATATTGCAAAAGCAACATGTGATCTAAAACTTCTAAGAACTGATGTATCGGTCGGACCTCCAGGACAAGGCTCGACTTCCTCCTCTACATAATCTGCATCTAGCTACTCAGCCTGCTCGACCTGCTTAGCCTGCTCGTCCTGCTCGACCTGCTCGACAGGTTCGACTTGTTCAGCTTGCTCGGCTTGATATCTCCTAACTCGTCGTCTCCTCTCAGAGCCGGTAGGTCGCTGTCGTCTTCCTTGAGATGAATCTCCACCTCGTGTATTAGCCATGTCTGAAAAAAAATATTTAAAAAATTATCAAACATATTAAAAGCTAAGACACTAAGTGCAATAGTTGAGTGCAAGTGTGTGAGGAAGTAAAAAGTGTACAAGTGAGTGGAAGTGTGAGTGAGTGAGTGACGTGAGGTGTGTGTCGTGCAAAGTGAGAGTAAGTGAGAAATAATAGTGTCAAGTGTGTCTACATTGTCAGCAAGTATAAATAAGCAGATCATGACAAGTGAGCCTATAATGCTTAAATAGAACATAGCATGAAATATATCTGACAATGCTTAAATTGAACATAGCATGAATAATATATCACATTATTTATTTGATAAAATATCACACCTCTTTGATAATATATCACATTATTTATTTTTCTAACAATGCTTAAATAGAACATAGCATGAAAAAATTAACATACATCAAGCACATACCTGATGGTAAAAGTCCTACAGTGCAATAGCTTGTACAGATTGATGACAGCAATCGAAGGGTGATGGTGGCAATAGTCTGTATAATTATAAACTTTAGTTAGTTGATTAAATCAAAAATCATAAAAACCAAGCTTGTAGAATGTAGTCAAAACCAGAAATAATTGCAAAGGAAGTAAAACAGAATGTAAAACAGGATGTAAAACGCCCGTGCAAGTGAGCCTTGCGCGGGATCCTCGCGCAAGTGGGACTTGCGCGTGTTCCTCGCTCAAGTGAGACGTGCGCGGGATCCTCGCGCAAGTGAGACGTGCGCGAGGTTCTCGCGCATGGTGTGCCCGCCGCTCGCGCCGCTCGACCTGCCTGGCCTCTCGCAGGCGTGCCACCTGTGCGGGCTTGGCCTCTCGCAGGTGGCCGCCTGGCGCGAGTGGCACACATGCGAGCGGCGCGAGCGGGACACCATGCGCAGGAGCTTCGTACTGCAAATCCTATTTTTACCTTAACAGTAAGAGATTCGTACTAGGAAAGAGGAAGAAGGAAGGAGGAGAAGGAGAAGGAGACGAAGAAGGAAAAGGAACGAGAAGGATGAGGAGTAGTTGGTGTGTGTGGTATGGGTAAAATTGTATTTTACTTTAAAAGATTGTTTGAGGTGGGGTAGATTTAATAAAAAATAGGGTACAAATAGAATTTCTCCTTGAGCAATTGGCACGTTCGCTCTCCCATTCTTTCCAGATCCAAATCACCATTCAATTCAAGCAAACACATTGGAAAACAAAACTCGCCTTTATTACTCTTCCGATCCATCTAAACGAACAAACAAACACGCAAACACTTGGAAAGAAAGCAAGAAAGAACATCGAAAACCTTCCAATCCTCCCACCATTTCTCTTGTTTGATGATTTGTAGATCTTGAAAATGGATCCACAACCTTCCCCATCTGGAAGGTCGTCCCCAGTGAGCCGAGCTGCTTCATTTTCGGTGACCGATGCGGGTAGCCAAAGTCTCTCGTCCATCCTCAACAATCCTCACGCTGGCAAATTGGAAGCCTCGTGGGCTGGTTGGTGGTCCATTTCTCCTCCCGAGTTCGCTCCCTTAACCTCCACAAAAGCCTCCTCCGACCTCGCTCGATCCGACTTCCAATCCTACCTCTCTTCCATCTCCGACTCCTACCATCGCTTCGAGGACATTCGGAACCACGCCACCAAGGAGCAAACCTCTGGTGTCGACAACATCGGGGAAGCCCTCGTTGCTTGTTTAAGGGAGGTTCCAGCCCTCTATTTTAAGGAAGATTTTGCTCTTGAAGATGGAGCCACCTTCCGAGCTGCCTGCCCTTTCACTGATGTGTCTAAAAACATTGTGCTTCAGGAGAAGTTGTCTCACTACTTGGACGTGGTGGAGCTGCATTTGGTCAAGGAGATTTCATTGCGCTCCAATTCTTTCTTCGAAGCGCAAGGGCAGTTGCAGGACTTGAATGTTAAAATTGTGGAGGGATGCAGTCGGATTCGTGAGTTGAAGGAAACTATTCGGCTTTTAGACACTGATTTGGTTGACTCTGCCAGGCAGATTCAGGAGTTGAATGCCAATAGGACCAATTTGATTTCTGTCCAACATAAATTGAAGCTTATTTTATCTGTTAACCAAGCGTTATCCGCTCTTAAATTGGTAAGCTTTTTAATTTCCTCTTTTCTCTGTAAATTCGCTTTCTCTTTTACTTTGTGTTATCCACCAAGAAAGAACAGAAAACTGAAAAATATAGATTTCAAGAAACTACTTTGTTAATGCTTGGAGAGGCGTTTGATTTAATTATCTTGGTTATGCAGCTTGTTTCATCTGCAGAGTGTGCTGGAGCTTTGGATGTTATAGATGACCTGCAGCATTTATTGGTATACATCTATCTATCCATGAGATCATGCTTGGCTTTTTCTTTTAAAAAAATTCATGTTACTTTGCCTGCCTCAGAGGTTTAAGTTGTTCAATTGGATTTTAATGTTTCGCCCCACCATCACTAGATTCTTCCTTTGTTCTTTCTTTGATTTTCTGCTACATGCATGCCCTCCTTTTCTTCTGCTTCTGCTTTGTTGAATGTGCTTATTTTAATCTTATACATCCAGACATTGTTTCATTAATAGCTCTTAAAATCTCATTAGGTAACCATATGTTAATTGGACTCTTGTTTGGCCTAAGTCAATGCTACTTGACTGCATACTGATGTTCAGTTTGAATACTTTGTGCTGCTTTTTTCATGATAATGAAACTTTTTTACCTTTTTCCTTCGTTGCTCCTACTGGACTATTTTGTTCCCAGCTTCCCATTGTGTTTTACTTTGGTTTAAATCTCATTAAATCCATTTCAGGAAACTTAAAAAATGGGGTATAAAAGTTTTTTGGGAAAGAAAACTTATTGACATTCATGATTTGTTTTGGTATAAAAGAAGAATGGAGTTTAGGAGCTTTGAGGTAAGAGCTGTTGGGTTGTGGGGTTGTAGTGGTTGCTTATGTGAGTTTGGACACTAAAACTAATTGTAATTGTCATCATGTTCTTCAACAGTGGAAATTTCTTGTCGTCTTTGCCTGTGGATGTAGGTTTGAAGTCGAATCTCACTTATTTTGTAAAATTTTAGAATGTGCATCAAACTTAAAACCAATGGACATTAGGTGAAGTCACCTTTATTATATTTGTGCACCCAAGATACCCCTAACTCAACACTCTAGGTTTACTCTATCAGCACTTTAATATTCCCCATACGTGTGGGGACAATGGACCTATTATGTGGCATGTGCTTTATGTGTAGGGAAAACAACCTTATCGTGTGGCTTGAGCATCTCATGTAGACACTGAAAACATATGATGAAGAGGCTAACAAATAATGGTTGAGTTGATGCGATTTTAAATTTTAGGACGGGCACTAACCAATAACCAATAGGCTATAGGTGGAGTGATATTATATTTATTTTCCTGGGATAAATCCCAAATTGGCAGATGTGGGATTTATTTTATTACCACTTGATTGTGATTTGCAAAGCTGGAGGATTTATCTAGACATGCTGGAGTAGGAGTTTGAGAGCTCAAAACCTTTATGTTTCACAAAGAAAGTTCAAGTTTCATCCATTCATTGAAATTTCAATCCTTATGACATTATATTCATGACCAAGTTAAATGTTCATCATATTCTCTAACTCCTCCTATTGGTTGTAATTTGGAAATTCAATCTCAAGGCTACATTTGCCCCTTATATTAGTTATTTTAAGTTCTCTCTCTCTCTCTCTTTTTTGTCTCACATTTGTTCCCATGTTCTTCTATTTGTTTCTTTCTTTCGAAACTTGAGAATAGCTATGTTGCTTGACTTTAACTTGACCTCTTCTAAATCAAAAAAGACTCTCTTACTTTTATAAGTGTTTGATTTGATATGTCTTTTCAATGTTAATTGGATATTTTTAAGGATTACAGAGTCCTTCCTGGAGAGATTCTTGTTTGATGTTACTATTTTTGCCCACATATCTTCCTTAGCATACAAGTAATGGACAACATACTGAGCAAGTGAAATCTTGGAATTTCTTTGCTTTAGCTATATTCCTACTTGTGAAAAATCTTCCTGCTGGCTTTATGATCTAAATGCCATGTGTGGTTTTTTATTTTGTTTGTGTAGGTAATAAGATATTGTATAAGTAACAAAACCATAATGAAACGCCATTGGAGTTCAAATTTTTGTTAACTTAATTATGCCTTTTGATAGGATGGGGATGAACTTACTGGTTTACATTGCTTTCGTCACCTTCGAGATCATGTACTGGCTTCGATAGATTCAATAAACAGGTATTAGTTATTTATTTTTCCCAATTTATGTTTACATTAATGAGAGGAAATGTTATTTAGAAAATTTCTGCTTCGGAAATGATTCATCAAATAATATATTAATGTTTGTTACTTCTTTTGGCAGCATTCTTTCAGCAGAATTTATGCGTGCTTCAATACATGATGCTGGAGATAAAGATGCAATTATATTGTCAAAAGCAAAAGCCAGGGCATCCATTTCCTTGAATGGCAAGGATGTTGAAGTAAGCTTAATTTCAATCTTTTCTTCTTTTGGAACTTGAATAATTTTGTTTTGCTACTTATATCTTTAGTGAATGGTGCATGATAAGTTCCATTCTTTTTTCTTCATTGACGGTAAGCAATGCAGTGTCTAGTGAGGTCTAGTCACTGAAATACTATATTTAATAACTTTTTGCATTACCTATAGTATGGCTGGGAGCTTTATAATTTAATTTATGTTTTGTAATGAGAAGTTATGGTAGACCCGCCCTAGATATTGATTATAGATTGATCATGCACTATATTGCTCTTGTTCATTAATTCGGGAACTTCTTTCCGATGTTAAAGGAAAGCACTTGCATTATTATGTACTTAATTTCCCCGCCTCTCTTTTCAAGTTTAAATTTCAAACAATGAAAAAAGCTTATGTGATAGCTTTTTGAACCTGATTTTTGATGCAATACTTATGTAACTTACTAGGATATCAGACACAAACCATGATAGCTTTGGAAATATGATATTCTTCCATGTGATGGTCTTCATATCTGCTTTAAACTTGACACAACTGCATTTATGAACTAGTTGGACCTTATAATTGATTTTATGTTGAACAATTGTGGATGTTCTAGACCTCAATAGTTTAAAAGTGAAGACAATGAAGTTTGTGCTGCTTTTTCATTTGGGTTCAGATGGTTGTTGCATTTATTACTTGCTTTTTGCCTTCTGTTTTTGCTTCGTGAAAAAGATTATAGAAAATTAATGATTGCTTGAAAATGAGCAAATGACTAAAATGTGACAAAGAATAAGAGAATTATCATCATCATTATCATCTCGAGAACCTTTATCCCAATTTTGAGGTAGGCTACATGAACCAATATATGACTTCACGCTAAGCTATCAGCATGAATTCTCCTCCATTTATTCCTATTCAAGGCAGTGTGTTCTTCTAATTTTCATATTGCCATATCTTTCACAATGACTTCCTTCCAAGTTTTTTTGGTCTTCTCCTAGTTTGAAAGTTTGAAATATTTTGGATGTTTGCTAGTCGAAGAGGAAGGAACAATTTAGCATGTAGTTTTGGTATTGTTGTGTTTCCATGACAAGAAAATGGTATAGCGTTCTTTAGGAGTCACATCTAAGGTTGATTTTATATAACATCCAAAGGGAAGCATGATGGAAAAAGTTTTTTGTATTAACTAGGTAAGATTTCCTGCATCCTTTTCCTTAGATTCTCCTATAGTATTAAGATCATCATCATCATCATCACTATCATCATCATTGTCATCATCAGAGCTTTTATCCCAATGGATTGGGTCTTTCCCTATAATATTAAGATATGGGCTTAAAATTGTTGACTTGGATGAATGAAGTTGGTGTGAAGTTTGCTGCTAGGTTATGGGTTTGTTTTGATTTGTGAAGAAGTAAAAGATATGTAAGGAACCTTACCTTAGATTTATTCTACTTAAACCTCCCAATAGAAAGATTACATTGGTTTATATGGACTAGTACTTTTACTCTTGTCAATCAAGGACTTCACTAATATTTATGCTCTATTTAGCATTTGACTTAAAGTAGTTCTGTATCCTTCAGTAAAACCTTACACTCAAAAGCCTTCAATTTTAAATAAATGTGGAAGTTACTATGGTAACCTTGGCTCTTAAAAGCATTGGAGAGCAGAAAATTACATAAAACCTGCAACCTTCAAATCTGAAGACATTCTAAAATGGGCGTTAATATCATCTCTTTTTGGTTAAATAAGGTCTTCAATTGTTGCAATTTCAAGTACTCATCATAAAAAAGGGGCAATTCTAGTGCACAAGGCTCTTACATTGTGGGGTCGAGGGATTTATGTTTGACTTTTCTTGAATTTGCATCAAAGAGTTTGCTTTGACTGAGATGAGTGTTATCTAGCAGTTTTTGTATGTTGTTTCTGAAATCATTGTGAAACAAGAGGTTTCATTTCGTGGGAAACAGAACATGATGAAATAATTTGATGGGCTTTTGTTGTTAGCTATTGAAATTGATTTCAAATTGCATTCACACGCATACATTGAAAAAGGCAAGTAAAATTCATTATGATCCACAACCTTTTATAAATATTTCATTTTCACCCATGACCTTTAAAAGTTGCATTTAGCATCCACGGACTTTATTAATGATTCATTTTCATCTATAGCCTCTAAAAATTGCATTTATCATCTATAATCTTTTAAAAGTTGTCACTATTTATCCATAATCTTTTAAAAGTTTTTATTGTTCATCTATGACTTTAACAAGCCATGTATACATTTTCAAATATAATTTTTTTCATTTTTTTTATCACATATACTCTTTGTATAACATAATCTTTTTGTTGGAATAAAAGTTACTTTTATGTGAAAAAATTGAAAAGATTTGGAGAAAAATTAAAAATGGATGAACAGTGAAATCTTTTAAAAGGTTGTGGATGGAAAATGTAAATTTTAAAGGTTATGGATGAAAATAAAATATTAACAAAGGTCACAAATGCTAAATGCAACTTTTAAAGATCATGGACGAAAATGAAGCATTAATAAAAGGTCATGGATCATTAATGAATTTTACTCAACCTTAGCTAATTGCTTCGTCTGCAACATTACTGTTGTAAGAAGTTGGGAGAAGAGAAAAAGGGGCTCCATAATTTTGTTTAGTTATTGATATATATAAGAATTTTACGACACAATCACATCTTGTTGTCTTAATCTAAATTTACTTATCCAAAAAGAAATTAAACTCAACAGTTCCCGTACGTCATCATGACAGGAAGGAGCTACTTGGAAACTGAATATTTTATATTCTGTAATGTTGTTCACATTGATTGACGAAAGTAGTGGTCTAATGGCTTGATTTGAACAAAACAGTAGATACACATTCTGTGTTTGAGGGCTTCTTCATGCTTTATTCCTCTTTATTTCTTTATTCATCATTACAGGGACTTTCATGGGTAAGTTTGATGATGTATTGGAGCTGATAACTAGAATGGATATGTTTGCAGGTTAAGTTGGATGAGGAAGAGACCACTAATTTTCGAGATCGTCTTCTGCCTCTCATTATTGGTTTGCTTCGAACGGTGAGTGATTTTCTCTATTTCGTTTTCTTTTATATATATTTTTGAAGCTAAGTTGTATACCTGAGATGTATAGCTTGCTCTTTTGACCTTCCATGAATGACTTGACATTAGGCATAAGATTCAAATTAGTGAAAGTTGAGCTGCCCTGAAATGTATTCTGTTCCTAATTTGTGAAGGAATTTTTGAGAGTCTCGCTTAATGTGATGTTCTACTTTAGGCTTGCACTTTTAACTTGAATCATTGTTTTGAAATGTATTGCTTTATCTGTTTGACTGTTGTTTATATCCACTTGTATTAAACTTGAGGTTATATTTAAGAACCACAATGCTTATAAATATCTGACCAGAAACAATGATAGCCAAGAGCTGTTTAGAACAATGTAAGAACAAACCATACCAGGAGCAACCAGCCACCCCTAATATGGTTTACATGTGAAAATTTTAGATATTTATTCAATTCAAAATTTATTATTGTAGCAAATCTAGTTAAAAGTTTTGCCAATTGTCATCTTACTGGATTGATGAAATAACTATCATACTAGTCTCATTTCTTTTATGTTTTCTTTAATTTTAAATAGGTAACATGATAAAAAAAAACTGATAGCTCATTTTTATTTTATCTATTTAACTTTTTGCTTTTATAAATTCTTTTAATTGATACAATTATTCTCAAAATTCAGCTCACATAAGTTTCGGAAGTTGTTTAAATGGTCATTTATTTTGAAATATCTTTGGTTGTTGCGATTATATTGCACCAAATCTTGGATAAATGGTAAAGCTAGTGGAAAATTTGAAGAATTTGGAAGGATAAGGATCAGATGGAACAGTTTTGACATCATTTCAAGGTAAAATATGCGTCATAAGGTGACTGGGAGAAACTAATTGATTTATGTGGTTGGTAGAGAATCTGAACATATTTCTAATAGTAAAGAATGTTCTTGGTTTCCTATTGTGTTATTGTGTTGTTTGCTTGTAAAAAAAAATATTTTGATTTCAGTTTTCTTAAAGCTTAAAATATAGTAGGTCTTGCATGTAGCATTAGAAACAAATCTCAGAACAATTAGTGTTTCTGAATGAGGAGTTATCAGTTATGCATTTCAAAATATCAAATGGTTTTGGCTTAGCTTACTTAACCAAGCTTTAAGATGAACATGAATTCATAACAACCTCAGTGGTAGCCACAAAGAATAGCCTTAAGCTTGTTTAAAATAATGAGGTCAATATTATCTAAGTTCATGAGTCATACGCAGAAATGTCCTTGAGTTAGGGAGGGTCATGCATGTGCAGACCCCTTTATGTTTCAATATTCTGTGTATTTGTATGTATGTATGCATGCATGCTGTGTCACCCCTTTCTTTTGTTTCGGACTGATGCCAGATTGTTTGCTAGAAACAGAAGATTTCTTTTCTTTCCCATGTCTCTGAGTTACAAGTGTGTGTTTTTGGGTCTATAGAAAATTATTTTACAAAAGTTATTTTGGGTAAATTACCCAGTTGATCTCCAAAGTTTTTGTACTTTTCTGTTTTGTTCACTGAACTTTCAAAAGCTATGTTTTGGTCACTAATGTTATGAAAGTTGTGCATTTCTTGTTTACTTCTCATTAGACACTAATAGAAATCATACTTGACATTCCAAATCACTTTTTTTGCCAGTGGCATGTGACCTATAAATACATGAAGTAAAATTCAACAAAAAATTCGTTAGTGAAGTATTTGAGCTGCTCTGTTTTGTTCATCAGCTTTCAAAAGTTAATTTTTGGTCACTCAAAATGGGTGATGAGGAATGCCAGTCACGAGTTTCCTTAGTGTTTAACAACAGGTGAATAAGAAATGCCTAACCTTTATAATCTTGGTGATCAAAGCATAACTTTGGAAGGTGATTGACTAAAACAGAAAAGTACAAAAACCTTGGTGACCAACTGGGCTATCTACACCTCAGTTCTAGAAGGAAGAAGACTTAGTGCAGACCTGCAGTTGCATATTCCAAGCTATTAACCCCTTTTTCTTTTTATCCCTCTCACCTTCATACACTTTAACTTTCTACATTCAGTGGTGGAAACTGAGGTTGGATCCATTTTAAAAGAAACCAACTCATATTATGGTGGTTGTTTTTCAGGCCAAGCTCCCCTTTGTCCTGAGGACATATCGTGATTCACTTACTGCTGATATGAAAACTGCTATTAAGACTGCTGTTGCAGAGCTGCTTCCTGTTCTTGTTGCCCGACCTCTGGAGTCTGATTTAGCTGCAGAGCGTGCTATTGACGTAGATGGTAAGAACTAATCATAAATCTTCCATCTACATCTTCACACACAACTTGTGTAAAACAATTTATGGAGTTCTTGAACTTCGTGTCGTTTTCTATGGAGCGTAGTGGGTTTTGTGTGTGTGTTTCTATACTGTTTCTTCCAGTTGATAATACTTATTATCTGATGACTAAGGTGGAGGCTCATCACTTGCTAGCAAATTGAGAAGCTTGTCATCTGAGAGCTTTGTTCAACTTTTGGCTGCTATTTTCAAGATTGTACAGGTAATGTATACTTGCCTACTACCAGACTAAGCGTTTATTGAATTTGTAAATGGTATAGAAAACATGATTAATGAATCTTACATATATTCTGAGAATTTCATGCGGCGTAAATATGAAAAAGATATCTTTGGGAAACTAATTCAAATATCATGGGGGAAAAATGATCATGACGGGGGTAAACTAGAAGAGATCTGAGTTTAGCTGTTATGATGGCATTCTGAGCAAGCCAATCTTTTGTACTTTAATTGAAGCATCTGAAATAAGATTTGAAGTTCTAATGGTTCACTGCCCATTTTCTGTTTATTGATGGCCTGCTGTGATTTGATTGGTAAATGAGATGAGCCATGGGTTTGGTTATTATATACTCAGCTATGTAGGAATGGTTTTAAGATTGACTAGGTAAACAGAGTGATTTCTGGATGTTGATTGTAAGTTGTTAGGGTGTCAAATTCAGGTCATATGTTTCATAGCAGGTGGTAATATGTCCACTTCCTAAGGCTGTCCATTTGACAGGATTATGGGGACTAAGGGTGGACTTATCCTCGGAGAGGCTTCAGTTCCTGTTATGAAGTGTGTATTAATAGGTGTCTTGTGCAATTGGTGCAGTTATGCTGCACAGTTTTGTGACACCATGTTTTTCAATTATTAGATGACGTATTGTGTCCCTTGTTTGCCCCTGCTGTTCATTGTTTCTTGAATTTTTTGAACTTGGTTTCCTTTGGGAGTGAGAGGCAATTGAGCTTGTCCAAGAATGAACGAGATCAAGTTTGGAAATTAGGCTCAAATTTTGGGTTGAGCTTAAGGCTTTTTTCTAAAGATGGTTGGAGGAGAGTTTGTAATCTAGCAGCTAGGTTGAAAGTGTAAGAAAGAACAGAAAAGTGCAAAATATTGATGTCTCTTTTAAGTTTGTAGCGATATTAATAAAAGATGATATGAAAATAGGGTGGCTGCTTACAGTGAGTCTAGAAGACTATTCTACGGTTACATCAATTAATCCTATCTAAGGCAATTGGTTCTTCTAACTCTTGTTTTGCTGCATCTTTTTGAATAAGTCTTTTTCGGTCTTCCCCTAACCTTGACTCTTTTTTCATCACTCATATCTTCCATTTTCCTAATTGAAGCATCCACAGGTCTATGTTGTATGTGTCTAAACTAATGTAAATGACTTTCACTTATCTTGTCTTCAATAGGTGCCACTCTAACCTTTTTGCGTTTGCCCTCATATCTTATTCTATCATTTCTCGTATATCCACACATTCATCACATCATTCACATTTCTGTTACACTCGTTTTTTTGTGTATACAGCCTTTTAGTCACTTAACATTCACCAACATAGAGCGATGTTGGTTTAACAATTTTCTGTAAAACTTACCTTTCAACTATATAAGAATTCTTTTATCGCACAACACAACTGATAGTGAGGAATTCCTTTATCACACAACACAACTGTAGTGCTTCTCCTCTTGCTTCAATCAGCCTAGATTCTATAGGTCACATTGCCATCAATCTCTCTATCCATCTGTACAATTGACCTTAAATATCTATAATAAGATAACTGATATAGTGAAATTGTAGGATGCTCTTGCATCATGTTTATTAGCTTTCTGGCATATAACCAGGCCTGTTGAGCTGTTACTTGTTTCTCTGCTATTAGTGACGGCTGTGATTTGGTCCATGCATAGGAATTCAGTCAACAAGACAATTTAATGTGTTAGTGGCTTGTAAGATGTGTCTCCTTTGGATATGTATTTTCCCCCACAAAAAATGGGAATACTTTGACATGAAAAAAGTTGCATGTTGCACTGTCTTTCTCTGCTTGACCAATTTTAAGTTGATGTTAACTTCTTTTGGTTGTTTTCTTATGACAATTTCTAGTTTTTCTCGGTACTTAAGTTTGATGTAATATGATTTCATTTCTTTTAGTGAATGCAGGCACATTTAGTCCGGGCAGCTGAAGTGAAAAGGGCCATTGAGTGGATAATGTGCAACCTTGATGGTCATTATGCTGCTGATTCAGTTGCCGCTGCAATTGCTCTCGGTGCCATGGTGGCAGAATCTTCTCAAGAGAATAATGGCCAGGGTGGTCCACTTCTTCCATATGCACCTTTGAGGAGTACTGCCAAGGTTCTTTCATCCCCAGGGAAAGCAAGTGATGCAATAAGCCCCTCTAATTTATCAAAGAATTTCAGGTTTAGCCCTCTCCTATCTTTTTGCTAATTTGTATTGCTCTAACATTATTTGTGGTGGAACATATTCTCTTAGATTTTTAAGTGGTTTTTGGTGGTTGGGGTGGAGGGAAATACCCTCCCGTGGGTTTTCATTTTTTAATTGATAATTTCTAAATTTTTGCCACCCTTCGACAATTGTTTTGATAAATGAAAATTATCGTAGACCTATCGTTCGAAGAGAGCATGATAAAATTTTCTTAACTGTCTCCAGAACTGGATTGGATTGGCCAGTTCAACCATTTTTAAATTGGAAACCTGCCTCTTATCCGGTTTAGTGCATATACCCCTGTTCTCCAAAGGGTCCAAACCAGTCTAACCTGGTGCAAACTAGTCTTGTGCTTGAACTGGGTTGAACTATTTCAGGTTCATTAAACTTGAACTTGTACTTTTTTTATGCTTTATTTTTTCTTATTGGGTCATTGGTCAGATGTGAACCCGGACTTTAGTTATTGGGCATTGATACAACCATTGGGCTAACCGAAATTATTGTTGATGTGACATATTTAATGTATATTTTTCTAGAAAAAGTATTTTAATTCTAATATCTGGTATGTGGCGAACTAGTTAAGCAGAAACTGATTCCTAGTCTGACCATAAAAAAGAAAAATGAAAAAACTGGTCCCTTGAAGTCATTGTCTCTTTCGTTAATTGTAGTAGCATTTCTGAACTGTTTGTAGTGATTGTAGAAATGTAATGCAAATCTAATGAATATAAAATCTCTTCATGCTACCTATTTAGAGGTAAAGCAAGCAAAATTGGTTATCTTTCATTTTCAAAACTTTGGATACTCAAGATAATGAACAATGATAATTTTGACTTTTTTAGTGTGGAATTGATGTTCTTGGTCCATTTACATCACAAGGAAGCTTTGAATCTGACTAATCTGCCTACAATTACTGTCACAAAAAAACTGGAACTGTATCTTCTGTTAAAATTGATCTGAAATCAATTTTTCTGTATTTTGTTTCCATGATAATATCGTTGATAAACCAGCCTGTTCAACTATTTACATTGGGAATCGTTAACTTGTCGAGTACAGATGTGATCTTTAAATTGGATTGGTTGAAAACCAAATAAAACCAGTCAAGATCTTAAAAACCGGATAAAATCCAGTTATTTCACCCATCTGATCTTGTCAAAAGTTGATTCTGCTTACACAAAACTCTAGGTTGGCTGCTAGCTTTTTGTATCTATGTAAAAACCCAAATCCTTTTGGCTTGATTGAACTGACAATTTATTTAAAGTATCAGCTTTTTAGTGGCTCAATGCAGCTAAGCTGTGACTTAATTTCTCATTACATATAGATTTTGTCAACTCTCTTTTGTTTCCTAAATAAATTTCATAATAAGATATATTTTTTTGGACATCTTGCTTTCAGTACGTTGTTTCAACTCCTTTTTTTCTCCTCATTCTTTTTATTACGTTTTGCTGCATTGCTCTAGGGATATCAAATTATCAAACTGAATAAAAGGAAAAAAAAAGCAGACAAAAGGAATATTCTTTAAAGTTGACCTGACCCATCATTCGACTGTTTATCCTGTGTTGTGGTCTGGGTTTGAACGCTTGTTGATATCTAATTTTCCTTTATCAGTTTTTTGGTCACTTAGTATGATCTTTACCACTATGTAACCTGTTTAGCAGCTCATCAAATTTCTTATGATAATTGGGTGACTTGAGACTAAAATCTTATGCTACCACTATAGTCACTTGATGATATGAGCATGTTTCCTAGCATATAGCTTTGAGGTGTAATTAGCAATCATGAAACTCATCATTATGTTGGTACCTACCTATTTGAATAGATTTACTCAATTACATTTTGAACTCTTAAGTCTCTTATTTCTTACTTTGCTTCTTTAAACCTTGACCTCTGTTTCCCTAAAATTTAATTTAATTTGAATTAAACTCAGCTTGCTTTTACTTATTTTACTTAAGATATGGTTGTAAATGTTGCAGATTACACAGTGTGAACATGTTTTAATTAAAAATAAAATTCGAGAAAGAAATAAAAACTCAGAAGTCAGAATTGTCTAAATGCTGCAGATTCACTTGGTGCGAACATGTTAGCTTGTTTTAATTTAAATAAAATTGGTGAAATAAAAAACTTAGAACTGTCTGTTTGGTATTTGTACCTTATTTATAATACTCTGGGAATATTTGATCCTTTGCAGAGCGGATGTTTTGAGAGAAAATACTGAAGCAGTCTTTGCAGCTTGTGATGCTGCTCAAGGAAGGTGGGCAAAGCTGCTTGGTGTTCGTGCTCTTCTTCATCCTAGGTTGAGATTGCAAGAGTTTTTGAGCATATATAATATCACTCAAGAGTTTATAACCACTACAGAGAAGGTATTCATTGTTGTCTTCTCTATATTGAAAGAAAGGATTCAATTTACCTATCTAGGCTTGTGATGGTATTTTATGGAACTTTTAACAGATTGGTGGAAGGTTAGGATATAGCATCAGGGGAACACTGCAGTCACAGGCCAAATCCTTTGTTGATTTCCAGCATGAATCTCGAGTTAGTTCCTGAACCCAATTGCCACTTTGTTTTTGTATTGCATTCTGTTGATCCTGGAATAATTTTTTTAATATCTCCTGTAGATGACAAAAATAAAAGCAGTGCTTGACCAAGAGACATGGGTAGAAGTAGATATTCCTGATGAATTTCATGCAATTGTTTCTTCGCTATTTCATTCTGAAGCAATAGTTTCTGGAATCAAGGATAATGCTGAAAGTAATATGACAGAAAGCTATAATGATATGGTTGCAAGCAATGAGGGTTCACGGGTGGCTGACACTGGGTTACAGGGTTCTCTAGAGCAGAATGAGCAGATTGATTCTAGTGGTGCAAGTGCGGTAAATGTTGCCCAAGTGAAGGCTGAGGTGATTGAGAGGAAGAAATCTGATGCGGTAACTTCATCTCAGAGTAACAGCAGTTACATGAAAGATCGAGGAAAACCTACTACTCAAAAACTTGAATATGGAGGTGTTGGTTATCACATGGTAAACTGGTTAGTTATCTTATTATTATTATTATTATTATTATTATTATTCGTCTATTTAACATGAGTTCAGATATTGGTTCATGTAACCTATTCCAATCTATTGGGATAAAGGCTTTTATGATGATGATGATTCATCTATTTATGTGATGTTCTGTTCTTCTTACCCTTCTATACTCTCCCTTTCCTACAATGTGTTCCTTATAAAGTTGAGCTTTTAGTTGGGGGGGTTTTAGTCCTCTATCAGGATCAACATTCTGCTGTTTAGTTATGTGATTTTGTTGACTGTGCTTTGTGCATTTATGCTTTCAAGTTCTGTCATTCATAGGTCTGTTACTTGTTTAACTATAAGACAAAATTTACATGATAAACAAGCCTTGATGCCATTTATTTTTCTACTTTCTTGTTCCTTTCAGTGGCTTAATATTGCTGAAGATGCTATCAGAGTACATTGAAATGAATCATCTTTTGCCAGCACTATCCTTAGAAGTGGTTCATCGTGTTGTGGAGATATTAAAATTTTGCAATACAAGAACTTGCCAACTTGTTTTGGGTGCTGGAGCCATGCAGGTATGAAGTGGTTTTGCAACGAGGATATTTTCCTTCACAAAAGTTATACTTCAGAATAATTTGATTTAAACCAGAAGGCTTCTGGATATGAGACTAGTGTAATCTGATGTCACTTTTCCTTGTGCATGTTACCATGAGCCCAAGTTGTGTCCTAGAAACATCGGTGAACCATGAGAAGTCTATGATGTACTTTATATGAACTCAATTTATTGTCATAGTTTTTTTATTGTATTTGTATGGTATTGCAGGTTTCTGGTCTGAAGTCCATTACTTCTAAACACTTGGCCTTGGCAAGTCAAGTCATTAGTTTCACATATGCTATTATACCTGGTAGGTTATGATGTAATCATTATGTCACTACTTTTTTAAATGCATCAGCTGCATCATCTTTGGCAACCTTTAGCTACATTGGCTGCATCATTTTTTTTTTTAATTTTTAGGAACTTTGGTTTCTTTTTGTCTGGTTTGATTTGCTGTTCTTTG
Source organism: Heritiera fomes (assembly GCA_032173925.1). Classification (NCBI taxonomy): domain Eukaryota; kingdom Viridiplantae; phylum Streptophyta; class Magnoliopsida; order Malvales; family Malvaceae; genus Heritiera; species Heritiera fomes. Next base: position 1,682,352 of record JAPDPM010000010.1, on the reverse strand, counting down.
AGTTTAGGAGGATTGTATTTTTTTTTTCAATTTCCTTTTTTTTGGTTAATTTTTTATTGTGCATATGCTTTTGGTGTATGGACATATTTATGCTAAATCATAACGGCAATGGTTGTGAGTCGATGAGAGACAATAAAGACAATACATGGAAATCTAAGTGCTTAAAACACTATGTTTGGGTGCCACAAGGGGAGGGGAAAGAGAGGAAAGGAAGGGTAAGGGAAAGAGGGGGAAGGGGAGGGTATATTTCCCTTTGTTTGGATAGGCCTAGGATTTCTGCAAGGCTGCTGTAGATTGTTGCAATAAGGATGTTTGTAACAGTTCCATTAATTTTGTGTGTGTGTGTAAGATGCTTGATCCTTCCTGTGTTCAGAACTTGATTTACTGCCCTCCAAACTGCTGAGAACATATCCAAATTGATGTAAAGAAGATTTATATTTCAAAAATCCACGGAATTAAGTTGTTCTTGTGACAAATCTGAAATAATAAATGATGAAATAAAAACGTGAAAGCTGCAAAATGGCAAATCAAAGAGGAAAAAAATGGAGCCTGGAGTTACCAATTTATGTTGTGCACCCATCCAGGGCCGTTTTCCTACATTGTTTGGCTCTAACAATTATTTTTCTGGTGGCACTAAATTCTACTGGTTTATGACTTTAAGTGCAATTGATAAGCTGGATTCTATGATGTTATAATGGTATTTGCTGCTTAATTGAGGTTCTCAAATTTTGTTGTTGTCATGGTTTACTATTTTTTTCGGATCAGGAGGAATTCAAGTCTATTTACGCCATTTAACTTCTTTTGATCGTAACCTTTCATGCTTATGAGAATTCCACTTTTGTCTTTTTCTAGAACCCGTTCTGAAGCTTAGTTTTGTCTGCCTATTTTTTCCCGCTTCAATTCCAGCAATATTCCGACTTGTAATCATCAGAAAATTGTTCCTTTAAACCTAAGGAAGTTCTCTTACAAACATGTGTTGTACTGCCTCACTTTTGACCACCACATAGCCATTAGTTTTTCAGTTTACACAATCCCTTTGGGTCTCTTAACTGAATTATACTTTACTATTTTGAAGAAAGAAAAAGTGAAACATAAATAAATGATCAACTGTCTGATGTAGTTGATTTTTGAGCCTTGCAGAAACCAAAGAATGTTTCAAGCTCAAACTATTTATGTTCTTTGCCTGTAACAATTGCAGTTGAGACATCCAATTGTTTTCAAAATGTACTGCTTTTGCATCTTGCTTATCACATAGATGCATTTCCTTCATAATTTCTTCTTGGTTGTAGCATCCCTAGTCTTTTATATTCTGCATTTATTATTGAAATATAACCACAAATTTTGCTAAGTACTTAATGAATGCTTTATTTTGGGTCTAAGAACTAAGGCAAATCCTGTTTCTGAAAGTTCCTGAGCCTCGAAAGTCACTATTGCTGTTGGAGTTTGATCGAGTAGCGCAGGTATAAGGTTTCATCGCTTTTCCTCTGCTTTTTAGCACATCTACACTTCTTCATTTATTTATTATACTTTTATGTTTTTCTGAACTTAAATTTTTGAAGCTGGTCCACATAGATACAATTCAAAGTGGAGCATTTTTTTTATCATTAGTTTAAAATTGAGTAATGTATACAATGAAATTTAAGCCTAGTTAATTATTTATTGTGTTATAGTATGAAATTAACTTTCTCACTGAAACCTTCATTTTTCCAATAGTACCCATGTCTGGCACATATCAAAAGGAAATGGGTATGGCTTTCTCACCCTCTTTAAGTATATGGAAAATCTTAGAGAAGATTATATGTACCTGGGTCAGACATATGCATATATCTGACACTCTTGAGTCTAAGCAACATAGATTGGATATGTTTTTTTTTCCTTATGATTGACTGACATGATTGTTTTCCTTATTTTCTATCTGAGAGTTTCTTTTTTTTCCTTCAATCAAGATAGAAATTATCTTTGACATTGACTTATAGATATTAAAACTGTGTTGGTTGGCTGGTAGAATTGAACAGTAGCATCTGAGAAGAGTGAAACAAGTGGTGCCCTTTAGGTTATTTCGATCAGTCCATAATCCTCACTCCTAGCTTGTCTTTGTTTGTGTTGCTATATTTCTTTGTTTTACTAATGTTTATAAAAGTGTCAAATGACTGCTCTTAAGTGGTTCATCCCCCCATTGTTGGAGCCTTGAGGATAGTTACCAGGATTGCCACTAGGCCCCATATCAGTGATCCAATTTGTGTGTTCCAGATTGTGAATCTTTTACAGCCCAGATCATTTGGGTACGTGAATTGGACCACCAAAATCATAGACCCAAGTTGGTGTGTAAAATAGAAAGAAAAAGCTCAAAATGAGTAAGAAAAGAAAGAAGAAAGAGGCACAATGGAGAAACAGTGAAGATAGAAAGGGAAAATGATATTTTGATTTGTAAATGAAGAGATATGACTGATCAAAAAAATTTTAGGTTAGAAAACAAAGGGAAGGATCTATATTTTGTTGAAATGGTGTGCTTGAAATTTCTGTTCATAGAATTGGCAGCTCTTACAAAATTTTGAAAACTCTTGTCCATATGCAGCCTGTTTTTCAAGGTTGTCAAATTATAGAATTGGATTAGTATTGAAAATTCGAAGTCTAGGAAGAACGTAACAAAAGATATTAAATTTAGGACTATTCATTTGCTACAGTTTAATACACTGTTGCAGGAAGCAAATTTGATTTAAAGAAGAAAACCAAAGCCAATGATAACCGATTGATATGTAAACCTGCATGATCACCCAGTGGTTTTCTAAGCTCCTGAGTCTCCATATATATATATATATATATGAATTTCTCTAGAAGTGATTGCCTTTCACTTTCCATTATATATATGGAGACTCAGGAGCTTTTTTAAATGATTATGCCTATGAAAAGATTGAGTTGTCTGGATTTTTTATTAATTTATATTTTTGTGGGGTGTAATTTTCATAGTTAGAGATTTATTAGGACTTTTATTTATTACAATTGATATTTTGAATTATATTAGGGTTCAAGGAGTAGCCTACAAGCACCTGTGTATTTTCCAGGATGAAGTAGCTTTGGTATTAGATCATTTATATATTGAGTATTGGAGTTGGATTTTCTCTTCTTTACTTCTTTGTTCTTCTTTCGATTTATCTTCCCTATTTCTCTATCTTTTCTCTCTACATTTTTCATTGTTTCCGTGGAGATTTTACCCTTTTGTCTATTTTTTGCCTCTTTCACTACATTATTCTGCATCAGCCATAGACTACGTAAAGAGGGTAACTCCTCCCCTCTCTTCCCGGTGGTTTGACCAGATACCTTGAATTTAGAAGGTTTTTGGGTTGTCCTTTTAGAGAAAAAGTATTTTTATCCTTTACTTTGTTAACTTATAAGTTAAAAGTACCCTAAGAGTCTTTCTTTTACTGACTAGAATTCTGTGATACATATGAATCATATCCTCAATTGTAGGCTATAGCTCAATTTGCCTTTTCCCTGCCCCTCGCTGGGGACACATTCTTTGATAAAATGTTGACGCTGTTTTATTTTTTAAATTCAGGACTATAAGGTTCATCGAGATGAAATACATACAAAGCTAGTTCAGATAATGAGAGAGAGGTTGTTGGTTCATCTTCGTGGATTGCCCCAGATTGTTGAAAGCTGGAATAGGCCAGAAGACGCTGAGCCACAGCCCAGTCAATTTGCTAGATCCCTTACAAAGGTAGTTACTTGCTCTGTCTTTTCAAAACACAATCTTTCTTATCAGTTTTTGTCCTTTTCCTCTTTTACTTTCAATTTAGCGCTTCTTGTCACCCAGCTTTTAGTTTATAAGCTTAAAAACCGTTGAAACTATTTTTCAGAACAGCAGTACTTTATGTTTAACTTTCTTAGTCCATAAGCTTAAAAACAGTTGAAACTATCTTTCAGAGCGGCAGTATTTTATCTTCAAAAGTTGAACTAATTTTGAAGCAGCATTGCATATATTTAGCTTTCCTTTTATTGTCTTAGTTGAGGGATCATGGCTTTTGCAAGCATGGGACATTTCTATGTGATCTTAAAGATGTGCTAACGAGTACAGTCTATCGAGGTTCTAATTTTTGTATTAGATTATTTGATCAAGTCTAACTATTTCAGTTGTTTGTATGTTTGACCTGAATTGCTATGGATGAATTGATTTTGATTGCTGTTCAATTTGTTTACAGGAAGTTGGCTATCTCCAACGTGTTTTATCTCGAACATTGCATGAAGTAGATGTTCAAGCAATTTTCAGGTGAGGCAAATTCAACTCCTAAATTAGTCAAAGGCTTGTTTCATCATCATGCCACTGTGTAACCTGTAAGAAACAAAAAAGTTATTATGCCATAATAAACTTGTCTTAGAAGTATAACCACTATTCATGATATAGGTCTTTATAAACTCTTTGAAGGAATGTTCAAAATATTCTAGGGATTAGGAGGTTAATTCTACTGGAATCATAGAAAGTTTTCCTGAATTTTGAATAGTTTCGAGTGGCAACCCTAGGTTCATATTATATTCCTAGTTGGACATCAAATGTTAGATTTCCTGTCATAACATGAGGTGTAGTCGTGTAGATGCAATCTCACCTAAAGCCTTCAAGTCCTGTGGTAAAATATTTTAATCTTGTGTTATATTTTGAGGATCCCTCTTGCAATGCAAGTGAATCTTCTAATAAATGACTAGCCTGACAAAGTTTGGCAGGGAAGGCTTGAATTAGATATTAGTCTATTCCAGCAAATATTTATGAGGAGGGACCCATTATCCTCGTTAAAACAGGAACTTTTGTGCACTCTACATATTTCCATTATATTTAATAATCTATCAATAAATCTCATCTACAGAAATATTCATTTGATATGCATAAAATCTTGATTGTTGAAAACTTCTAGCAGTGTATAACATTCATTTTTGTTACACACAAAAATCATCTATCCCCTCTAGGCGAACTGTGATAAGATCATACTCTGCTACATGAGAACATAAGGAATGCTAAATGCTATTTGTTTCAAGCAACTGCAGATATTTTATCTTCTTTCTTGATGAATAATGGAAGAAAATGATTAACTACTGACAAAATGTAATTGTTCCCTTGAATTACTATTCTATGCTTTGCAGGCAAGTTGTTGTAATCTTCCATTCACAAATATCAGAAGCATTTTCACGGTTAGAGATCAGCACTCCTCAGGCAAAAGATAGGTATTGTACTGTGTGGATTTTTGAACTTAAAATATGATATTTCTATGTTTTATCTATGATAACTACCTGCCAGACTTTATGATGGTTCTTTAAACTATTTTCATGGCAGGCTGCATCGTGATATTACACACATTCTTGGATGCATTCGATCATTGCCTTCCGATAATTTGAACAATTCTGCTACCCCTAACTGGGGGCAGCTAGATGAGTTGTTAGCACAAAGGTTTGGGGAAGAAGCTGGTTGAGATTTGTTGTTTTGTACAGTAATAGAGACCACATTTAAAGAGAACCTTGGGGATTTATCTGAACCAATTCTCAGCTTATGCAATTGCTTAGTAGAAGTAAATTGAGGTAAGGAATCTATTCTATTTCTCTCTCCCTTTAGATAGATTATAAGGCAAATTTAGTGCACAAGGCTCCTAAATTCTGGGGTTTGGGAAGGGTCTGGGAATGGTCATATGTACGCAGCTTTCCTTCTGCATTAATGGAGAGGTTGTTTTTGTGACTTGAACTTATAACTTTCAGATCACAAAAAAACAACATTTACTGTTGTACCAAAGCTCACCCTTTGGATTGATTGTTGATTAGAAAATTAAAATTTTATAATATCACAATCTTGTTCTCCCTATGTTGGTTGTAGAGATATTGGGTGGAATATATTTCAAGTGATGCTTCTTATTGCCTCTTGCCTAATAAAAATCGTTTCTTGGTTTTTTTTTTTTCCTGTAGGTAGAGAATGTTAAAATTACTACAAATTCGGATTGAAATGTTGCAGCAGGTAGCAGCATTAGTTTTTGGCAGTTAGTAGTTCGAGTATGATGATACGTAGTTTGTAATGAAATGAATAGAAGAGTGATGTAATTTTTGAGTAAAAAGGAAGAAGAAACGGGCATCGGTTGGTTTCTGATATTGACTTTTTGGAGTTTAGTTTTTTTGCTCATCTTTTTGGAGTTTAGTTTAGTTGTATCATTATTCATTCACCAAATTAATATCGATTTTCATTTGTTGTTATTGCATCTCATGTTACTACATAAGCATTGTGAAACCTAATATGACCCAATGTATTCTTCCTTACTCACCTCTAGCCTCCAGTTAAAGTACTGATTTGGTTATGTATGAATATATCTTTTCCATGTTCTAAGTTGCATATTCAACTCCTTACCGACGGCACAGTACAGGTAGCATCAGTCTTGAGATCTCCACAACATGGAAATTTGCATTGTTGTCTAATTTTGCCTTCAAAATTGGATTTGCTGCATGCAAGTTTGTACTGTTGGCACTGGCAGTGCTTAATTCATGCCCCTTCAACCTCCCAATTTTTTCCAAACCTATGAAAGCAAATTCTCTATTCTCCCTCATGTCCCATCTTCACTTCCTCTCCTTAATCCAAGAGAAGTTCTCCAGTCATTTTCTGAGTGTTGCTGATAGCCACCTGTTGTATATATTACAAAACAACATGGTTTGTTTAAGAGAAAACAAGTTTTAAATTTATTTTTTATGCATGTGTAAGAAAATGAAATTTTGAAAGTGTGAAATTGAGTTTAGAAAAAAGAAATAGATTCTGATTTAAAATTGGCTTTCAGAAGCTGTCTTATAGAGAAAATGATTGTTAAAAATATAGTTCAGTCTGACTTAAAATTAGCTTTTGATTGTCAAGATTAGGCATTCGATTGTCCATTTCAGAAGCTCAAAAAATAGTCTTGGTGGGCATGATTCTTTAATTCAAAGTTCATGCTTTTTCGTCCAAAAGATGTCTTAACTATGAAAAGATGTTTCCAGCACCGGTGGAGGCATGTAAATGTAATATACAATTTCACAAAATTTTACATATAATTTCTCTCAAGACTTGAAGTTTCTAAATTATTCTTCTTGCATTCTCTTTTCTGTTTTTTGTTAAAATGACTTAATAAAAAGAATATAAATTGCAATTGGATTATTTTAGTAAACATTGTATCTTGAGAACAATGTTTCCTTACCATTTGCATTAGTATGAACAAATTTTTGTTCTTAAGATAGCTTTCTTGAAATGTTTTGCTTAACACAAATTTCTTTTTCAAGTTCTCTTTGATTGCATTATTCAACCAATCACACTCCATAACAACAATTTAAAAACAATAATATTTCAAGATGGCAGCTTCTACTATCAAGTCTTATGTTTATGAAGTGAAGAAATTTTTAAAAATGACAATAGAGGATATTCTTGATGATTGAACCAAGGTAGAAAAACTATCATTTCAAGAACAATTTTAGAAGTAGAAAATTTATCATTTCAATAACAATTTTAGAAGGTGTGAAAGATCGTATTCTTGTTTTATGGTTCGAATGATTAGTTTTTTGTTTTGCCATAAATTTCAGTTTTATCGTGTATGAATTTTGTTTAATTTTAGGATTATTATCCTATCCACTATCAGTAGAGTTTTTTAACTTCACAAGCGGGGTTAGGATGATGACATGTATCCTTTAAAAATATTAAAAAAAATAAAAAATAAATAAAATGAGATACATGTCATCATCCTAACTCCGATTGTGGAATTAAAAAACTTCACTGACAGTGTATAGGATAATTTTCTTAATTTTAATTATATTATGTTATTGATCGTCTATTGATTTTTTTTTCCAAAATTTATGTTAACAATTCTTAATGTAATTTCATAAAAAAAAAATTATCATAACGAATTTATTAATTTTGCAGTTGATTATTCTCTATATGGCTGCCAAAACACAACACTTGTGTCCCTACCAATGTCTCAAAAATTTATTCAACTTTAAATTTGATTTTCTTTTCTTTACATTAACATTAAAAATAATAAACTATCAATAGTATAAAGAAATTTGAAGATTTAAAATCAAAAGATAAAGGCTTTATTATGTAGAAATGGCAATGTGTTCATCTTCCTCAAAATCAAGCCTTTTGCTTCAATGATTAATCTCCAATGTTTTGTTAGTAAAAAGCCAAGACTTGCAGGCTTCCTCCGACCAGTAAGGATAGCAAACAAGAAATTATGGTACAAAACAAAAGCCAAGAGAGGGTTCCATTTCTGGGCATGTAAGGCAGCTTAATAACCTGATGGACAATCATCTACTTTTGTCATACACTTTGATTGCAGGAAATGTTCCAAACACATGGTCCCAAACGGAAGAAGTAATCCCAAACCCCTTGCTCTGAACTTTAAAGTGATGATTCAAGTGATATCTCTGTCAAATAAGAACACCGACAAAACTGATCATTCGTCGCCTATTCTGTTCAAATAAAAAAAAAGTAACCCAGTGCACAAGGCTCCCATGCTGTAGGGCCTGAAGAGGATTATATGTACAAAATTTTTTCTTACATTAACAGAAAGATTGTTTTCGCTTGAGCACTAGGTCACAAAAGAGTAACCTTTACCGTTATACCAAGATTCAAGTAAATAAATGAAAAGCAGAACAAAGAAAGAAAAAAGTGGTTACCTTCAGAGTTTGACTATATCCTTTAGATGGCTTCCCATGGTGCAAGTAGTAATGGGTGCAGTCATACATAACATATCCCAGCAACCCACCTCCAAACAAAGCTGGAGCGATTGAAGGAGACGATGAAATCCGAATCAGGGTCCACAACTAGAAATAAAGAAACATGCCGCATTAGAATCATCTTAGGAAACCATAAGCAAACACATAGCAATAGCATACCAAATCGTTCCCGGCTTTCCATTTCGCATTTATATCTAACAACAATAGTTCCATCACAATGTGTACAATTAATCCAATTTAAATTGGTTTCAAGTTCTAAAACTAGAATTACATACAAGAACTCTCTTTGGAGCAATTCACCATGGAAATACACTTTTCCCGGCATTTTCAAGTATGAGACGAATAAATTCATCGCACACAATCTCTTGTTAAGAAAAATATGGTTTTACTGGATGAAAGTAGTTATATTATCATGGCAAACAGAAAGACTCTTCCCCTATGTCAATATTTACTCTTCCCCTATGTAAATATTTTATGCATAACGGACTAAATTGATTTTAAAATGCTACAGCTAAGTTTAATGTATTAGCCTTTTTGTTATAGTTCCTAGCTACTACATTGGAGATTTGTAGAACTTTAAAATTTCAGGGTTGAATTTCAAACTGAGAGATGGTATGCTTAATAAATTAGAACTTTAGGCCTAAATGAGGAAAAAGGGTAAAAGAGAAGAATTTCTAAGCATAGGACTCTTGATGGATGATTTAGTAGAGGAAGGTATAGATGGTTTACAAAAACATTAACATACTGGCACAGTCAGAATTGCTGTTGCAGCTGGGGGGAAAACGAGTCGTAGACTATCCATTGGGTGCTTGTGATGGCAGCCATGAAGGAGATAGTGTAAGGTGTTTCCCCTGAAGAAAATTTCTCAAACTTGCATCAGCATGCCAAATTGCTTATGCGGGCATCATGCAGTTAGAAATTGCGAGAGGCATGGACAGAAAGAGATCTAACCAGTAACTTGTTGTTTTCATATGGAATAGAAAACGGTGCAAAGAATACTCGAGAAATGTCCAAATGAAGAGGCCACCAACCACTGCTAAGGCTACCTCAGTAGGAGTAAGACCTTTCTGGATAGATACAGAAACAAGCCAAAAAACGACAGGTAGCCAAACAAGTGGGATCACCCACCATTTCGTGCATGTCAAGAGCTGTTCAAGTAGAAGTTAAAGAAGTGATGAAAGAAGTAGTAGAACTAAAAACATAGTTATTAGCAACCTAATGATGACAAATGCTACAATTATAATAGTATTGGATGGAGATATTCAACTGAAACCATTAATGCAGGAATAGCAGAGAAGCAGGGATCCTTTCATCATTCAAAAATCAAGGATAATGGAAAACGTTAAGTTATTAGCTCAGAATATGCACTTTTAAGTTATTTCTTTCTAGATCGGATTTCTCTTTCTGCATAATCTAGAGGCCAGTTACTAAAGTTTCAAATTCAAACAGGTCTTGTAAAAGGGCAGGTATGAAATTTCATTCACCTATCGGCCGCACAGAGTGAAATCAATATGAGCTACATAATTCTTGTCAACGCTTAAAAGGATTGGTGCAAATGCATGTGCATCTTCATGTACATGTATCTGTCAATACCTCGCAAAAATCATTGGCAAAAAATCGAGGGCCATCCTTGCTAACAATAGGTTGGTGAACCCATTTGTCATAAGCTTCCCCAAGATGGCCGACCTGCCAAATTCTCATTTATATAGAAGTCAAAGAAGTTAAGCAAGTTAACACAGCATAGTAAAGATAACATGTGGCAAAAGTTCAGGGATCACTGGAGAGAAGACTTTTAATGGTGCAGCAAAGATGCCTTCGAGGAAGAAAACTTAGGGGTAAAATTAGAGTCAGCTGAGTATTGATTAGGAATAAGATTATAGATCATTTTTCTTGTCATATAAGAGATCAATGCTGATCTTGAAATACATAAATACATAGACCAGAGGTAAAAATATATATTCTTTTTCACATTTCGTGTCTTTCTTACGAGACAAATCAATTGAAAGAAAAAATATAGTTTTCATCTTTTCATATTTCCCTCCTTTCAATTTTCTATCTTCTCGTTTTTCTTTCTTCTCTACCAAGCAAAACCCAAGAGTTGATTACTCATCTCGATACCCAATAAATGTCTTGTGTGTTATGCTAGATGTGCTCAGAAATAAGTGCAGAATAACCACTGAATATACACACTGGACTATACTAATTAATGCACTAAACAATGTGAATATATCTCAAAAGAAAAATAAACAAGGAAGAGGTAATGAAAAATACAGGTGTGGCTCGGACCTGGAATACAAGAGGCTTATCCAAATCTACCGAAAAAGGCTTACTGGCCATCTTGGCAGCTTCTGACTTGCATGAACTGTTAACTAAAAGGACAAAAGAGAGCAGCAGCAGCAAAATTAAAAACATTTGATAACATCCAGCAAACAATAAAAGGGCAACCAAAAAATCAATAGATAATAGCAGAAGAATAGCAAAATGACCGGTTAATAACATTTTTATAGTTAAAAAGGGGTTACAGCCTTCATTTTTAAACCGTGTAATATTCAATTGTGTTCTTGAAGCATAACATATTTCTGTCTCTGAAAGCAACAATTATTTCTACTCCCAAAATCTTCTATCATATCTGGCATTATATTTTTGGAACATCTTGTCTCCCTTTATTTAAAATAATAAAAGAACTGATAGATTGAACCTCTTCTAAAAGGAAAATACATTCAAGCAATATGGATGCTAGTTTCAACCCGCAGACTTGACGGAGAATGGCAGCAACAGAAAATATTTTAGTTTTAGATATTTATGTGTTCGAAGTTAGGGTTAATTAGAATTTTATTTTAGATTTATATATGATGCACTGATAATATATATAGTTTCTATACATTATCAATGCATCAGAGATTGACACATCATCAATGAACCCTTATGAGTAAATTTAAAAAATTTATTTATATTTACTTTTAAAGGCTTAGCATATTTTTAATTTGATAATTGATGAAGTGCCAACCTCTGATGCATTGACAATATATAGAAACTATACACTGTCATACATTGTCAGTGCATCATATACAAACATTATCATTTTTAGTTTTTATTGTTTTATTTGTGTTAGCATGATTAGATAATTAGGATTCTTAATGAGATTAGGATTTTAGTGTTTTAATAAAGAGTTTGTATTCTAATAAGATTAGGTTTGTTTGCTTGCCTATAAATAAGCTTTGTACTCCCTTCTAAAGAACAAATAATATTAAAATTTTCCAGTAAAATTTTGCTCTTTGCTTGTGTGACTCAATCTTTTACCTAAATTCTAAAAATATGGTGCCTGAGACTCCATTCAAGCATCAATGAAGATAGCATTGAGTCTGATTTATCCAAGAAGGAGCTTACAGGAATTTGTCAGAACTATGCCTCTATATTTTGGCGATCACTACAACAATGTACAAAGCCATATGGTTTGCTCCATGAATTGATTTACAGTCATACTTTCTTAACTAATGGTTTTGTTAAAACCTCTATATAAAATTTCTATAACTTTCTAGGCATAAAGATTTGGATAAGAGAAAACAGAAAATGTGGCATTGCCATGATAAAGAGACAATACAACCTTGATTAACAGACTTGTCAAACAATCAATCACGAGAAGAAGAAGAAAGAAAAACCTTGTTAAAGACAGACCCTCCAGCGAGCTCCTGAATCGTGAAGACCCCGAAGGGAAAAACAAGCTCTGTATTCAACGAAAGAATGCTTAATTCTTCTTGTCTTCCTCTATGAATTGTGAAGGCCGAAATGCATGGCAAGTAAAAGCGAGTTTCAGCCTTCCAAAACCGAAGTCATAGCTACACCTCATGTTTTTGATCGATCTTATTAATCTCTTACCAACGGACAAACTCCTTTAAACAACTCTAGTTGTTCTAAATTTTGGAAAAAGATCAACCGATTTAATACATAAAAAAAATTAATAATAAAATTATCTAACATAATATAATTTAACAATATTATAAATATATAAAAAATCATTTTATATGTATACATTTGGTGTATGTATATATATAATATATGTGTGTGTATATATGAGGAAGGATTCATTTAAACTAATGTATTAGTTTTACATATTTTCTTATATTCTTATATGATTTATATTTTTTAAACAAAACATTAAATTTTATGTTTCACATCAATTATGCATCTAAAATTTCAAGTTAATTAACAATGTTAAAGTATTTATTCGATAATAATAAAATTTTAACCTTTAATATATATTAAAAATAAGGGTTAATGTGTAATTTAACCCTCGAACTATACCACTTTTCTCACTTTGGTAGCTAAAGAAAATTTTTTGTCACTTTAATACATGAACTTCAATTCCGTCAGCCACTTTACCCCACTCGTTAACTCCGTTTAAAAAAATGCTGACCTAGCCGCAGTAGCCAATAAGGTTATGCCATTTGTTTTTTGTTTTCCACGTCATTCTTTTCTAATGTCCAGCTCATGTATACTAAAAAAATTTGTTTTTTATTTTCATTTCATCCTCATTTTTCCCTCTTCCTTTTTTATATTTCTTTTCTTTCTTTAGCTTGCCTCTATCTATTCTTCACAGAACCATCGACAAAGGCAGTTGCAGATCGATCCATCACCGCCGGTTGAAGAAACCTATTTCCTTTTAGCTTGAAATTGAGTGACAAACATCGAAAATGGCTGAGAGTAGAAGCAGCCAAAGCCAAAGTTACAAACACTGAGTAGAAGCATTGGTGGGGAAGAAATATTTTTGTCATTGTGGATTGAAGGCTTCAATTTGTACCTCAACAACACCATGGAACAAAGGGAAGAAATTTTATGGGTGCTCGAAATACAAAGAGGTAATATATTTTGCAATTTCGTATTTGATTTTGCTAAGGTCAATAAGAAGGTTATCGAAAAATTAGATACTAATTTGGGGCATTAACTAAAATTGCAGACCGAAGGTTGTGGGTATTTCCTTTGGCTAGACAAAAATGAAGATGAACAAAATTTAGAGGTTCATTATAGAGGATTGACTGATGAATTAATAAGTCAAACTAATATTTTGCTAACAGAAAACAGGGAGTTGAGGATTGAGAACTCAAAACTGAAGAAATATGTCAAGGTTAATGAAGTGAACATTTTACTAAACAAGGTTAAAACTCAGAAAGAGAAGATGAAAGCCTACAAAGGAATGGTGGCAAAGACGAAGCATGATACTTGTCTGTACAAGATTGGCTTAGTGGTCTCATGGATTTTTTTTCTTGCTATATATTTTAGCCATTATGTAGTTCTTTTGGCTATTGATATTGTTCTGTTTAGTTATCTAATGTTGAATGAAAACAACTTTTGGCAATATAATGTCCAGTTTTATTGTGTTCGTTTTGTTATGCAATTGGCATATAACATATAACAATCGTATTGTTGATTATAATGTCTTGTTTGATTACGGATAAAAAGGCTTCACAATCGTATTGCTTAAACAAACAGGAAAATGACCACATTGATCACCAGCATTCACGTCCTAAATTGAGAATCAAGTCCTAAATTGAACATATTTTTTACAACAAAAGCACCCAAAACATTAACCATACCATACACTTCTTAGCAACTTAAAGGAAATTTTTGGGTCTTTCATTCATGCTAAAATGTGAAAACAACAGAATTATCCAGGCTATACCTAATGGTAACAGCCTCCAAATAGTTTCATAGAAGGCTAAATATAACAGCCTCCAACCATACAAGCATAATAGGACATCCAAAAATGGTTTTAACCACAATGACAGTGTTAAGTAAATCCACAATACCATCCACAAATAGATCTGAATTACAACATTTTTCCTACAACAACTCATCCCTTTCTTGATTGGCTTGTTTGTTTTAATCTGCACATGTCATCATAATCTTGCCTTTTCCTTTTCTTTCCCAACAACTCATCCCTTAGATCCTATATTACAAGAAAAACGTATTAGTGTCTTTGTGTTAGCTAATATTAGTGGTTATAAAATGTAAGTTAAACACATAATGTCTAATACCTTATAAAATCCAGTAGCTTCATACTCATCTGCTTCCTCATGTAAGGTTGGAATTTCTGTTTGATGGCTGGCAATGGTAAAGGTTGACTGTGCTGACCTGTTAGTTCTTTTAGGGATAGAAATCAACCGTTGGCTGCTGAAATTAGGCTGCAAAATAAATGAAATAATATATTAATTATAAAGTTGCTGGACATTTTCATTTATAGAATATAACTATTTAAAATGAAGTACAAACCAAAAACCATAACTTACATTCAGTATTTACAACCCTGTTTTCTCATTTGTATAAATCCCCATCCCTTGCATTACCTTCTTCCCTCTTGTTCTAAGTGCAGTCACTTTTTCCTTGCCTTTGCCTAGACCATCATTTCTAACTGGTTTTTTAATTGGTGCATCTCCTGATGGTGATCTTGTGCTTGACTGGTGTGTTAGTGTAGTTGCCTTTACTGAGGTTGTGAGATTTTGGGATGCTGTTACTGTTGGTGGCTTTTGTCTTGTTGTAAGTGCATGTAATAGGGTTGGTGATACAATAGGGGCCACTTGGGAAGTTTGGACAGGAGAGGCCACTTGAGGTGTTTGGGAAGCATGGACAGCAGGGGCTACTTGGAAAGTTTGGGAGGATATTGGTTGTGTTGAGCCTCTACCCCTTGAACCAGTTCCCCTTGAACCTCTATGTGACAACCGCAATTTTTTATCTCGATTAGTAAATCGATTTGTCGTAAACTGTATATAAGTTAATATAAGATATTTGAGTTAAGTGGTGATGAAAGTTTAGGAATTAAAGTAAATTAGAAAATTAAGAATTTAAATTAAAGAGGTAAATATATAAATATATGTATATATACAATATAAAATATAAAACCTACGTAAGTATGTTTATTATGTATATGCTTTTATATTTTATATAAATATATCAAAATATTAAAATGTAATAAATATATATTCATAAAATAAAAAAAATTTGTGAATTTGGTGCAGTTTTCACCAAATATGCAAGTGCTCTGCCATGGCAGAGCACTAACCCATATCCTAACATCACTCCCCATTTCCCTCGTCGTCTCCACTACCAAACCCATCTCCACGCCACTACCAAACCCATCTCCATCCTCATTTTTTTTCTCTCAACATTTCCTTGCCTTCTGTTGAGCACCTGAGGAAGAGAAACCAAGCTATTCGTGGCTTGGAAAAGCTCCAACGAAAAACAGCTCAACGGTGGCGTTTTAGCACTACTGTAAGTTAGAACCAAAGGGGTTTTCGGTGACACTTTAAAAGAGTTTCAGAGCAAGTAAAGAGGGCCTAGAAACAGGGGAAATGTGGAAGTTTTGCTTTCATTTTGGGTGGCATCTTCAAGGCTGTAAAATGCAGTTCTTATGGCAGAAGGCGTGAATACCAGCAGTAAGTTTTGTATGGGTGCAAGCATTGGGCATGGTTGTTTTGTTAGTACTATGTTTACTGATGAGAAGACGTGAGATGGGGCTATGGAAATGATGATCTGGCGAAGGCTGAAATCGAGACTTATGAGAGAGAGAGAGAGAGAGAGAGAGAGAGAGAGAGAGAGAAAAGGCGAGGAAAAATGAGAGGGAAAGAGTAAAGAAGTTGAACTATCAGTGGAAGCCAGAGTTAAATAGCCATGTCAATGGAGCTGAAAAAAACTAGGGAGATTCGAGAGTTTTAGGGGCTGAATCTAGTAGGAAATTAAATAAGGCTGTATCTAGGGCAAAACAAGTGGCCTTATTCACGTCTAATTAGGGGAGAATGGTGACAGCCATTGAAGGAGAAGAAGTTGTTGGAAACAAGGTAGTCTGGAGGAGTTGTAAGGCTGATCTGAAAACCGCAAGAAGCAATGAGAGAAGTGCTGTACATTCAACTAGAAGTGAGGCCCCTCGGGTGTTCAAAATTGGAGCAGTGGAGGTGATGGCTATTGAAGCAAGGACTACTTTGGGTTCCTTAAGCATCCAAGGTTGAGTAGCAGTGGAAAACAAGTTAGTGGCGTGATGGAAGTAGCAGAAGCAATGTATGACATCTTTCTCCAGTTCCCAAAGAAGCCAACACTAAAGAAGAATGCAACCAAAAAAAGTATGGAGATGAGGCTCGAAGAGGCTGGAAATGGTATGAAAACATGGGACCATAGGAACTAATTTGGTGACCAAGCGGGTGGTTGTTGGGATAAAGACCGTGGGTTGTGTTTAAGGCCACATACGGTGGTTTAAAGGACAATATCGGGAGGCTGAACAGTGACAATTTTGAGGGCTTAAAAGTGTGAAATTAGGGAGTTTTCTTTTGGCCCCAAGGTTGCATAATGCAAATCTCAAAAGCCATAAAGTCTTGTAAGGGTTCAAAACTAAGGGCTGCAAATAAGGGTCAACTCTTTTGGTTAGAACAGCAACAACAAAAGAGGAAGTAAAGGCCTCATCTCGGCTGGACAAGGCAGTGAAGGAGAGGTACATCTTGCTTGAACAGTAAAGAGAAGGAGAGGTACATCTTGCTTGAACAATAAAGAGGGTAAGAGAACAACTAGCATGTAATCAAGTGTACATGCATAAGTTTATATATACCTATATATAGATTTATATATATATATATATGTGTGTGTGTGTGTGTGGGTATTGTCACTTATTTAAGGAGATAAATGGTGGGTGGCATATGAAACATGAAAAATATAAGGTGATAGCGTGTGAGAAATGTATATACAAAGTTATGATCTTATTACTGAGCAAGATGAATAATTGATGAATGGTAAGGCTACATGTTATGAGGTCATATAGGATAAAAGGTATCTACAAGAAATGACATTATATGATAAGTTGATATTGAATTATTAAAAGGAATCAATAGGTAATATACATGAAAGTTAGAGGACATCCATTATTATGTTGCATGAATAATTATTACATAATATATATATATATATATATTAATGTGTCATGCTTGGGAATAGTAGGTAATGAATCATACTATTATGATATAGAGGATGATATACCAAGATTTATCTTGATTTCCAATTTGAAATTATTTAAGGAAAAATAAGAAATAAAACATGTGGTTAAGGTTAATCGATGGGTGTGTATATATACATGTATGTATACGTGTATATATAAGCATATAAATATACACAATATATATAGCATAATGAAAAGTAAATTATTGGCAAAGGAACGACTTGAGTAATTATGGTTTTAGAATATGTGTTTTTGGTGCTTGACTAAGCTTATGTAGACATGTCATTGAGACATTATTGAATTGATTTGTAGTGAATTTGGAACGATGTAGAAGCGGAGCTTGATATCGATACTTGAGGAAAATAAATTGCTAAGCATTCAGGTAAGTGGGTTAGGTAAAGTATGTTAGCATCATCTCATAGAATGATTTTGAATTCGATAAGTATTTTGATTTATTTTTACATTAAGAAAATACAAAAGTTATGACTGGACAATGAGGAATAGTTGGTTTACAAATTTGGTTTATGTTTGGATTGGACAAAAACTCAGTTTCTACCTTATGTGTTGAAGCCAACCAAACGTGCACGTTAAATTTTCCGAATTGATGCATATGTGCATTTACTTATTACATATTTTAAGATGAGCTAATTAATGCATATATTTTTGACGAATTTGTACCCTGTTTTCAATTATAAAGTTTTAGTTTGGACTAACCCTTTGAAATAAAGCGAAACCTTTGCATATTTGAAACTCAAAAATTGTTTAATAAGTGTTTTGAAATTCGTGGAAGCCAAGTGCTACACGAAGAAATTGTTTTCGAACTGTTTTTGAGTGCAAGCATGTCCTACGACATTCGGTCATTTCTAGCTTGTCGAGCTTAGCTCTAGGCCTTATTGCCCGTCTATCAAGCTTTGTGCTCTAGACTATTGTATTGTACCTATCGAGCCTAGTGCTCTAGGTAGATTGTTACTTGTCTAGAAAACCAGCAGGCAAGTTTCAGCTCTCGACTAATCAGCGAGACTGGATATTGTTCTATGGCCGTAGATTTAGTGTTGCTTACGACATCATTCCATCGCTAGCTAGGATGGATATCGACTGATTGATTGATTGAGGATCATTGCCTAAACTCTACTTACTACTGCTTCATTATCAGTACTGTTTTCAATGAATCGAGGCATTATGCCTAACCGTTATCGACTTCTTAATTTACGACTCATAGATTATTGAAGTCCATATTGATCGAAATTATTGTAGTGTATATTGATCGTTTTATCAAAGTGTTTATTGATTATTTTATCAAAGTGATTATTGATTGATTTATTGAATTATATTAATTGTTTATTTGAAATGCATAGCGTATTGAATTTAACTGAATACACAACAAATTGATTTAGTTGAACTGCATGGTAAGTTTGTTTTAATTAAGTGCATATTGAAAGCATTTTACAACTGAAGTGCACGAAGAAATGTTTGACTTAATGTCATGCTTAAATACCAAGCTTACTTATTTACTCCAGCATTGTTTTCTACATGTGCATATAGATCGACATGAGTCTAGAATGCATTTACTTAAACTACTTACTGAGCCGTGGTTTTGCTCACCCCTTTCTAACAACATCGCAGATCATACGAGCTAGACTCCACCCTTGGAGTTTTGGTGCAAGGCCTCGGGGACGATCTTTATTTGCGATACTAGTCTGAGTCCTCCGAGTGCTGTTTTTGTTTCACTTGAGGTATAGAAACGGTTATTTTGTTTATTATGTATGACATTTAAGATGCACAGTACATGCTTATAGAATTATTTTGGGATGTAACTTAGGATTGTTCTAGATTATTATAAACTCATATGATTCTTGAGTGCAATCCGAGAAATAATCTTTGTACGACAATTATGCACTTATGAAATGCTAATATAGATAAATGATGATTTTGGAAATATGTGTAGTATATGGTGCTATAGACTGTTGATTGTCGAATTGAAAGATGCTGTTGGGAATAGTTGATTATTTTGCAGGTTATTAAGCTGGGGAAAATCAATTTTATATAAGGGGGAGTTTTCGACCTTTTTCTTTTACCAATTTAATATTGAATTAAAATAGCAATCAAGTTGAGTTGTTCCAAGAGATAGTAAATTAAACGGTAAATGTAAAGTTAAATCGAATTGAGAAATGCGAATTTAGTTTAGAAGTGACATTGACACCGAATATAAACCTTAAAGTGAAAAGAAAATTTTAGTTCGTAAATTTGGGAAAGCAATATAAGTGCGATTGATAAGTATACGTCGCGGCCTTTGGGTTGTGACACTCTACCCCTTGAACCACTACCCCTTGAACTAGTTCCCCTCAAACCTTTACCCTTTGCTTGGAGACTAGTTGAATCTCTACCCATTGTTGTGGCAGGAGTGGGACAGTCTTCTGGTTGCACATATTGAGTACAAACTCTCATGTCCTGTTACAAGTGTGCAACAACCAAATTAATACATAATTATAAAAAAAATTAGTGGTTTGAAAGATAATACCTCAAATATAGATCCAAGATCTATAGGATCTTGTTCTTGATGAGTGAACATCTGTAGCACCTTCACTGCAACCCATCTAAATTCATGAAAATAGAAAATACAGAATCCACAATCAAAATGCACCATTAATGCCCAATCAGAAAATTTGCATCATTATTGCATAAAACTTACATTTCTATTGTCCTTGTTTGGACACTTTCTAGAATTGTGCCTTAGGTGGAAGCATTTTTGACACCTCATCTTCCTTCCTCTCATTGATAACTTAGAGCTGCTGCCTTCACCCCCTTCCTTGTATCTATTTTTTCTTAGTCTACCAGGCATCTTCCTGGGAATTGGTAGATCAATAGCACCCATGTTTGTCTTTGGCCAAAAACTTTCACTTGTTAGTGGTAGCAGGACATGGCTATACAACTTTTCATAAGTTTCTTTCCTATAAACATTTAAAACATAGTCTTCAATCTGTTCCTTCCTAAATAATATGACACATATTCCATGTGGGCATGGGATACCAGTAAGATCCCATGACCTACAGGTGCACTTACACCCTTTGATATCAACAACATAAGTACCCCTATTACAGAAAACTTCATACCCCTCTGAACCATTCCATCTAACATGACAGTAAGCACTCAATTCCTTATGTTCCTATATCTTCTCACAAATCTTTGGACAAAAAACACTATTCCAATAAGCACATTTTTTTCTTGTTATTGACAATTCTACTCACGACATAATGTCTAATTTCTTCAAACATAGAGATAATAGACATATGCTTAGCTCCTATGATAGAAGCATTAAATGTTTCAACAAAATTATTATCTACCACATCTGAGTGACATTTAGTAGAAAAGAAAGCCCTAAACCAATGTTTTGGGTTTTTACTCAAAATGCTTACCAGAGTTGATTTCTTCAATGCACGAATTTATTTTACATTGTCTTGAAGTAAGCTTCATTTGTTGACTTACAACATGCCCAAAACAGAATGTGCAAATCATTACATCTATTCTCCTTTTTCCAGTTTGCAAAGTAGTGTCATTTAGTATATTTGTGCTCAATCTTTGGCAACAACAAAGTAATCTCATCTCTCAAACCCTACATTAAAACAGAAACCAAGTCAAAGAAATGAAAATATCAGGTTAGAATAAAACAATAAAGAATTCTTAATTTCTTTTTATGCATACCTTTTGCATGTTACTCATGAGAGTATATCCATCACCATCTGCCAACCCAAGATCAACTTGAAGATTTTCAAGAAACCATCTCCAAGTATACTTATTCTCTACCTCAACCACTGCCCATGTAATAGGATATATCTGGTCATTACCATCTCTACCTACGGCAGCTAAAAGCTCACCCTTAAAAGGTCCCTTCAGAAAACACCTATCCAAATGAACAACAGGTCTACAGAATTCCTTAAACCCAACCTTAAGAGCGCTAAAGCAGACATAAAACCTTCTAAATTTAGGAGTTTCTATTAGAGTAGGCCTTTCAACCATAAGTTCCACATGAGAGCCTTCATATGCCATCCTCAAAGCATATGCATACTTAAACAACCTACTGAACTCATACACTACTCTGCCATTGATTTTTTTCAAGGCCTATTTTCTTGCTCTACTACAAATAGTCAGATTAATATCAACCTTTAACTCCTCATTAGCTAGCCTTTTCATTTCAACTAACTTCAACTTAGGAAGTACTCTCAACTTACCAAGAAAATATTGTCCAACAAACTTATGATTTGCCCTAGAGTTTGAAAATGTAATTGAACATTGATGCCTATTTACAAATGTTTTAACCTTAAAATGCCCATCACTGTTATCCTTACTAGCATATATTAGAAATGGACAACCATTTGCCTTACATCTAGCTCTAGTCCTATCTTTCTCATTCTTGATAAACGTAAAATCAAATCTCTTTGCAACAGCATACCTATCTAAAGCATCTTTGAATTCCCTGGTACCTGCAAAAATCATACCAAGCTCAAATCTGGGTACTAGATTTGCGGGATTAAAGAACTTCTTTTTGCTTTTTTTGTATACCAACTGACCATCTTTACCACTTTCATAACTACCAAATTCAGAGGAACTCACATACTCAGTGTCACTTCCACTAGAATTTCTATCTCCCCTGTTTTTCTTTGCCTCTCTAAGACCCTTCTTTTTCCTAATTTCATCAACTAGAGCTGCAAAATCTACCTCTGCTGGTACGTCAACAGGGCTAAAAGATTTTTTTCTTTTTTTATCTAAACTCCCTGTACAAATGCCTAATTCTCTAATTTCTTCATCTTCCTTATCAGACACCCACTTATCCTCTAAAATATCCCCCTCATCCTCATCACTACTATCTGACTCAATAGCATTGGACCCATTCACATTATCATCATTTAAAGCAGAGGTTGTTGGACTAGATGGACCACCTACATTTGAAGGACCACCTACAGTTGATGCACCACCTTTCCTATTTATTTCTACATTACTACCCCCTGTCATGTTTGGTACATTTGGCATATGCGGGACATTTGACTCATTTGGCTCACTTAGCTCATTTAGGTCATGTGTCTCATTTGGCATAAAATTCTGGTTAGGGTCAAGGGAATTATATGGACATTTGGCAACAATGGGACCATTTCTATAACCTCAGCTACAGACACATCATGTTCAACATAAACATGTAACTCTCCAGCACTGGTCATATGATTTATCATATACACAAAGGAAGCATTATCATATACTACTTTAAGACCATTATCTAAGTCATTTCCTATTCTAGAAAACAAAAGGTTTTTTACTATGGCATAACTAGCATCTTGAACCATATCAATCAACATTCCATAAGACAAATAATCAGGATCAGCAGACCATTTATGTACATCCCCACCCGCATATTCTAACTTATCACGTTTTAAAAAATTCCTACCTAAATGCATAATTAAATCATACTCTTCCCAAGCCATTCTTTTGCTGCAATAAAAAATTAGAAAAAAAATCAATATTAAAACGTTTCCAGTTGTGCTTGTTTGTGATAAAAGAGACAGAAAATGAAATTGGGACCCAAAAACATACAACCATAAACACATTCCTAAGTGAAAGCAACATAATTATATATAATCGAATATTTAAACATAAGAAATAAATCTGAAAGGATAAACTTTTTTTCGAAATGTCTTATTCTCCAATCGCAATCTTCTGAACAAAATCTGACAGATTCTCCCCAAAATACAAATCAACCCTCAAAACCCACCCTCCGAACCCTAATCGATTCTCACTTTCATCCCAGAAACACTTTCCCCAATTTCATATGAAACCCTAAATTGCAGAAAATCGAACCTCAAGATCTCAAAAATCCACAATATACTTAGCCAATAAACATCTTGCTTGCATTTTTGTTTGATAAAAAAATGAAAAGCCTTCCAATTTGGTCTGAAACCTTAAATTATAGAAACAGAATCTCAAGTTCCCAAAAATCCCCAATTTTTTTAACCCTTATGTTTTTCGTCTGATAACAAAACAAAAATTAAAAAGCCTTATAATAAATAAATAAATAAAAACTAAAATTAAAATTAAAAGAAATGAAAATAAAAAACAATTTTTTTAGTATACATGAGCTGGACATTAGAAAGGATGGCTTGGAAAACAGAAAACAAATGGCATAACCTTATTGGCTACTGTGGCCAGGTTAGCATTTTTTTAAACGGAGTTAACGGGTGGGCTAAAGTGTCTGACGGAATTGAAGTTCATGTATTAAAGTGACAAAAAATTTTCTTTAGGTACCAAAGTGAGAAAAGTGGTATAGTTCGGGGGCTAAATTACACATTAACCCTAAAAATAATAACCTTGATTGAAATGATAAAAATATCGAATTGATTTAAAAATTATGCACATGACATATACGAATAAGTTGTTAAATTTATCAATTGATTTGCAAAAATATTAATCATATCTAAAGTTAAGAAAATGTGTAAAGTAATTAATTTTACACTAGTATAAATTGAATTTCCCTTTTATATATACACACACATATATATAATTCTGACATATATTCTCTTAGTTCAAGAAAATTAGTGGATTACGTGTGATGAGTAGAGATGGCAAACAGGCCGATTTCGGGGGGTTTGGGTTGGGTTGTCTTCAAATTTGAGTAATTTCAAACTCGGGTCATTTTGGGTTTAAGTTTTTCCAAGTTCGGATTTTTTTCGGAGTCAATTTTTTCGGGTTCAAATACTTTCAATTTTGGGTTTTTTAGATTTCGGGTATTTTTAGATTCAGTCCAATTTCGAGTTCAGTCTAATTTTAATCGGGCAGGTTTAGCAAGCTCAATCAAATTATTTTGAAATTTTATAAATTGTAAATATTTTTTTATAATTTTGAATATAATAATTAATTTAATTTTTTATATAGTTAATTAAAAATATAATAGAATTGCTACACTAAAATTAAAATTTAATAAATATTTATATAAATATATATATATATATTACATTTTAATGTTCTTATTACTTGACAATAATTTTTTTTAATTTCCTGCGATATTCACATTTGTTCTAAAATATATAATTATATATTAATAATTATATAAAAATTTATTTTTAAGTGAGCCAAATATATACATAGTAAAACTAAAGAAAAGTGAAAATCCAGAAATATTAGCTATAAAAATAAATAATTAACAAATTATAAATAAATCATACTAAACAATTAACTATTAAAATAAATGATTTTATATTATTAACAATAACTTATTGACTCCTTGTACTTTTTTGTTAAAGTTGGGCCATTGGAATTTGGACACACTTAGTCCAAATTTTTTTTACTTTGTTTTATTAGCTTTTTTTAATAATTATATTATATTTTTATAAAATTTTTAATTTTTAAGAATTTTTCTTACATTTATTTTTTTAAAATACCAACATAATTAGTAATTAAATTAAATCTAACCGTATAACTAGTTAACTAATTGTTGAGTTATAATGTTGAATAAAACTATAGAATACATTAAAAATAAATATTATGAATAATTAGTCAACTAATTACCTTAATTTTATATTTATTTTGTTTTTGGTTTGTACATAAATCATAATATTAACATTATCACAACATTATCACACTAAATATAATCGTACTCGTACACATTAATTAATCAAATATCTAATTAAAAATTTAGAATATTGAATTAAAAAAGTTATATATACCAATTGACATTATATTAATAAATAATAACATTTAATATAATCATATCATATCATATACAATGATACATCAATTGAGTACTAATTTTTTATGTTCACCTTAACATAATAATATCAGATATACATCAATTAATCGAATGTCAAATTAAAATGTTAAATAATAAATATTACTAATTTAATTAATATAATGCTTGTTATTTAAATATAATTAATCATAATATTAATAAAGTGTAAAAGCAAATTTTATTAAATTACCGCTTACACAATAATACTACTACAATATATTATTAAAATACCCTTTAATTTACCGTTAGAAATATTATTTTTATCCACACTTTAATTTTATATTTTATAGATAATAAATAAATTATTTTAATAAATAATTAATTCTATCAAAATAATACTTACACACTAAGACATTACATAATTTATTCTTAAAAGATTATTATATTATATATATATATATATATATTTTTATATATATCATTGTTATAAGATACCAAATTGGAATATTTTAAGATTAGGTTTTTAATTTCAAGTAAATTTAATATTTTTCTATACTTGAAACTTTAAGAAAATATAGCTTAAATTTAATTTTGTTAATAATGTTTTTAATGTATTGCACAAAATATCAAATTCAAAGTTTCAAACAAATATTGAAATTATATAATTATTTTTTATATGTTTGATTTATTATTGTATTAAAATTAAAATTTTATTATGAAATAAAAATGATAAAAATTATAATAACTTTTATAATAAAATCAAATGTTAAATTAATAATATATTTATTATTATAAATACAATAAATATAATATTAAAGATTATTTGATATTCATATATTATGGTGTTTTAAATTAATTCTATTTAATAATTGAAGTAAAAAAATAATATTTATTTTGTTGATAATACATAATTGATATAATTGTACAATAAATAATAATAGTTTTCAAAATTTTAAACTTTTTAATTAAAAAAGTGTAAAAATTATTTATTTATTTTTAAATAATAATTATATAATATAATTCGGGTTTTTCGAGTTATAAATTAGGTTTTTTAAGTGTCTCGGATCGGATTAATCTCAGTTTCGGATTGTATTAGGTTCAGGTTATGTCGAGTTCAAATAGTGTCGAGTTCAAGTTTTTCGAATTCAGATTTTTTTGAGTTCAAGTTTTTTCGATTTTGAGTTTTTTCGGATTCAGACCTTTAACTTTTTTTTATCAATTCGAGTTGGTCTGGGTTCGATCTTGGGAGGATTCAAACTGATTTTCGAGCTCAAATAAGCTTTTGCCACCTCTAGTGATGAGTGGTTAAAGTTATGGACTATTGCATTAAAGACAAATTAGTAGACAATAAGTGGATTGAGTTGAAGAGTCCTGGGAGAATATGCATTTTGAAAACTAAACAAGTAATTGTCCTTTTTTATAGGGTATGTCATATAATCAGTCATGCCAACCTAATTTTAAAAAACAATATTGCAAAATTTATCTTCTCATACCATCTTTTTTCCTTTTCCTTTTTTTTCTTTTGACATACACTAATAACATACACACACATAAAATGTGATCAATTAGACAAGATTCATGAATCACATAATCTATTTAAAAAATAAAAATTATGTAATATCAAATACATTTCAAAAAATTTATCTAAAATCTAATCTAATTCATTTTTAATTTTAAATTATCTAAGTTTCTAAATGAATACATGTGCATTTATAGTTAAATAAATAAAACTAATTTGTATATCGCATAAAATCGGAAACTAGTTTGTGTATATAATTCATTACATGTTATCTTTATTAGTAATCAAAAATTAGGTCCCAATATGCATAACCACCAATAAACTACCACATCCCACCAATATATGAGAAAACCTCACATTATCTCCATATACCACCCACTTAATGCACAAACATGAAGTCCCATAAAACAAGGATGTGAAGATCATGTCAAAAGGGACCTGACTACTATAAAAAGGACACTCAGTATAACTCTCTTGTTCTCTAAAATACTCTTAAATACTTTCATTGACTTAGGTATTGGAGCAAATCCTGCTAGAAACAATCTTTGTGGACTTTCTATTTTGTAGGTTGATATAACAAAGAAAGAGTTGATCCACCACCAACAAGCTCAAGAACCGTTTTGCATTAATATTTTGATGCCGTTTGTGGGAACTCGAGAAAGAAGAAGCCATGTCAAGCTCCTAAATAAACTAGCAAACACCAATCCAAACTAATACACAGTGGCTCCTTGCTACTACCACTGTCGCAGTTCCGTCTACCCTCACTACTCCCTTAATGAACAAAAAGTTATATTCTCGCAAGTGCACGAATCAAGATAATATAGTGTGCAAATACAAAAGTCGATCCCACAGAGATTTGCTAAATTTATTCACTTAAAATTTAACTACTTATGCCCTAAAAATTATGAAAGTCAAATAAAAGAAATTACCTAAGTATCTAATTAATTACTAAATTAACTAATTAAATTAATTAACCTAATAAAATCAAGAAATTAACTAATGGAGAAAAGCCTAGGAATTTGATTTCACCAATACATTGCAATTTTATGTCTTCAATCCTAAAAATCTCAATTCAATTCTAGAGTTCATTCTTCCTAATATATGATTACTCTGTTTGATGGCAGTTATAATCAAGTATTTTTAATCATTAATTATCTATGATGTGTAGCATAATCAATGACTAAAAACCCATTAAGAATAGAAGAATATGTAACAAGAACCAAATAAATATTCTAGCTTGATGTATGTATCAAATATTTATTCAATCATTCAAGAGCTATACATGGGTTAGCATATGATGTGTACCATTACCATGTCTCAAATAATCAATTGATTTATATTAAAGGTGGCCAATCATTAACACAAATCAAAAGATTTAATTAATCACGATGAATGATACTAGAATTTAAGAATTGATCAATTAATTATAAAGACATAAAATATCAAGTAGGCTCAATCAAATTCCTAGTAAATAAATTAGTTCATGTTTAATCTAGCAAAACACATTATCAAATTAAATTGAGAATTCATGCTTCAAATAAACAGTAAACCAATTCAAAACATAATTTAATAATGCAAAATATAAATAAACAAAGGATGGCTGCCCATTAAAGCTTGACTCTCAATTTAATGCAGTTTGCAACTAAGGCACGTGGATAGCAAGCTCATGAACAGCAACAAATCACGATTTCAATAGCAGCTAACAACTCAGCACTTCACGGTTTCAACTTCTTCTACTCAGGAAACAACTCTGTCGTAGCTCACGGTTTGAACTGCTTCAAGATTAGCACGGTTCTGCTCAGGTTTCCAGCAAGAACTCTTCTCTTTTGTCTCTTAATCCACCTCGGGTTGCTTAACTACTGCTGCCTCCCTCTCCATCTCTTTGGCTCTTCAACCTGTTTGCACTTATATAGAAACACAAAACTTGCAAACCAAGTAAAAGCCCTAATAAAACTTTCATTTTTATTTTGCAAACAATATATCCTTTAAATTTTAATAAATTCGGATCATATCTTCCAAAACTAATCCCCAAAGTCACTTTCTCTAAGTTAATTCAAAAGATACACTTAACAATTAATTTTACACAAGAATATAGCAATAAATGTGGTAATTAAAACATAAATAATATAACAAATATATTATTATCAAATACCCCCAAACCTACATTTTTGCTAGTCCTTGAGCAAAATTAATAGAAAATGCACTTGTTTGTGACCTTTAAGAACAAAAGTGAAAACTCAAGGACACTCAAAATTTCTCACTCAAATTTATGTAAATTCAATTCCACTTGATTTTCACATATTGCCTCAAGTATACTTCACATCTATAATTCAAGTAATTGTCCAAAATACAACTCAATAATCTCATAATTCAAATGTTAATTAACTCAAATCATAATATCAAATGTGTGTGTGTGATTAGCCTAACTCAAATACCTTGTCAGTACTTAATTAAAATTATGCAACTCATGAATAATTGATGTGATGTCAAAAAAAATTTTATATTTTATTGACACTCCATAGGCTTGCTCTTCTTACATTTCTCCACTAATGTAGACAATAAAATCAACTTAGATCAAAAGGTCTTTATTAGCTTA
Organism: Heritiera fomes; assembly: GCA_032173925.1. Classification (NCBI taxonomy): domain Eukaryota; kingdom Viridiplantae; phylum Streptophyta; class Magnoliopsida; order Malvales; family Malvaceae; genus Heritiera; species Heritiera fomes. The sequence continues at coordinate 1,652,840 of JAPDPM010000010.1, read as the reverse complement.
TAATGTTTGGCCAAGGTATTGGTTAACAAAGAAAGGGAAGGTAAAAAATCAAAACAAGTGAGCTAACAATACTTAGCACATACTAAATTTCTCTTTTTTTTTTCTTCTTTGAACTCCACATATTTATCTCCACAACCCCCAAACCTATCTTTTTCATGCATTTGTTTATGGATGACAATTTCCATGCCACATTTTAAACTCTTTTTTTCTTTTTTTTATATCACAATGGAGTCAAGGCATGATCTACACAACTTTTCTTTTTTTTTTTTAACAACCTCTTCATTTATTTCTAACTTGAAATTTTTTCTTGAATCACATCCCCTCAATGATAGATATATGCATTAGAGCTCTCTTTAAGGGTACATTAATTGTTTTTTAGGCTAATTTGGGTAAGGTTAATGAGGTCACAAGAAAATTCGAATGGTGGCTATTCATATGCTTTTGCATATGCCATTCTTTCAATAAGGCTTAATGGGGTATACTAGTTAATAATATGTAACATGGTAGGCTTGAAAGGCTCAAACGTTCCAAGGAATGCCTAAATCATCTCTAAGTCAATCAATTGCCTATGATTTTGCCTCAAATGTAATAAAACAAGTTCTAGAGTGTCATGTATGATCACTAATTTCACAAGTTCACATAATCAATCATTAAGTATCAACAATTCATAAGAGTATGGCTTTATGTGCTCAATTGTTCATCAATCATGAAGTGAATAAAATTAACAACGATTTATTTAATTATCTAAGGATGCATTTCTCACAATCACTTAACCAAAGTAAAATTCTCTTTTCTCTCATATTCATCATAGGCTAGTGAAAAAGGAAAACATAAATCCAAGTAAAAAAAATTTAAAATTTCTTTTTCATTTTCATATTTTTTTAATTTTTTTTTCAAAAATAATAAACTAAATAGACACAACTAAATCACACCCCCAAACCTAAATCAAACTTTGTTCTCAAAGTTGAAAAACAAAGATTAATAAAAAAGTAAGAATGTGCACACTAAAAAAATGAAAAATCATACCTAGTTGGGTTGCCTCCCAACAAGCGCTTTATTTAACGTCTAGGCAAGACGGAATGCTAGGTCTAAGGCTTCTCCAAATCAACAAAATCCACTATCTGGCCTTTTGGAGTGCCTTCCAAGTAAGGCTTCAATCTATGCCTATTCACCTTGAAACTAGCTCCTGTTCTAAATCTCAACTGCACCATAAGGAAACACTTTCCGCACCAAAAATGGTCCATACCACCTTGATTGCAACTTTCCTAGAGAGAGACGCAAATGTGAATCATAAAGTAAAACTTTCATACCTTGTTTGAACTCTTTCCGAAGAATAGATTTGTTGTGGTATAGCTTTGTTCTCTCCTTGTAAATCTTTGCATTCTCGTAAGCTTCATTTCTTATCTCATCCAACTCATTCAATTGGAGCTTCCTAGCTCCACTATCCAATTTGTCATATGTTTTATCCTACACAAAATTAGAGTCAACAACTTAGTTTAAAACATCAACTGAGAAGGAATCATTAGAATCTGTTGGTAATTTTAAAGAATTAAAAATAGAAAATTCCATAGTCTCATCTAAGATTGTCATGGTTAGTTTCTCATTTTGAACATCAATTATTGTCTGTGTTGTAGCCATGAATGGACGTCCAAGCAAAATGAGTAGCTCATGCTCATTATCTGACTGTCTCTCCATATCCAAAACTACAAAATCAACAGGAATAATTAGTTTATCAATTTGAACTAAAATATCCTCCACAATGCCTCTAGGATATCTAATTGAATGATCAGCAAGTTGTAGAGACATTGTGGTAGGTTTTAGCTCTCCTAAACCTAATTGCAAATAAACAGAATAAGGCATTAAATTAATGCTTGCACCTAAATCCAACATTGCCTTTTCCTTCTTTGAACCTCCCATAGTAATGTTGATGTTAAAGCTCCCAGGATCTTTTAATTTAGGTGGCAAATTACTTTGAAGCACAACACTTACTGTTTCTGAAACCACTACCTTTTCATTTTGCTCATACTTACGCTTGTGAGTATTCAATTCCTTTAAGAACTTTGCATAAGATGGCATGTTCCTGATTATATCAAGCAAAGGTAAGTTCACATTAACCTTAGACAAAATATCATATATTTCAGAAAATGACTTATCCAATTTGCTTTTCTTGAGTCTGCTTGGAAACGGAATAGGAGGAACATAGGAGTGTTAAGCCTTGTGTAACTTAAGAGTTTCACAAGATGGATTGGACTCCTCACTTTGACTTGGTTCCTTAATATCCTTCTTTTTGCCAACACTTGGACTTTTATCTTGTTGCTTCTCCTTGGCAACCTCATCACCTGCAAATAAGGTTAAACTTTCATTAGAATCATCATTCATTTTATTGTCAAATACCTTACCGTTTCTCAAAATAGTAATTGCTTTGGCTTGCTCAGGCTGGCTTGGAAATTTTCCAGGAACATGGCCTTACAATGGCTCGACAATTTGTCCAACTTAGACCTCCAATTTTCACTGAGAAGCCTCTAGTTGTTGGAATCGCTGTTCATTGCTCTGTTGATTACTTTGGCAAACTTCTATAAAGTTTTGCAAAGTATCTTCTAAAGATGGCTTCTGCAATTGGAAAGAAGAGCTTACTTGATTCTGGTTCTGGTTGCTACTCCATGAAAAATTAGGATGACTTCTCCAACCCGGGTTGTAAGTATTTGAAAAAGGATCATTCCTCACTCGTGGGTTATGAGAGTTCATCATATTGGCTTGCTCAACAAAATCTAGAAATTTTTCACTAGAAGGACAAGCAGTAGTAACATAACCATAAATCCCACAAATTTCACATACCTCATTGGACACTGGAATTCTTTGACCCATAATCATAGCATACATGGACTTCATTTGCTTGGTTAATTTTGAAACCTGCATTGCCAACTCAGTGTTAGTGTTAATCTCATAAAGACTTCTAGGTTTACCTGTAACACTCTTTTGTTGTGAATTAGCTCCAAGCATCTCATAGAGCTCGTAGGTCTCTTGTGCAGTCTTTTCTCTCATGGCACCTCCAGCAGCATTATCAACCATAGCTTGACAACCTTGAGTTAGTCTATCATATAAAAAAATTGATTTTGCAATTCTAATGGGTACCTATGATGTGGATATTGAATCAAAAGCAATTTAAAACGTTCCCAGGCTTCATGGAATGCCTCACCATCTGCTTGTGTGAATGTTGCAATCTTACCTCTCAATTCAGTGGTTTTGGCATGTGAGTAGAACTTACCTATGAACTTATTGTACACTGCATCCCATGTGGTAAGTGAGGCTGGTGTTATAGACATGAACCACGTCTTTGACACATCCTTCAAGGTGTAAGGAAAACATCTCATTCGCAATTGGTCTTTAGTTAATCCCCGCAAAGGAAAAGTTTGAACAGTTGCATAAAAATCACAAATGAATGTCAAAGGATCTTCAATAGTACCACCATGAAAAGAAGGAAGCATATTAAAATGAATATTCTTAAGCTCGTAGTTCCTGGCTGCATCATTGAGAACAATGCATGATGGTGATGTTCCAACAGTAGGACGTGCAAACTCCTTCATAAGACGATTTTGAACACGATTTTGAACTTGATTTTGAACTTGATTCTCAACTTGTAACTCCATGTTGGTTTCAACTAGCTCCTCTTCTTGTGCCTTTACTTTCCTACCGATTCTGTCAATTTGATCGTTGATTGGCACTATCTCTTGACCAAGTGATCGTCGACCTTGCATCCACTACCTAAAGAAAGAAAAAAAATTAGTAAGCTAAAAAGAAAAATAATAAAAGAAAAACACACGTAGTTAAATAAAATTGAATAAACTTAAGATAAATCCCTGGCAACGGCGCCAAAAACTTGATGAACAAAAAGTTATATTCTCGCAAGTGCACGAATTAAGATAGTATAGCGTGTAAATATAAGAGTCGATCCCACAGAGATTTGCTAAATTTATTCACTTAAAATTTAACTACTTATGCCCTAAAAATTATGAAAGTCAAATAAAAGAAATTACCTAAGTATCTAATTAATTACTAAATTAACTAATTAAATTAATTAACCTAAAAAAATAAAAAAATTAACCAATGGAGAAAAGCCTAGGAATTTGATTTCATCAATACATTGCAATTTTATGTCTTCAATCCTAAAAATCTCAATTCAATTTTAGAGTTCATTTTTCCTAATATATGATTACACTATTTGATGGCATCTATAATCAAGTATTTTTAATCATTAATTATATATGATGTGTAGCATAATCAATGACTAAAAACCCATTAAGAATAGAACAATATGTAACAAGAACCAAATAAATATTCTAGCTTGATGTATGCCTCAAATATTTATTCAATCATTCAAGAGAGCTATACATGGCTTAGCATATGATGTGTACTCTTATCATGTCTCAAATAATTAATTGATTTATATTAAAGGTGACCAATCATTAACACAAATCAAAAGATTTAATTAATCACGATGAATGATACTAGAATTTAAGAATTGATCAATTAATTATAAAGACATAAAATATGCAAGTAGGCTCAATCAAATTCCTAGTAAATAAATTAGTTCATGTTTAATCTAGCAAAACACATTATCAAATTAAATTGAGAATTCATGCTTCAAATAAACAGTAAACCAATTCAAAACATAATTTAATAATGCAAAATATAAATAAACAAAGGATGGCTGCCCATTAAAGCTTGAGTCTCAATTTAATGCAGTTTGCAACTAAGGCACGTGGACAGCAAGCTCATGAACAGCAACAAATCACGATTTCAATTGCAGCTAACAACTCAACACTTCACGGTTTCAACTTCTTCTACTTAGCAAACAACTCTGTCGTAGCTCACGGTTTGAACTGCTTCAAGATTAGCACGGTTCTGCTCGGGTTTCCAGTAAGAACTCTTCTCTTTTGTCTCTTAATCCACCTCGGGTTGCTTAACTACTACCGCCTCCCTCTCCATCTCTTTGGCTCTTCAACCTGTTTGCACTTATATAGAAACACAAAACTTGCAAACCAAGTAAAAGCCCTAATAAAACTTTGCTTTTTATTTTGCAAACAATATATCCTTTAGATTTTAATAAACTCAAATCATATCTTCCAAAATTAATCCCCAAAGTCACTTTCCCTAAATTAATTCAAAGGATACACTTAACAATTAATTTTACACAAGAATATAGCAATAAATGTGGTAATTAAAACATAAATAATATAACAAATATATTATTAGCATCCCTTCCCCTTGATTTTAACTCTGATGGGGTAGCTACAAACTCACACAAGACCACAAACAGTATTCATGGAGCAATACAATCAATTACTCACCCAAAATCAAGCCTTAGCAACTAGCATGGCCCACTACACCTAGATAGTGAAATCTCTTATTGTTCACCATAATTCAATGCCTGATGCTTGCCTAATCACACCTGAGGTACGACCAACTACTCTTGTTGTTTGCCCATGGCCTTAGCGCCACTATCTTGGGCACTTGTTCGCTCATGGCCTTGGCGCCAATATCTTGGGTACTTACTTGCCTATGGCCTGAGTGCCAATCATTTAAACCACTTAATCGCCCATAGCCTTAACACCACTCTTTTGGGCATCTGTTTGTCTAATACTTTAGGTATAACACATTAATATTCTCCTTGCTTGTGGCCTGAAGCTCCAAAAATTTGAGCCTTTTTCTGAGCTTGTGGAATTAGCGACAATATTTTGGTTGATTCCTCATATGGGACTGTAAACACAAGACACTGAAAGGAGTAATAATAGGTTTGTGGTGAACACCAATCACTTTATAATTGTTGTTTGCTAGGGGCATTATGTAAATACCTAATAATTGGGTCCCAAACATGCTAGGAGCATAACCACCCACAAACTACCACGTCCCACCAATATATGAGAAAACTTCCAACTATCTCCATAAAGCACCCCCTTAATGCACAAACATAAAGTCTTGTGAAATAAGGGTATGGAGAACATGTCAAAGGAGACTTGACTACTATAAAAAGAGTCTCATGGTAAGCCAAAGATAGGCAAAAAGATCAATTGTGTCGGCGACATTATTAGCAATGGGGGATCGGTTTCAGTTTGCAATTGTGGTTTTTATTTCAAAGTGTGAAAGCAACAAGAATTTTAGGTTTAGAAATTGTCTATTTCCTAAATTTTTAAGTTATTTTTCGTTAACTGAATATTATCTTCTATTGCTTATTTTATTTTCAACAAATCAAACATCTGAAAATGTGTAATACATTATTTGGAAAATAAAACAAGGGAATCAAACAGATCCTAAGTTTTGGATAAACAGATCCTAAATTTTGGATAAGGCAAATAAATCTTTTTATTAGAAATATGTTTGTAATAGAATAGCAACAAACAAAAATCTGGTTGTAAGAGTAAATACTAGGTTGTTAATAATTTTTTTTCTTTTTGGTGAAAATGTTGGTAGTAAAAATCCTCCCATGGTTTTTGTTATTGACATATCGAAATTTCTATAAAACACCCTCCAACTCCGGGTTTCGGTGGTCCCTCATCTGCCTAACACCATGCCTGTCCCAATTCCGGGTGGAGGACTTCTATTTGCACCACGGTAATTGCTCTTTACACTACAAAAAAACAAAAAAACTAAATCAACCCCCTGAAATGACAAATTTATCCTTCATTCAATAAATCCTTTCTCCCCCCCCCCCTCAGTCGGATCTTCTTCTCCACGGCTCTTCTTCTCCACGGTCCGTTCCTCAGCCTTCTTCCTCATCCTCTTCTCCAACTGTTGTAGAACAGGTACATTTTGTTTATAAATTTTTGGTTGAATTTTAGTTGGCATTTTGGCTTTAGGGTGAGGCTGTCGGGGCGAGGCAGGTGAGGCTCCTGGGTGAGCCTCGTGCAGGTGAGGCTGTCGGGGCGAGGCAGGTGAGGCTCCGGGGTGAGCCTCGTGCAGGTGAGGCTCCGGGGCGAGTCTCGCGCAGCAATGCACAGGCGAGCCTCGCTTAGGGGAGGCTACAGGGCGAGCCTCGCGCAGGTGCTGCACGAGGTCGGCAGCAGTGAGCGAGGCTCGCCAGAACCCATTGCGCTCACCCAGCGCGCAAGCTGGGTTGCGCGCGGACAAGCCATACGCGCAACTTGGCTTGCGCGCGAGCTTGCCCAGCGCGCAACCCAGCATGCGCGCGGACAAGTCATGCGCGCAAGCCAGGTTGCGCGCTTTCTGGCCCAGCGCGCAACCCAGCTTGCGCGTTGAGTCAAAACCTACGTTATACTTTGTTTGTCATTACCTTTTGATTAATGGATTGAGTGTTTTTTTTATGCAGCTTCTTTTGTCACTACCTAAGCCAGAGTCTTCGAAGACTGCTTTTGGTCAACAATCTGATTTTAGGTATAATTTGCTACTTTTATTCTGTTTTTTTTAAACATATTAACTTAGATGACATGAAACCTTGATCACAGCATGGTGCATTTGATTTTTGTTTGAAGTCTTCTTCTCCAGCCTTTATGTTTGTATTGATCAAGTTTTCTTGTTTATGAGTTGGTTCATCATGATAATTATATACTATTATTTTGTTACTTCCACCCACATTGTTTTATTCTTCCAATAATGCCATCAATCTCAGACATAAATATTTTTTTTTCAGACATGGCAGATACACAAGGTGGAGGAAGACGGCAGCGACCCACAGGCTCCGAGAGAAGACGACGAGTTGGCCAATATCGTGCTCAGCAGGCCGAGCAGGCTGAACATGCCGAGCAAACAGCTTCAGATGATGCAGAGGAGGTACTTGAGCCTTGTCCTGGAGGCCCGAGTGATATGTCTGTTTTGAGAAGTTTTAGATCACATGTGGCTTTTGCCATATGGGGTGGTGAGGTAATTATTTTGTTAAATTTAATAATATAGATCTATTTTATTTGTTAAAAATGATCTTATTATTTGTTGTTTATGATATAGGAGCGAGGCAACTTGAAGGTTCTTAATCATAGCCAAAAAATATCGATGTGGACTTTAGACGATGATCGATCATGTATTCGCTCCATTGTTTTACAATCCGGCTTAGGTTGTTTGGTTGAGTGCAGTTATCGCACTTGCAATGGTACTCTCATCTCTGCTTTTTGTGAGAGGTGGCAGCCGGAGACGAACACATTCCATATGTCTTTTGGGGAGATGACGATTACCCTAGACGATGTAGCTACATTGCTTGGTGTACCTGTGGTCGGAGGGATCGTATCATGCCAGCACATCTCCATGAAGCATGCAATCAGAATATTAGTTCGTTTGTTAGGCGTCTCTGTTACGGAAGCTCAAGCAGCGACAAGTACCGGTCGTGGATCTAGTGTGACATTGCAATGGTTGAGAGCCACTTTTCGTAATGTGACCGATACCTTCAGTGATGAGGAAATAGTGTATGCTGCTCGTGCGTACTTACTTCATTTACTTGGGTGTACACTTTTTGTGGATAAGAGTGGATCGCATGTTCCTGTTTCATTGTTGTCATGTTTAGAGGATTTAACGGTTATCAGCGAATATGCGTGGGGTGCGTGTGCTCTTGCTTATATGTATAGACAGTTGGGTCTTGCAAGCAGGGCAAAAGTACACGGGATTGGAGGCTATATGACTCTTTTTCAGGTATTAAGATTTACTTTTATATAAATAACTTGTGAATTATAATTTGTTTATAATTAATTTATCAATGATTAATGTTTTATTTGATATAGGCTTGGATTTATGAGCACTTTCCATCATTGAGTCCCGAGTTGAACTTCAATTATGAGGATAGTTTGCCGCGAGCTCGACGATGGAAGCCACGTGGTTATGGTCAAGATGTGAACGTGTTGCGAGAGCATCTAGATGACCTCCAGCGTAATCAAGTGTGCTGGGTTCCATATGCAGATAGTCGAAGACAGCATCCGTTGCCCCCGATCTCTTTTTTCACGATCTGCTTAAAGGCTGGGGATGTCGTGGAGCCATACCATCCAGAGAGAGTGTTACGGCAGTGGGGCTATGTACAGACCGTACCTTCGAGACCTTTAGCGCCATATAGAGCACAGAGAGGTAGTACGAGTGCCACTTATGATGTGGTTTATCAGTTTATGGATCAATTATGGCATAGATGGCCTATGTATGTCCTCAGAGAAGAGGATAGAGGACGTATGTGTGTGATCCCAGGAGAGACGGCTCCCGATTATATGGCTTGGTATGGCTCTATTTCTCATAGATTCGTACAAAATCCAACACGCAGATCGAGGCTTCAAGCTCCCTCAGTCGATTCTGATCAATCTAGTGTAAGTTATTAACACTAAATCCTAAGTGAATAAAATTTGTTCATACTATTATATTCACTTAAATTTCTTTCATGTATTGTTTTGCAGCGCATGTCAAGGGCAGTGTCTCTCTGTGAATTACTCATGAGTGGCAGCAGAGATGTAGAGACATTGACAAAGGGAATTTACGACCTGCATGAGATATTAGCTGGGTCGTCAGATGCTGCTTCATCCTCGGCTCCTCCTCCAGCTCCATCACAGACAACACCTCCTCCAGCTCCATCACAGACAGCTCCTCCTCTAGCTCCTCCACCAGTTACATTAGAGATGGCTTCTCCACCAGTTACATCAGAGATAGCTTCTCCACCAGTTACTCGTTTTTATACTAGGCTCGGGAGGAGAAGAGGCAAGACAATTATATCGGATGCGTCGAGGGATTAGTGTATTTATATTTGTATTTAGTGACTTGTTTTTAAAAGATACAGTTTATCTTTATGATATTAGACAATGGTATTAAAGTATGTAATGATTTTTGTTTATAATATAATGTTTAATTTAGTGATTTTTGTTTTTTAATGCTTAGAGTTTATCTTTATAATAGCAGATAATGTTATTAAAACATATAATGCATAAATTGAGAATACAATTATAAGAAGGCATACATATCAAATATATAAATTGATAATATATTCATACAAAGGCATAAATGTTAAAAATACAGTCATATTCAATAAAATATCATGGCTCGTCTACATCAATGGTTTCTTTAATAGCAACATCCGATCTATTGAATTCTTCATCCACACTATTGAATTCTTCATTATACACTACTATTTCTTTTTTACTCTGCAAATATTAAACAATTAATATTAAATAATTAGTGCAATAAATTATAGAATAAAAATAATAAAAATAATTAATTATCAAAATAAAATTAGTACAATAAATTATACAATGAATTAGTACAATAAATGATACAAAAATTATAAATTATATAATTATATAATTTATATAATAAAAATAAATACTTATAAAAATAAAAATGAACAGGTATGGGCGCGCAATTGCGCGCTGGTGGCCATCCCGCGCAAGACCGCTTGCGTGGAATTGGCCATTCCGCGTAAGCTGTCTTGCGCGAAACTGGCAATATTGCGCAATCTTTCTTGCGCGCTGATGGGCATTTCGCGCAAGAAAGCTTGAGCTCAGATGGCCATCCCGCGCAAGAGACATTCTTGCGCGAGATGCTATTTTATTCACCAGTCACGAGCACACAGGAGAGGGTAAAAAAGGCGGGAAAATGTTGTGAACTATGTAGGCAAAACGAAAAATCAAAGTGGGAGAAAAACATACTTCATATTTTTACTGTTTTAACTTTAAAAATAAAAACTAAATAACAACTAAATAAAAAACTAAACAAAGTAATCGAAAGCCAACGCCAGAGCACTTCTTACACTCTTCACTACATTTTCCCTCACTGGTGTCTCTCTTCTGCGTGCTTCAGTTTGCTATTCAGTCTTCCCCCTTCCGCTGCAATCTACCGTTTCTCATTTTTCTTCATCAATCATATTCTATTTTCCTTCAAAACATTAAAAAATATGAGTGAGAGTAGCTATTATGATAGCTATGAAGAGTATGAAAGTGAAGAAACTGAAAGAGAAGAAGAAGAGGTAAGATTTGATGAGTTTTTTTCGGATTAGGCTCGTCAGGTGAAAGTCAGAAATTCGTATTTCGCGCAAGTAAACTTGCGCGAAATGGCCATCTGAGCGCAATCTTTCTTGCGCGTAGTGGCCACCATCGCGCAAGCTAGCTTGCGTGATATGGCCTTCCGCGCGCAAGTAAGCTTGCGCGCTATGGCCATTTAAGCGCAAGCTTACTTGCGCTTTATATCCACCAGCGCGCAAGCTGGGCTTGCGCGCACATACTTCTGAGTTATCATTTAAATTTTTTTCTTTTTACTATTTTTATTATATAAAGTATATATATAATATTTATAATTTCTTTAATAATTGTACTAATTCCTTGAATAATTTATTGTACTAATTAATTATTTTTATAATTAATTAGTTTTATTATTTTTATTATATAATTTATTGTACTAATTGTTTAATATTAATTGTTTAATATTTGCAGAGTAACAGAGAAGTAGTATTGTACAATGAAGAATTCAATAGTGTGGATGAAGAAATATTTGACTACACTTATGCATTTACTACTAACAAGGTAAGCATATTTAAAATTAATATAATGTTTCAATGCAAATACTGTAAAATAAAAAAACTAATTATTAAATTTTTTTGTTCAGGTTTTCAATAGTAGAAATGCCTTGATCACATGGGCTAAAGAGGTTGGAAGAGACTTAGGTTTTGTTATTGTGATTAAATCATCCGAAGTTGGTGTTCCCGGAAGAAAACCTAGACTTCGACTTGCATGTGAACGGTATGGAATGTATAGATCAAATAGAGATGAATTACGTCGCTTGGGAACGGGAACGAAGAAGTGCAATTGTCAATTCGAGCTACAGGGGCTGAAATTGGCGAGCGGCGATGATTGGGCAGTCGGAGTAGTATGTGGAATGCATAACCATTTGGTTGCAAGTCAGTTAGAAGGACATTCCTTTGCTGGTCGATTAACGGTGAAAGAGCAAGGTATAGTGGCCGATATGACAAATAATATGGTCAAACCAAGAAATATACTAATGATGTTGAAACAACATGATAAGAAGAATTCCAGCACCATAACGACCATCTACAATGCACGACAAAAGTATAGAATGATTGACAAAGCTGGTAGATCACAGATGCAGCAACTCATGAAACACTTAGATGATTGTAATTATGTTGAGTGGCATAGGAGTGATGAGTCTAGTGATTGTATTAGAGACTTATTTTGGACGCATCCGACTGCTGTAGATTTATTGAATGCTTTTCCAAATGTGTTAGTTATGGATTGTACATATAAAACTAATCGATATAGACTCCCTCTCCTTGAGATTGTTGGTGTGACATGTACAGATTTGACATTTTCTGTTGCATTTGTTTACATGGAGGCTGAGCGCACTGACAACTACACTTGGGCATTAGAGAAGTTAAAGAGCTTGATGTCTTCTGATTCAATGCCTTCAGTCATTGTTACTGATAGGGATTTAGCATTGATGAAAGCAGTACACACAGTGTTCCCTAGCACAACCAATCTCTTATGTAGATGGCATATATCAAAGAATGTACTTGCTCATTGTAAAAAGTGGTTTGAGAGCAAAGAGAAGTGGGAGGCATTCATGTCAGCTTGGGGCGTTCTTGTATTCTCTTCGAATGAGTATGAGTACGAAGCAAATTTAAGTTCATTGGTTTCTCATTACCATTCTTATCCTAGAGCGCTCGAGTACTTGATCCATACTTGGTTGACTCAGCATAAAGAGAAATTTGTTGCTGCGTGGACAAATAAAGTACAGCACTTTGGAAATGTTACAACAAATAGGTATGTAGGTTTATAGGGTTTACTTATTGTTATTTTCAGAAAATATATAATTTATTCATTATAATAAACATTTTCTAACATCATATAGGGCGGAGAGTGCACATTCAAAGTTAAAGAGACACCTTGGATCGTCCCAAGGAGATTTTGACACATCATGGAAGGTTATCAACTCCCTGATTGAGCTGCAACATACGGAGATAAAGGCCTCATTCGAGAGAAGTCTTACTATTGTGGAACATAATTTTCGACCAATTTTGTTTAGGGATTTACGGGGATTGGTTTCTAGGACAGCATTGAGCATTATTTTGAAGGAAGCACAACGAGCAAATGATACTGGCATTGACCCTCTTGTTTGTGGTTGCGTCATTAGAGGCACACATGGGTTGCCTTGTGCTCACGAGATTGTTGAATTTATAAGGTTCGATACACCGATTCCATTGTTCGTTTTGGATCCTTTTTGGTCGAAGTTGGACTTGAAGAAGAAAAATGTTGATTACTTGGCTAAGTTGAATCTTGATGCTGAGTGGGAGCTTATAGTGAGACGCTTCGATGCTTGTGATATCTCGGGAAAATTAGCCTTGAAGAAAAAGTTAAGAGAACTCGGTGATCCAGCAACTACATTTCTTGTTCCTCCACCCGAGAAGGCTAAGACCAAAGGCAATCGAGATAAATCAACTCGACGTGATCCTTCGTATTTTGAGATTGTTGAATCTCAATATGATAGTGCATTAACACCTGTTTCAGTCAATTCAGTAAAGATGAAGAAACTACCAGTGCATCGAAAAAAGAAAGTGAAATTTATTGATTCTTTCCCTTTAGAGATACGCCAATACATACATTCTACTGTGGATGTTGAATCGGATGGACATTGTGGTTTTCGAGCTATAGCTGGCTTGCTAGGCATGGGTGTTGATGCATGGGCTAAGGTGCGACAAGATTTGATCGAGGAGATATGTGATTTCCGCGCTTATTATGTTAGTCTCTATGGATCAGAGGAGCGTGTTGATGAATTGATAGAGACATTATCATATTTCAAGACACCAGCTCCTTATGATAAATGGATGACTTTACCCGATATGGGTCACTTGATAGCAACAAAGTATAACGTTGTGCTAGTCCATTTATCTTCTAGACAATGCTTGACATATCTTCCGCTTAGAACTGCACCACCTCCCCCTCTACAACATGGATTCATAGCACTTGGACTTATTCACGATTCTCATTTTGTTGAGGTATTGATAATAATATGTATGTTAGAATTGAGATATTTTGTTTTATATTTTTTCGTACGTTTAATAGTGATATTTTTTCAGGTATTTATGGACCCGTTTGCACCAATACCTCCGATTGCATGCAATTGGCATCGGTACCGATATGATTTTGCTCGTGAGTGGGAGCTTCCATATATATCTCGCATTGAGGAATTTCAAAATTTGTTATCGAGATCAAATGTTGCCATTAAAGAAACCATTGATTTAGACGAACCATGATATTTTATTAAATATTACTGTATTTTAACATTTATGCCATTGTATGAATATATTATCAATTTATGTCTTTGATATGTATGCCTTCTTATGATTGTATTATCGATTTACGCATTATATGTCTTAATAACATTATCTACTATTATAAAGATAAACTCTAGGCATTAAAAAACAAAAATCACTAAATAAAACATTAAATTATAAACAAAAATCATTACATATTTTAATAACATTGTCTGATATCATAAAGATAAACCGTATCTTTAAAAAACAAAAGTCACTAAATACAAATACACTAATCCACCAGTTACTCGTTTTTATACTAGGCTCGGGAGAAGGAGAGGCAAGGCAATTATATCGGATGTGGCTGACATCCCCAGCCATTAGGAATTCTAGTCTATCCAAAATTCCTAAGAGACCAAGCTCAACAAAAACTCTTCACCCGCCAGAGTCCTTACCGCACAATGACTCTGCCCAGTCTGTCCAGTGCTGGCGGTCGCCAGCTCATATCTTGAGTGCCAGGTGTGCGCACTCATCCAGGGTCCGTCCTCACCTATTAGAATCCCTCTTGGACTCAACTAGCTATCCGCGCGTCTCAGATCGCAGCTGGAAGTGTTTCGTCCGCCAGCTGCCTTCTCTGTCACAGTCCTAGTCGAACTCTACTTCTGAGTCTTGGTTCGCGTCTGCCTCTTCTCCAGCATCCGCGCAAGCCCATCCAATCAGAGTCCTGGTCGGACTAGACTTCTGGCCCGCGTCTGCTTCCCTCATCAGCATCCACGCGCGCCCATCAACCAGACTTCCCGCGGTCCTGGTTCCGAACACCACTGCACACTGTCCAAACATGTGCAAAACTGCCTCCTACCACAGCGCGTACATCCTGCACGCCTCGATTGCACCTAGCAAACGAACTAACATTCTGATTGCACGCTTCATGGAGATGTGCCGGCATGATACGATCCCGCCGACCACTGGTATGCCAAGCAGTGTAGCTACATCATCGTGGGTAATCGTCATCTCCCCAAAAGGCATATGAAATGTGTTAGTCTCCGGCTGCCACCTCTCACAAAAAGCTGAGATGAGTGTAGTTATTGCAAGTGCGATAACTACACTCAACCAAGCAACCTAAGCTGGATTGCAAAACAAAGGAGCGAATACGTGACCGATCATCGTCTAGAGTCCACTGAGAGATTTTTTGAGTGTGATTAAGAACCTTCAAATTGGCTCGTTCCTATATAAACAACAATAAATAATAAGATTATTTTTAATAGATAAAATAGATCTATATTCTTAAATTTAACAAAATAATTACCTGACCCTCCCATATCGCAAAATCCACATGTGATCTAAAACTATTCAAAACAGACATATCACTCGGGCCTCCAGGACAAGGTTGAGATGCCTCATCTGCATCATCTGAATCTACTTGCTTGGCCTGCTCCTCTTGCTCGACCTGTTCTACTTGTTCAGCTTGCTCGGCCTGCTCAGCAAGATATTGGCTAGCTCGTCGTCTTCTCTCTGAGCTGGTGGGTCGTCGTCGTCTTCCTTGAGATGAACCTCCACCTTGTGTTTCTGCCATATCTGAAAAAAACATTTATGTCTTAGCAAATGATTGTATGATTAGATGAATAAAACAATCAAAGCATTAATGCTCAATTCTAAGTAAAATTGCTTAAGAATCCAACAAAAAAATATTCCTCATTTCACCCTAGCTATTACTTCTTTGTTGAGCAAAAACAAGGGAGCCAAGGGAGCCAAACGTTGAGCAGAAACAACAAAAAAAGGTAAATATTGCTCCCAGCTCGGAACAAGACGTGCGCAAGCTGGCTTGCGCGCGGGCACAGGTTCCGCGTAAGCTGGCTTGCGCGGAACCTGTGCCCGCGCGCAAGCCAGCTTGCGCAGAACCTGTGCTCGCGCGCAAGCCAGCTTGCGCTTAAACTGCGCCCCAGCGCAAGCCAGCTTGCGCGGAACCTTCACCCGAGCGCAAACCAGCTTGCGCGGAAACTGCGCCCGCGCGCAAGCCAGCTTGCGCGGCACAGACTGGCGGCACATTCAGTAGCCATTCTCCTTGAGCACATTCAAAGCATTATCGAAAACCAAGACTTGAGGCACATGGCCTCTCACGGGCTCACCTGCGCGAGGTCGACAGCCTTGCACGGGTGAGCGTGAGCGAGGCCACAAGTCTTGCTCAGGTGGGCTCTCACCTGCGCGAGGCTGCCGACCTCGCTCAGGTGGGCTCTCACCTGCGCGAGGCTGCCGACCTCGCGCAGGTGAGCTTGCGGTAGGCGAGCTCAGATTGTTACAGTAGCAGCAAAATGTACGTTACCTGTAGAGACTGGTTTCGGTTGACAGAGTTGTAGCCGGTGGAGAAGAAAATTTGGGAAGGAAGCGAACGGTGATATATTTGTTTTTATAGTAAGGTTAATTTTGTAATTTAATAGTGTAAGATTAATTCGTTTTTTGGAAGTGTAGTGTGTAGAGTAGAAATTGTAGTGGGTTTAGTCCGTTCCTTCCGGGTGCCTTCTTAAAACCCTAACTCTAAACGACCCTTCTAGAAGCCAATTCCTGCTTTCACCCACTTTTCCTGCGTTCTTCATTTCTTTGCTTCCATTTCCTTTTTATCTTTACGCTGGTTTTTTTTTCTTTGGCTATTGTTCATCTTTTCTTTCGTTTCTTTGATAGAAATGGTCGGAAGTTGTTGTTAGGCTGATGCAAATGTGTTTGAATTGATTTTTTTGCTGTAAAAATTCGTTTTTTAGGGGTCTTCCAAACAAGCCCTTAGCCCATTCAATCGTTCATGAGCTCGAGATAGGCTCGTTAATCGAGCCGATTCCGCCTTCTCTCTAATCTAAAAGTAAGATATAAAAGATCATGTCTTTAGATATGACTAGAAAAGAGGCCCAGCAGCCAACGCCACCTAGCGCTGTTCATAACGGAAACGGCGTGGCGGTGTTGCCGAGCATGGCGACGACGCACCGGTTACGGCTGAATCCTAACACTGAGCACAAGCCGGAGAGCTACGAGGGTTTGCAGTTGGAGTTCAGTCCACTTCTGTTCAGCTCCCTGGAACGTTACTTGCCCCCGCCAATGCTTTCACTCCCTCGCGACTCCAAGCTCCATTACATGCGTGATATTATTCTTCGTTACTCTCCTGATGGGGAACGTACTCGCGTAAGCTTCTTTCTTCTTTTTACCTTTATTTTGCTTTTTCTTATCTGATCGGAAATTTCTTTGCTTTAGAATGTAACGTCGTATCTTGTGTTGTTGATTGCCAATGAAATAATAATGCAAATTTTCAAAATTGTTATGTTATTTTTCCAGTTAAACTTAAGCATTTTATGTTAATAAAGGTGAAAAATCAGATGAATTTTATAACATCATACAAGGAATATATTTATTTGAAAAAAAAATCATTTCTAGAAACTCAAAATGTTAGTGTGCGACAGATTTTAAATTATATGAATGCTAAGAAGACCGATTTAACTGTTTTTAACTCCAATTTTTTATTGTTTGAGAAATAGTGAAGAATGGGAAAAAGAAGGGATTTTTTATGTCTTATAGTGGATTTATCAGCTGCCAAGTGTTGTTTAGAGTGGTATGCATCGATACACTAATTGATCGGTAAAATGGTTTTTGTGTTTGCTACTGTCATTGGAATATTTTAAGTTTCAATTCATATCTATTCTTATATTATATTTCAGGTATTTCTCTGCATTGTTATGCATTTTATCTTGTTCAATGTTTGTCATTACTCACTTTTTTTGGACCTCTAGTTTATGCTGGTTCTCTAGTTTGTGGCTATCTGTCTCTCTTAATTTTCCATTTTTATTTAGCTGTACCTTTTTTTTACTGTTTAAAACTTTTTACAAACAGGTTCAAAGGCACCGAGAATACAGGCAAAAGATTATATTGAACTATCAGGTACATAGTGTAATTAAGCTTTGACTAGGATTGCTTGCACTCAAGCTAGTGTAATTAAGCAAAAGAATACAGGCAAAAGATTATATCGAACTATCAGGTACGTAGTGTAATTAAGCTTTAACTAGGATTGCTTGTACTCAAGCTAGTGTAATTAAGCTTTGACTAGGATTGGTTGCACTCAAGCTGCTTTGGAATACGTAATTTATGCCTGCAAAAATTCCAGACTATGCTGATTTATGAGATATATCATGATTGGCCCTTTATGGGTGCCATGTAGAAGTGCCTTTAAGTGGCACATTTTTTTTTTTAAATTTTGCTGATTGCATTTTGGTTTGTTCTCTTTATAAGGTTTATGTGTTTTTCCCGCTCAAGTGATCTTTACTTTTTGCAGCCACTGCATAGGGAATTGTATTCCATGCATGCCTCAAACTTCTTTGTCCCCTCATTTCTCAAAGCAATTCATGAGAATAAAGAGGAAAGTTTTAGAAGTATAATGGCTGAACCTACTTTTGGAGTTTTTACATTTGAAATGTTTCAACCCCGTTTCTGTGAATTGTTGTTGTCTGAGGTATCATCATTGCCTTCTACTCATTTGGTAATTTTGCTTTAACTTTCTTGTTTTTTTAGTTTTTATATTTTTCTTATCAGGTTCTGATTGCTTAGGTAGAAAACTTTGAAAAATGGGTCCATGAGACAAAATTCAGAATAATGCGACCAAACACAATGAACAAATTTGGTGCTGTTTTAGATGACTTTGGTCTGGAGACCATGCTTGACAAGTTGATGGAGGACTTTATCCGTCCAATATCCAGAGGTATATAATTTTTCATCAATCAATCAATATATATATATATATATATATATATATATATATATAGAGAGAGAGAGAGAGAGAGAGAGAGTTAAAGCTTAGACCTTATTTTTTTTTATGTTGGGAAATGGTTTGCAGTTTTCTTTTCTTACATGGGTGGATCTACGCTGGATTCTCATCATGGTTTTGTTGTAGAATATGGAATTGACAGGGATGTCGAGCTTGGTAGGTTCTAACTTCTTTCTATTTTCTTTCTGTAATTAAATCCATTCCATTAGTTCTCTGAATGATTAGAAAGTTTATAGTTGTTAATGTAAGCTAAGCTATTTATCATCCAATACCCTTAGGAGACTAAAGCATTAGCTATGGCAAATTAAAACTGACGATTCTTTGGATTCTACAGTTTAAGTGTTCAGAAGGTATTGCACAATATAATTTTCTTAAATTCCTCTGACTTTGCTTTGTGCATTGCTTATTACTTGCCTTATTAAATATGGCATCATCCATTTTCTTACATTTCATGCTGATCATCTTTTTTCTTATGCTTGCCCATAACTTCAGCATGGTTGGCAATCTTTTCATCCTAATGTTTTAATTTGGTGCACATTAAAATCTTAATTATTGATGCTTAATCTGTTATTTTGCTTGTTTATAATACCTTTGTTTTATCTTTTCTTTTATTGGTAATACTGTTACAGTCTTTTAGTATATAATCTTCTTTTTAAAGTTGTAGCTTGACACTTGACAAACTTCTATAGCTTTGTTTTTGTAGGTTTTCATGTGGATGATTCAGAAGTCACCTTAAATGTTTGCTTGGGTAAACAATTTTCTGGTGGAGACTTGTTCTTTCGAGGTGTTCGTTGTGATAAACATGTCAATACGGAAACCCAATCAGATGTATGCTAATCCTTCTGATGAATTCTTCATTTATACTGTTCACTGTAAGGCACACGTCTTGAAGCATTCATTTGGCTTAACTATTGAGCTGTAATAGCTGCATGTTCCATTAAGCATTAGAATGACGTTTAGTGTCAGCACGATTAGAAGCAAGTCTACAAGGAGAATCAACCCCATCTCCAGCGCAGTGCCACCCCCTCTACCCTTCCTTTTTTCTTTTTCTATAGAGTGAAAATCATGGAAATATCAGGATAGCCTATTCTGCTTCTTTTAGTCCTGTTTCTGGCTACTTTCTTTTGGAAATTAGAACATGAAATCACAGATCGCTTAAACAGAATGGATTGTGGATTCCCTTTCCATTTTGTAATTTTTTTAGACATGAGGTAGGCATAGTATTTAAATTGGTTAGCATATATCAGTTCATCATCATCATCATCATCAGAGCTTTTATCTCGAAAGATTGGGATAGGGTACATGAACCAATATCTGAACTCATGTTAAGTCGTCCATATGAATTCTCTTCCTTCACACATTCTTATTCAAGGTAATGTGTTCATCCAACTCTAATATCTCCATACCTTTCTGAATAACTTCCTTCCAAGTATTTTTTGGTTTTCTTCTAGCTTTGACCCTTATTTCATCATTCATAGCCTTACTTTCCTAACTGGAGCATCTATAGGTCTATGTCGTATATATACATATCAACGTAAATAATTTTCACACATTTTGTCTTCTATACTTACCACTCCAACCTTTTTATGAATATCTTCATTTATCATTCTATCCTTTTTTGTCTATCTGCACATCCACAGCAGCATTCGTATTTTTGTTGCACTCATTTTTTATATATGCAATCTCTTAGTCGCCCAATATTTACTACCATATAGCAATGTTGGTCTAACAACTGTTTTATAGGTCATATCTCTTGTTAATTTCTCCATCCATCTGTATTATCGATCCTATATATCGAAAATAATCCCGCTTAGGTGTCGCCACCCCGTCTAACGTTACTACATTCTGATCTTCCTTCTTGTTTGAACTAAATTTACATTTTATATATTCAGTCTTCACTGTACTTAATCTGAACCCTTTTGATTCTAGCATTTATCTCCACAATTTCGACTTTACATTGATCTCAGCTTTAGTCTCAGCACACAAGACAATATCATTTGCAAACATCATACACCAAGGCACCTTATTTGGGGTACATTTTTTCGGTTCGTCTATTATTACCGCAAAGAAGACTTAGCGCTAACCCTTGATATAATCTTACTGTGATAGATAATTCACTTTTTTGCTTTTCACATGTCCTCATATGTATCCTTGCGTCTTCATACATGTCTTTTATTAGTTCAATATATTTCATGGGAATTATTTTCTTCATTAAAGACCACTATAGTATTTCCCTAGGCACTTAACTCTCTTCAGGTCTATAAAGATCATATGAAGATCTTTACCCAATACTCGAGAAAGCTGCATAAATTGTCTAAACAAATGTATTGCTTCCATAATTGATTGATTAGGTATAAAATCAAATTGATCGATTAGTTTCGTTGCGACTCATCAATTTTATTCTCGGTAGTTGGAGCAACTTTGAATATCTCCATTATTCTTATAGAGAGGTATCAAGGCACTCTTCATTTCTCAAACGTTTTGTTTATGTGTTAAATCTTGTTAAAAAGATTTATCAATCACTTAACTCCTACCTTTCCAAGACATTTTCAAATTTCAATTAGAATGTCATCAGGCTTAACAGCTTTCCTGATTTTCATCCTCTTTAGTGTCTCCTTTACCTCTATCTCTCTAATTCTACACATAAAATATCGATTTAGATCCTTGAGAGGCACCGAGACATTATCGAAATTTTGATTTTGTCTGTCATTAAATAATGTCAAAATAATTACACCATCTTTTCTTAATCTTATTGTCCTTAAGGAGAGTTCTTTGGTGCTCGTCATTGATACATTTCACCACTCTTAGGTCACGACTCCTGTTTTCTCTTGCTCGTGCCAATCTGTATATCTTTTTCTTTCCTTCTCTTACGTCCAATTTGTCGTAAATCTCTTTTTCAATCGTTGCTTTAGCTTCTGCCACCACTGTCTTTGCCTCTTTTCTGAGTAACTTATATTTGTAAAACTTTCTTCTATATTGTTTTTTCTTCAAAGGCTTGTAACACTCTTGCTTTGTTTTTATCGCTTCTTTAACTAATATAGTCCACTATGTTACGTCCTTTCTAGTCAACGCTCTTTTGTTTGATATTCCAAGTGTCTCTTTGCGCACCTCTCGAATGCATTTTGTCATCTTATTTCATAGCACATTTGGGTTCTCTTCTATTGCCCAATCCTTTTTCAAGATCCCACTATCTTTACGTACTGCGTGGTAATCTTTTTTTAGCTTCCATCATTGAATCCTTTCAATTCCATTTTATTGGTTCTTTCAATGTCATCTATGAATTCTCATATCTAAAATTAGGATTTTATATTGCACAGTAACAATCTCACCTAAGATAACCTTACAACCTAGATATCTATGTTTATTTGTCCTCCTATTTAAAAAGATATTTGACTTGCTCTTGGTTCATTTCTAAAGGTTATAAAATGAGATTTTTCTTCCTAAATAGTGTATTCACTATGGTTAGGTCATAGGATAAAACAAATTTTAGGATAGCATCTTCACCCTAATCTTTTACACCATAACTAAAACCTTCATGTACGTTCTCAAAACCCTCTCTACAAGTACCCATATGGCCATTAAAGTCGCCGCCACTAAAAAGGTTTTCTTCTAAAAGCACTTTTTGTACTACCTTATTTAAATCCTTCCAAAACTATCGTTTACTAGTTTTATCAATTCCTATATGAGGCTCATACGCACTAATAGCATTCAAAACCTATCCTCCTAGAATTAGCTTAACCAAAATAATCTTATCCCCTTGTCTTCTAACTTGTGCAACATCTAAATGGTACTTTTTATCTATGATGATTCCTACACCATTTTGATCTCTATCTTTTTCTGTGTACTGAAGCTTATACTACCAAGGTGTTATTAGCAAATATTGGTTCACTGAAAAAAAAGATAGTGTTACTTTTTGTATTGTTAATTTGTAGTCATTGTAACAAAATGCTCATTTAATGTGTCCTCTTTGTTGTCCATTATAGGAAATTTTGGATTATTCCCATGTTCCAGGACGTGCAGTTCTTCATTGTGGGCGCCATAGGCATGGTGCAAGAGCCACAACATCTGGTCATCGGGTCAACTTACTTTTGTGGTGCCGAAGGTATCTTTCTCTTAACACTTTTTAGTATAAATGTCCCTACGATATAATATCCTTTTGGAGAGATAAGTAGTCAGGCCTCTCTGAGAGTTGTAATGTAGCAAGTTGGAATACTCTTGGATAGAACTTACTCATTGGTTTGCATTTGAATATCTTAATGTAATATTCAATATGGAAATACTAAGAACAGCATTGATATTTTATTTTGTATTTGCTACAAATCTAAGTAGTTGGAAAGAAAATTATAAAATTAAAGTTGTTGAGAACTTAATTGCCATATTTCCTAATTTCCTAACTAAAGTATCAATAAAGGTATTGTTCTGATTTTGTTTGCATTGTCCCTGTGTTGTTCGAAAGTTGTCAAGGAAGTCTTATGAGATAAAACCATGGTGTGCTTAATAGTAGTGTTAATTTCTTGGTTTCTTTCCTGTTACTATCAATTTTGAACTCTTTGTCAGAGATCATTACCGAGAGCTTCGAGTTTCTAGTTTCAATGCGTAAGACATAGGATGCTCTCTGGTTTCTTACTCGAATAACTGTCGGGCTGGATGTTACTGTGATAACTCTATAAATAAAGTTATTTATGTGGTTTGTTTCATTAATTTTTGCTTAATCCTCATTCAAAAATGTTATTTTTCATTGGAATATGTTAAATTTCCTCAATTAGGCCTTTAATTAATTTTAGAATGCTTATGGAGTTGTTTTGGATGAATTTTGCACATTCCTTGTGCAATATTTCTTGTTTGGCCAACTGTTTAAACTGCACACATAATTATCTTCTAGTTCGGTCTTCCGCGAGATGAGGAAACATCAGAAAGATTTCTCAAGCTGGTGCGGAGAGTGCCAACGTGATAAAAAAGAAAGGCAGCGCGTCTCGATTGCTGCTACCAAACAGGTATAGTAAAGTCTATATGAATTGGTTTTGTACAATATATCTATATATATTAATTACGACATTTACTTTGATCAGGAACTATTGAAGAGGGAAGGGAAAGCTGCAACTTGAACCCAAGTGAGTGTTTAACAAGTTATTGGCTTGTGAAGTTGTAAAATAGCTGGATTGAATCCTTGCCATTGTCACATCACACACAAGGAACATTCTTTTACTTATGTACTTCACTGCTGTACAT
This sequence comes from Heritiera fomes, assembly GCA_032173925.1. NCBI lineage: Eukaryota > Viridiplantae > Streptophyta > Magnoliopsida > Malvales > Malvaceae > Heritiera > Heritiera fomes. The sequence continues at coordinate 1,628,586 of JAPDPM010000010.1, read as the reverse complement.
ACTTATCTTTTCTCGGTGTGTTCCGGCCTTATTAAACTCTTCGTTAGTTGTAGTTGAATTGTGTTTTTACATTTTAGCATGGCACTAGTTTTTCACATATCCTTCATTTGGTTTTTGTCATTTTTATTTTTCTTTTCATTGAAAATGTGTTAGATTAATGAAGTGAAAATAAAAGACCATTTCTGGAGATGAAAAAAATGAAAATGTAATTGGTATATCACCTTCTATTTCATAGACAATTACACTATTGGTCACTATGGTCCAGGAAATCTGGCCATCAAATGGTTAAAACAAATGTCTTAATTTGCTGACAAAAGACAGGTGACGTAGCAAAGCAATTGGCTTAATTTATTTTGTTGTTTAACAAACAAATGATTTTAAAGCAACCATTTTACGTGTTAGATGAAGATTGAATGGTTACTAAGACAAGGTCTTCATTTCTTGAGCTTCTTTTAGTTGTTTATTAAAAGTTATCAGCCAAACAAGCCTGTACTTTAATGCTCAAGCTCTGGCTTCTCACTCAATATTTTGTCCTTAAATACGAATAGACGATGAATCACACTTAAAAATAAAATAGTTGGGGGAGACTTTTTGTTGTGTGTTTAACAGTTAGGTTTTAAAACGTGGACGTTACGACGGTATATAAAATATAACTATTCGTTATCTAATCACGAAGGATTAAAAATGAAAGAAAACAGTATTGGAAGAATTTTCTTGAAATGGGGTTCGATCTAGTTCGACTTTGGATTAGTCGAGACTTAAAGTAATTTTTAAATACTAGAGGATGTTTACACAAAAAAAAAGATTAAAAATGAATTATTATTTAATATATTGTAGACAAATAAAATTAATATGATGATACATATTTTATTTTATTTTTTTATAATTATAACATTTCTTAAAAGGTGTCTCATCATTTTAACTCTATTTGTGGATTATAAAAGCTCCAATAATAGTCTATAATGATCAATTAAAAATAATCTTTCTTATGGAGAGAAGTAAATTAGGTTAAAGGCTCAATTTAAGATTAAACTTTTGCAAGATTTCTCAATTAAGGATACAATCTTTAATTTTGATCAATTAAGGATTAAACGTTTTCGAATTTGTTTAATTTAGGACTTTTTAACGAAACTGAAGTACACGCGCAAAATAATAACGGCGTTTAATAAAGACACGTGACAACATTTTAGTGAGACACATGATAATGTATTTATATTTATTTTCTTTTGATAGGTAAAAATACGTGGGACGCGTGACAGCATTTAAGTGGGACACGTGGCAATGTATTTATATTTATTTTCTTTTAATAGGTAAAAATACGTTGGACACGTGGCAGCAAATTGACACGTGGAATCATTTTAGTGGGATACATGACAGTGTATTTATATTTATTTTCTTTTAATAGGTAAAAATACGTTGAACACGTGATAGCAATTTGTCCTTTCATCGTCATCCACTTTCTTTAATGGCGCGTGTAACTCACACACATTAAAAAATCTTAAATTGAACAAATTCAAAAACGTTTAGTCCTTAATTGATCAAAATTAAAAATTGTATCCTTAATTGAGAAATTCCGCAAAGGTTTCATCTTTAATTGAACATTTAGCCATTAAACTATCTTTTATTAGAAAGATTATTAATTCTCTATTTCAAAAAAAAAAAGGAAGATTATTAATACTCTTTGTAATACAAACCAAATTTCTTTTTATGTGTGCATTAAATATAAGATAAAATGATAATCATTCTATGCACCAAACATTTTCTAAGTTTTTACATTTAATCATGTATTTTTTCCATAATTTGAAATTTACAACATTAATTATTAACTATCATATTTAATATAAAATATTACAATAATAAATATTTTAATTAATTTTAAATAGTACTCTTAGATCACTCAATATTTTTTTAATTTCATTTTTCATACCACAATTTAAGTTTAGTTTTCTTAAATTTTTCCAATGAAAAAGATGATCTCATTTGATTTTTCCTTTTGTTTCAAATGGACAATATTAATTCATGTATACTTTATTGACTTTGACCTTTTTGGGTGACTGCAGATTTGGAAACAAACAGACAGTTAGAGAATCCAAAGTCCTGCCTCAAAGCCTGAGATAGTTTTATTGAAAAAATTCAATTTGTTTATAAATTTTATCATATATGCACCATCTATTTTTAATTATAAAATAACAAATTCATTTGAAATTTATTTATAAATGATATCAGTAAATTATATTTAACAAATTATCTCATTTTTTAAAATAATTAAAAAAGTAATATAACAAAAGAATAATAGAATATACTTAACAGTCTCTTAATTTTATTGTATTTTTTAAAAAAAATCATAATATTTATTCCGACCAAAAAAAAAACCTTGCGTTATTTCAACTTACAATTTACGAACGATTGAACGGCAAGAATAGAAGTCGTTTTCCAACTTGCAGAACTAACATATTAAAAGCAAAGGTTACTTATTAGCCAATAGCCAGCCATTTCCCAACGAAACCAAAGCAACTCATTTTCCTTCTCCCGTCACTTTCCCGAGAAAAAGAAAAGAAAGCAAAGCATAAAGAAAAAATGAGGGAAATTTTGCACATCCAAGGAGGTCAATGCGGGAACCAGATCGGGGCCAAGTTCTGGGAAGTCATATGCGACGAGCATGGAATTGACAACACTGGAAGGTATAGCGGTGACTCCGATCTACAGTTGGAGCGTATCAATGTCTATTACAATGAAGCCAGTGGAGGAAGGTATGTCCCACGCGCTGTTCTCTTGGATCTGGAACCCGGCACTATGGACTCCGTCAGATCTGGTCTTTTCGGACAGATCTTTCGTCCTGATAACTTCGTCTTCGGCCAGTCTGGTGCTGGCAACAACTGGGCCAAGGGTCATTACACCGAGGGAGCTGAGCTCATTGATTCTGTTCTTGACGTTGTCAGAAAAGAGGCTGAGAATTGTGATTGTTTGCAGGGTATTTATCAACCCTATGACTTTGGCTTTTTTTCCAGATATTTTCGACATTTTGGTTTAGTTTAATTTGTTGAGATCTGTAGGTTTTCAGTTTCGAGGTTCTATGTTAAGTTTCGCTTGTATTTTCTTCATTTTTAGCTTTCGTGATATTTCGTTTGATCTTGATCTTGGGTTCACTGAGCCATTTTGGCTGTTTTCCAGGCGCTTTTCTTTTCATTTCTTTTTTCATTAAAGGAAAGATAATTCCATTACTTTATTGAAGATTCATTGTCTGTTTAGTCTGGATTATTTCTTCTTCTTTGTCTGTCACACAAACGCGCACACACACACATATATATAGTGGAATTTGTTAAGCCATTGAAGTGACGTGGTTAGTTCTTTCGTTGTTTAGGAGGAATTGAAATCTGTCTCTTCCTCTCTCTTGCTTTCAAGTGATTGTGGTTGCATCCATGGTCTGATTGTGCATTTAGCTTTTTTCTAATTAGTATTTATTTGATTTATTTTTTCCGGCAAAGTTGGAAAGCAAGCCTTTGCTTTCTTTTTCTTACAATTCTCATCAAAGCTGTACTGGTTAGTGGTTAGTTTGTTTGTATAGAGAACATCAATTGCAAGTTTGTCCTCAATTTGATTTAAAGAGATTTTTGGAGACCTTTGTTTCAATCACTAAAAGTGATCTAGTGTATCCTGATTTATCATGGCTTGGTTCCTTCATACACTCAAACTTTTAATTTGAACTTGTTCTTCATATTATATGTAGTGCTTTTTTGTTACCAATAGATGTTCTTATAAAGCCCTCTCGAAAACTCTTTCTAATTGCTCATTTTGGTCATCATGTTATCTATTCATGCATTTTCTTTGTGATTCTGTTAAATTATTCTTTGGTTTTTCTCAACTTGCATTTGCCTTCCGAACCCATCAATGAAAAAGTCATGTCTACCTTCAAATCTCACTTCTTGCGCCTTTTGGACAGGATTTCAAGTTTGTCATTCTTTGGGTGGAGGTACTGGATCTGGAATGGGAACCCTTCTTATTTCCAAGATTAGGGAGGAATATCCAGATCGCATGATGTTGACATTTTCGGTCTTCCCTTCTCCTAAGGTATCTGATACAGTTGTTGAGCCATACAATGCTACCCTTTCTGTTCATCAGCTTGTTGAGAATGCTGATGAATGTATGGTGTTGGACAATGAGGCTCTCTATGACATCTGCTTCCGCACTCTCAAGCTTGCCACTCCAACTTGTAAGTTCTGATTTATCTTTCTAAATGCCTACTGTATGCAGCGTAGGGTATTTAGCTTCACCTAACAAACTGCAAATTTCTCCATTTGTTTTCAACAATTTAAAAATAAAATATGTAGTGGCATTAATTTGATAATGTTGCCTTACCTTCCTGTTCTAGCTCTTTGTGGACAAGAATGGACAAAAATTAATTATTTTGTTGGTTGGTTGGTTGCCCAATTATTAAGGAATTGCTGGCAAATTAGTTCCTATCCATGCTTAAGTCTTAGTTCGGTTGTTCATAAGTACCTTTCTCACCCACAGATACACCCACCTTTTGTCCCCACAAACATAAAAGAATGTGATGTGTCAGGAATAAATGTTCTTAATATTTGTTTCTATGACTAGTATTTTCTTGTGCTGCTTTAAAAAAAATTGAGTGGCTTCCTTTAATGGAATAAATTTCCAGAGGATGCATGCTCTAGCCTCTTTGCTTATGCTTTGCCTTTAACATGACCCAGTTGGTGATCTTAACCACCTAATATCTGCTACCATGAGTGGTGTCACATGCTGCCTGCGGTTCCCTGGACAGCTGAACTCTGATCTCCGGAAGCTGGCTGTTAACCTTATCCCCTTCCCACGACTACACTTTTTCATGGTTGGATTTGCACCCTTGACATCCAGAGGATCACAGCAGTACAGGGCCCTGACAGTGCCTGAACTGACTCAGCAGATGTGGGATGCCAAAAACATGATGTGTGCTGCTGACCCACGCCATGGCCGTTACCTAACCGCTTGTGCAATGTTCCGTGGTAAGATGAGCACTAAGGAGGTTGATGAACAAATGATTAATGTACAGAACAAGAACTCATCATACTTTGTTGAGTGGATCCCTAACAATGTTAAGTCAAGTGTGTGTGACATCCCACCTAAGGGTCTGAAAATGGCATCCACTTTCATTGGAAATTCTACTTCAATTCAGGAGATGTTTAGGAGGGTCAGTGAGCAGTTTACAGCAATGTTCAGGAGGAAAGCTTTCTTGCACTGGTACACTGGTGAGGGAATGGATGAGATGGAGTTTACCGAAGCTGAGAGTAACATGAATGACTTAGTTGCCGAGTACCAGCAATACCAGGATGCAACTGCAGATGATGAGGAGTACGAGGAGGAGGAGGAGGAGGAAGAAGAGGATGTTGCAGCTTGAGGGAGGAATCCTTTTAGTTTTTTCAGACGGTCTTAAATTTGTTTCTTAGTTGGGTTTGCTCTAGTCGGGATGATGTTTATGTTGTTGGGGGTCAAAGTTAGATTGACATCGAGTGTATGGTTATGGTTTCTTGTATGTGGGATGAGTTTTCATGACTGCATTTTATTGCTTTAAAGCTTGATGAATTATGGATGTTTGTATTTAGTAGAATACTATAAGATTTTGGAGGTAACATTTTTTGTCTGATTGTATATCATTTAACCAGGGCATGCATGTAATAATGTCAAGTAGCACTGGGTTTATTTATGTTGAGAATTTCAAATTTGTTTTTATTTTCTTTTTTGTTTTATTCTATTTTTTTATTTAGTGATTCGATTTTATTGTTATTGATTTGTTACCGATTCTTAGGGATTTTTTTTATTCAGTTTTTTATTTGTAAATCCTCAAATAATGAGGAAAAACAATCTTTTAGAATAACTACATTTCGGGTTCTTATAAATCTTCTTGTATTTTTTTCTTATAACGATAAATAAAAATCTCATTCTTCAACTTTAATTTTCGCTTTTTTATGGTATCAGAACAGAGTAGAAAACCATATGGGTCAAAGTTTTTCATCGTTTTTCCACCATGTCTAATGCTAGCTTGAAGAACACCCAAAATCAGTAAGGAACTGATGATAAATTTCATTTGTTGTGTGATTTTTGCGACAAACCAAGACACACTCTGGAGATGTATTGGAGAATCCATGGTAAACCAGTAAATAGAAAAGGAAGCAAATCGGGTGAGTAGCCTAACCGTGTACCTCTCGTTGCCAATGAAGCCGAATCTAATCCATTTAGCGAGTAGATGGATCATCAGCTAAAATTGTTATGAGTCTCGTTAATCATCTGATATTCTTAGTGGTTCTTTGGCACAGAGAGGTAGTAATCCTTTTGCACTCTTGGTTTTTTTCAAAGTAGTTCCGTTGATCATTGATTCAGAAACTTCTGACCACATTATCAGTCTCTCATTTGTTGAGTACCTACGCTCCCTGTTCAGGTGTCAAAAAGATTAGGATAACAGATGAAAATTTCTCACCTATTTAAGAATATTACTCTTAAATCTGTTCTTCATGTTCCTAATCTTGCATGCAATCTTCTATCTGTTAATGAATTTTCTCATGATTCTAATTGTCGTGTCATTTTCTATCCCTCTCATTGTACCTTTCAAGACTAGAGTTCGGGAAAAATGACTAACAATGCTAAAAGTAATGATCGGACTTTATTATTTTGGTGAAATTATTTTCGGTAAAAAAAAAAAGCTCAAGGCTTAAATGGTACTAGTTCAAACTCAGTTTATGATCAAGCAGTACAGTGACAACATAGATTAGGGCATCCAAGTTTTCTATATCTTAAACACTTGTTTCCTGATTTATTTAAAGGAATGGATTGTTCAATTTTTCATATTGAAATTAGCCACTTGTAAAAAGATCATAGTGTTACATTTCCTTTGAGATCTTATGATGCATCTGAACTATTTTATTTGATTCTTAGTGATGTTTGAAGGCGCATCTAGAGTCAAAACACTTTTTAGAAAAAAAAAAAGGTTTGTGATCTTTATAGATGATCATACCTGATTTTGTTGGGTATATCTATTAGGTAAAAAATATGAAGTTGATTAACTTTCCAAAAATTTTTACAACATGATTGAAAACCAATTTCAAACAAAATTGGCATTCTTCGAACTGATAATGAAACTGAATATTTAAATGCGTATTTGGGAATTTTTTGAAAAAAAAAGATATCATTCATCAATCTACATGTTATGAAACACCTCAACAAAATAGAATTACTGAATGAAAAAACAAACACCTACTTAAAATAATCCAGGTTGTAAATTTCGTACAGGAAAGCGTTTCGTTTTTTCTTTTTACAATGAGATATATTGGTATCGGTTGTTTCGATATATTATTTCGGATTATTTGGTTTAATTTAATAATATTTATAAACTTTTCATACATGTAATAATATTGTTAATAATAAGCAAAATAAATATATAAAACATTTAACATTGATGATAATTAGTATAAAATTAATAAAATTACTTGAACAACAAATAATATTATTTTTAAAATTGTTAAAATTGTTAATGCATTTACTTAATTCATTATTTATGTATTTATTAGTTTTAATTCAATATCAAAACATAAGTAAAACAAAAAAAATTAATTTTTTTTAATATTTGCATACCAACCAAAACAGTGAATTTTTCCAAAATCAACTGAAATCACCCAAAACTCACGAAATCAACCGATATTATCCGGTACCAAAATTGGTACGAAAAATTAACTTAAGTGTATTGGATTTTATGAAAACTGGCGCATATCGGCCGGTATGATTGAAACCGAAACGGTATTAACAACTATGGAAATAATACTTGCTATTATATTTTCCATCCATATTCCGAAATATCTATGGGTGACTCTGTTTTAACTACATCTTATCTGATAAATAGAATGCTAGTTTTGAAGTTTGAGACACCTTTAAATTAAAAAAAAAATCATACATCTTGTTTAAACTCAAATCTACCATTAAAAATTTTTGGTTGCACATGTTATGTGTACATACCCAGCACTTTTCGATCATAATTAGATCCAAAAATTGAAAAATGTGTTTTCTTTAGCTATACTCCTAATAAAAAGGATACAAGAGTTTCAATCCTATCACAAAACAAAAAAAAAATTGTTAGTATGGATGTATCTTTCTAATTTGAAAATCAATCCTTTTTTTTTCCCAAAACTTATCTTCACAGGGAAAATAAGGGAGATGGGAAGATAATTTTTGGAACACCTTACCCTTACCAAATGTGATTGAGTTTGTGTCATCAATCATTTCTAATGGTTTGCCAAATGTGATTGAGCCTGTGTCATCAATCCATGCTAATAAACAAACTCAGGAAACAATGGTTGAAAATATGGAAAATGAGGAAAACTCTCATTCACAATTGTCGAGTGTTATTGTGTCAAAGACGGGGAGAAGTACTACAAAAAGGACCATGGTAATCCTCATTCTAAGCTTAAGTTTATACCAAAAAAAAATTTTCACAAAGATTCTATAGCTCCATTTGTTCCTCCGACACAAGATTTATCAAATTTTCCGAGTAATGGTGCTTCTGTAACCACTTAGAGTAATCCCTTTCGATTCCTATTTCATCCTCTTCAACTGAATTGTTTAGTACTAATCCTTCCAACCTAGACCTTCCTATTACCACTAGAATAGGAGTCCGTACTTGCATAAAACATCCCATTGCAAAATACCTATGCTATAAAAAATTATCCAATAATCATAAGGCTTTTGTGTCTAGGATCTCTAACCTGTTTGTTCCAAAAACTGTACAGGAAGCACTAGATGACCCGAATTGGAAGTTATCAGTTATGAAACAGATAAATGTCCTCAGAAAAAATAGTACATGGAGAGTGGCTGATCTACTGGCAGACAAGAAAGCAGTTGACTACAAATGGGTGTTCACAATAAAGTGTAAAGCTGATGGCAGGGTGTAGAGATACAAGGCAAGAAATGTGGCAAAGGGGTTTACACAAACATATGGTATAGACTACCAGGAAACCTTTGCCTCTATTGCAAAGATAAACTCTATCCGAGTTCTTTTTTCTTTGGCAGTAAACTCCAACTGGCAGCTACATCAACCAGATGTAAAAATTGGGTTCTTAAATGGAGATTTGGAAAAGGAAGTCTACATGAACTTACCACTTGGATTTGAAGGACAACTTGGTATTGGCAAGGATTGCAGGTTGAAGAAATCGCTCTATGGCCTTAAACAATCTCCAAGAGCCTGGTTTGAGCAGTTTGGGAAAGTTGTTAAAAGACATAGATTCTTCCAAAGCCAAGCCGGCCATACTATGTTCTACAAACATTTTAGAGAATGTAAACTTTCCATTCTGATTGTGTATGTAGATAATATAATCATAACAGGAGATGACTATGTTGAGATTAAGAACTTAAAAGAGAAACTTGCGACCGAGTTTGAAATTAAGGACTTAGGTGCGTTAAAATACATCTTTGGAATGGAGTTTGCAAGATCCAAGGAAGGAATCTTTGTCAATCAATGCAAATATGTTCTTGACTTACGAAAAGAATAGGGATGTTTGGATGTAAGACAGCTGATACATCGATTGAGCCTAATTTGAAGCTAGAGTCGATTACAACTAAGGAGATAATGGTTTGGGAACAGTACCAAAGATTAGTAAGGAGACTAATCTATCTATTTCACACATAGCCATATATAGCTTTTGCAGTTAGCGTAATAAGTTAATTTATGCATTCCCCTGGATTAGTACACTTTGAAGTGATGTTTAGAATTCTGAGATGCTTAAAAGGTACTCCTAGAAAGGGGCTGCTTTACAAAAAGAGGGGACACCTCCCATAGAAGCTTACACTGATGTAGATTGGGGTGGTAACATGAGTGACAGAAGATCCACATCTGGTTACGGCACATTCGTTGGAGGTAATCTGGTTACTTGGAAGAGTAAAAAACAAAATGTGGTGGCAATAAGCAATGCAGAGACAAAGTTCAGATTAGTTGCTCATGGAATCTGTGAGGTATTGTAGATTAAAATACTTCTAGAAAAATTGAAGGCTCCTACACCATCTCCTATCAAGGTTTACTGCAACAAAAAAGCAGCTATCTCGATTGCTCATAATCCAATCCTACATGATAGGACAAAGCATGTAGAGATGGACAAACAGTTCATTAAGGAGAAACTAGATAGTGGTTTGACATGCATGCCTTATATACCAACCACTAGTCAAAGTTGTAGACAACCTAACTAAGGGTCTTCACAAAACCTAGTTCAACAATTTAGTGAGTAAGCTTGCCACGGATGATATGTTTATGCCAGCCTGAGGGAGAGTGCTGAAAGATTCAAATATGTCTTTATTTCTTTTTCTGTTTGATTGTAGTTTCCTTATTTAGTAATTCAGTTTTGTAGTTACGGATTCTTAAGGATTTTTTTTCTTTGGTTTCTTATTTTGTAAATCCTCTAATAATGAGGGAAAGTAGTTTGCTAGAATAACTACATTTCGAATTTCAACAAACCCTATTGTATTCTTGGGTTTTTTTTTTCTGTAATGATGAATAAAAGTCTCATTCCTCAAATTTAGTTTTCTTTGTTATTAATCTGGTTCATCGTTTTTTGGATTTGCTTGGGCTTTATTTTTAAAAGTGTTGAGAAGTGGAGAGAGAATGAAAATAGATTGGATTTTGTTTTGGGGTTTTCTAGTCACACCCTATTATTAACTTAGCACACCCTACTTTCTACTCTCACCCTAACCCCACACACATTTCACTACCCACACCCACCGGCCACCCTATTCTACCCCTCCAAACCCACACACACCCAACCCTTCCCAAACCCTCAGCACCCCAAGTTCTTTCCATTTCATATTCCAAACTTCTCATTTCCTCAAATCCTTCCCAAATCGTTGAGTTTTTGAAGCAAATAAGGTAAGTATGGCCTCTATTTTCAATTATAGATGTTATATGCTTTATATTTTTTCATTTAAACGAAATACATGTGGAAATTTCGAGAAAAATCGATAATGGTTCGGGTTCTGTTGGAAGCGCGGGATAAAGATGCTGTGGTTCTTGCAATATCGCGGCACCTGGGTGCCGTGGGATTGCAAGAATCATGGCACCAGGGTGCCGTGAGATTGCAAGTCTCGTGGCACCAGGGTACCGCGAGAATGAAAGGATCGCGGCACCAGATGCCGCGATATTGCAAGTCTCGCGGCACCAGGGTGCCGCGAGGATGCATTTTTCGCAGCACCAGGGTGCCGCGGGATTGCAAGGTTCGCGGCACCAGGTGCCGCGATATTGCAAGTCTCGCGGCACTTTGGTACCGCGAGGTTGCAAGTATCGCGGTACCAAGGTGCCGCGAGGTTGCAAGTCTCGCGACACCAAGGTACCGCGAGAATGCAATTCTCTCGGTACCAGGTTTCCGCGAGACTGTAAATGAAATAATTTTTTTTTCAAAATTTTTTTATTTAGATTAAATTTCAGTTATTTTTTATTTTCAGTTTAGATTATATATGAAATGGATTAAATCTAACTTATTTTCTAGTTTATAATAAATTGATTAATCGAAATTAAAATAGTTTTCTTCTGTGTTTATACAGATGCCACCACGTACACGAGGAGCAGGGTCATCTAGATGTGAGAGGAGGAGACGTGCTGATGCATTAGTGGATCCGAGATGGGTTCCTACTACGTCTGAGAGGAGGAGACGAGCTCTTGAGGCAGCAGATGTTGAGGAGAGACAGGAGTTGAGTACATCCAGTGATGCACTAGATGTGGCACAGAGGCAGCCGCAGAGTACCTCTAGCGAGGCAGCAGCTACGACTCCGAGGCAGCAGCGGAGTATCTCTGGCGAGGCAGTAGTTGCGGCTCCGAGGCAGCAGCGGACTACCGTTGGCGAGGCAGCAGTTGCGGCTCCGAGGCAGCAGCGGACTACCGTTGGCGAGGCAGCAGATGCGGCTCCGAGGTAGCAGCGGACATCTGGCGAGGCACTAGCTGCTGCACAGAGGCAGCAGCGGAGTACAGCGAGCGATTCACTAGCTACGGCGCAGAGGGAGCAGCCGAGTACTTCTGGCGTGACACCAGCTGCGACACAGAGGCAGCAGCGGAGAACATGTAGCGATGCACCAGCTGCGGCGCAGAGGGAGTAGCCGAGTACTTCTGGATCTTATCCTGGGGAGCAGCCGAGTACTTCTGGATCTTATCCTGGTGGTCCACTTGATCCATCTCTGTTAGTTAGTTATGGATCACATGTTGCTGCAGCTATTTGGCAGCAAAAGGTATAAGTGAAATTTTTTATATATTTATTGTAATGTAAATTAGAATTTTCGAAGAGATAACGATTATTTTATTTGGTATTGTTTCAGGAGCGAGGGGAACTAAAAGTTATTAATCACGGTTCTAAAATTGGTACATGGCTATTGGATCAGAGTCGGTCACGCATCCGGTCCACGATCGCACGGTCAGGGTTGGAGCCATTGTTGCAGTGTAGATATGTTACGTGCAACAAGACCATTATTACTGCATTTACCGAGAGGTGGCATCCAGAGACGAACACATTTCACATGCCTTTCGGAGAGATGACTATCACTCTAGATGACGTCTCTTCATTGCTTGGCATCCCCGTGGTCGGGAGGACTATATCTTTCAATTCTGTCTCTATTGACGATGCGAATAGAATGTTAGTGCAATTGCTAGGAGTGAGTGAAGAAAAGGCAAAGGAAGAGACGACCGCCACTAAAGGACCACAGGTTAGGATGCAGTGGCTGAGGGATACATTTGGGATGATTTCCGACTCTGATAGCGAGGAGCAGATAGAGTACGCGACTCGCGCATTGTTATTATTTTTACTTGGTTGCACTATATTTGCTGATAAGAGTGCAACACGAGTACCAGTCGCGTACTTATCTTTTTTGGAGGATCTTACTACCGTGGGTGAGATTGCATGGGGTGCAGCTTGCCTGGCTTATATGTATCGACAGTTGGGCGAGGCCAGTAGAGCGGAGTGCCATTCGATAGCTGGTTATATGACATTACTTCAGGTATATAATGTTTATTTAATACTAATATTGATTTGCTTGATATTTATTAGGTTATGATTTGATTATGAAAATTTATTTTGTTTTATGTAGGCATGGATTTACGAGCATTTTCCATCGATAAATCCAGTACGAGAGACGGCATATAGAGAGTGGCAGCCGCGTGCTGAACGATGGAGGCCACTTAGCTGCCACGTTTCTCTACAGATACTGAGGGAGCAGCTTGATGACCTTCAGTATCATCAGGTCTGCTGGGAGCCATATGCAGACAGTAGAGAGAGCCATCCATTGCCGGAGATTTCATTTTTTTGCGGATGCATCAAGTTCAATGACATCGTTGAGCCATACCATCCGGATAGAGTTCTCCGACAATGGGGCTATGTGCAGAGCATTCCACGTCCACCTCTGACTCCATTTCACGCGAGACGAGGACCGAAGCCAGCTACTTATGTCGTGAAGTATAGCTTTCAGCCTGGGTACTGGGATAGCTGGGATTATCATGTGATTAATGAGGATAGGAGAGGTGCGCGATGCAGGAGTCCTGGAGAGTCTACAGCGGATTACATGATTTGGTATGCGACGATTTCACATCGTTTTCTCCAGGATCCTTCACATAGATCGACGGCCCAGCACCACGTGATTGATTGGGAGGTTAGTCATTTTTTATTTAATGTTATGAAAACTTACATATCTTGAAATTGATATATTTATTTTTTCATGATTTTGTAGCGCGTCGTGGGACACATATTTGACAGACTTTACGCAGTGGAGGCATGTGGAGATGATCAAGACTTGAATGTTTGGCGGCAGGCTGTGCATGATATTTATGCCATGTTAGCGAGATTGCCCAGGCGTACTGTAGTGCCCCGACATCCTACACAGACAGCATCTTCATCACGACCTTCACGTCCCCCTCCATCCTCAGCTGCTCCACCTTCCTCAGCACGACGACTGCGTTTACCACCAGCAGCTAGACCAGCACCAGCAGCTAGACCAGCACCAGTACCAGTAGCTTCAGCACCAGTAGCAGCAGCAGCTTCAGCACCAGCACCACCAGCTTCAGCACCTGCACCACCAGCTTCAGCAGCAGCTGCACCACCAGCTTCAGCACCAGCTGCACCACCTGCATCTTCCCTACCACCTCATACATCTCCTTCCGTATATGTTAGGCAAAAGAGGAGGAGATAGTAGATTTTGTATTTTATAGTTAACTTAAACTTTTGTCAAAAATTGTGAAAATATTCATGTATATATTTAGATTTCATTTGTCTCATTACTTCGATATGTGCCATCTTTTATTTATCAAACCATTTGAGGCATTCATTTTTTTAACTTATAATAATAATAATAATAATAATAATAATAATAATAATAATAATAATAATAATATGACAATTATCATAAAATGAATAAAATAGACTTAATTCAAGAAAACATGATTATGTTGAGTTACATAGCATATTAAACAAATGCTTACATTACAACAATGTATTATACTTAGTTAATACATCATAGTTCATCTAGATTGATTGTCTCTTGGGTTGCAACATCTGTGTTTGATGAGAATAATAATTTGAAATCTTCGATCCGAGAGACGTATGGAAGCTCCCACTCTCGAGCGCATTCATATCGATACCTATGCCAGTTGCATGCGATCGGAGGTATCGGTGCTCTTGGATCCAATAATACCTGCAACAATGCATTATATTTAATTAAATCAAAGTGAAAACAATAAACAATAACAAACTTTCACCGTGATCTATACCTGAACAAAATGACAGTTGCTGACAAATCCAATAGTTATTAACTTATGTTGCAGTGGGGGAGGTGCAATAGATCTGAGCGGAAGATATGTCAAGCATTGTCTTGCAGATAAATGGACAAGCACAACGTCATACCGTGAGGATATCAAATGACCCATGTCTAGTAAGGTCATCCAATTATCCTTATACGCCACCGTGTTGAAACACACCAACGATTGCATCAATTCATCAACACGCTCCTGAGATCCATAGAGATATATATATTCATCTTTGTGTCTATTTAACTCATCCATCAAATCTCATCGCACTTGTGGCCATGCATCTGCAGTCATACCCAACAACCCTGCTATAGCTCTAAATCCGCAATGTCCATCAGACTCAACATCCACAACATCGTAAATGAATGGACAAATCTCGATGGGAAAAGAATCCATATATCGAATCTTGACACCTTTACGATATATAGGTAATTTCTGCCTCTTCTTCGGCAATTTCACTAAACTTGCTGTTATGGGTGAAATGGTACTGTCATGACCAGACTCGACAATCTCAAAATATGAAGGTTCCCGTCGAGTTGATGTGTCCATCTTCGATGCTCGAGCACGACCCTTTGTCTGAGCTTTTTCTATTGGAGGAACAAGGAATGTTGTTGCCGGATCACCTAGTTCTCTCAACTTTTTTTTCAAGACTAGTTTTCCATCAATATTACATGCATCGAACCGTTTCACAATTATCTCCCACTCAGCATCCAATGTCAACTGTTGCATGTCATCATATGTGGACTTTGTCAAATCTAATTTCGACCAATGTGGATGAACAGCAGATAAGGGTACTGGTCGTCCAAACTGTATATACTCAGCAATTTCATGCGCACATGGCAACCCATGTGTCAATCTCATTACACAGCCACAAGTGTTAATGTCAATATATCCATTCTTTACTCTCTCAACCACCATCAATATCATATGCAAAGCTGACCTTGACACCAACCCCCGTAACTCCTTGAATAAAGATGGCCTGAAGTTATGTTCAACAACAGTAAGGCTTGCCTCAAATGAAGCCTTTATGTCTGTATGTTGCAGCTCAATCAAAGAGTTTATCACGTTCCAAGATGATTCAAAATCACCTTGCGACGTTCCGAGATGTCGTTTCAACCTTGCGTGTGCACTCTCCGCTCTACAATAGAAATTAGGACATATATTACTTATCAATTCAAAAATTACTGAGTAAAATGAACGTAAACTTAAAACCTGACAATAAACGTACCTATTTGTTGTTACATTGCCGAAATGCATTACTTTATCTGTCCAAGCCGCAACAAATCGCTCCTTATAATTATCCAACCAAGTCTCCTTCACATATTGCAGTGCTTTTGGATAACTATAGTAATCCAAGTGCATTGAGCTTAAATGCCTTTCGTACTCTTCTTCTGTCATTGAGAATGTAAGAAGACTCCATGATGCCATGAATGCATCCCACCTCTCCTTGCGCTCAAATAACTTTTTGCAGTTCGCAAGCACATTCTTCGATATGTGCCATCTACATAACAAGTTGGTTGCAGAGGGAAATACTGCTTGAACTGCATTCATCAATGCCAATTCTCAATCTGTGACAATAACAGATGGTGATGCAACACCTACCATTAAACTTTTTAACATTTGCAATGCCCACGTGTAATTTTCTTGACGCTCCGCCTCCATGTACACAAATGCAACCGAAAAAGTCAAATTCGTTGATGTGACACCAACGATCTCGAGGAGTGGCATCCGATATCTATTTGTTTTATATGTACAATCCATAATCAACACATGTGGGAAAGCATGCAACAAGTCTACCGAGGTAGGATGTGCCCAAAACAATTCTTTCACAACATCCGTTGACTCTTCACTCCGATGCCACTCAATGTAGCTACAGTCGTTCAACATTTTCATTAGTTGTTGCATTTGTGACCTACCAGCTTTCTCAATCAATTTGTAAGCATGTCGTGCATTGTAAATGGTCTTCATAACACTTACATTCTTCTCATTTTTGTTTTTCAACGTCATGAGAATATTTCGTGGTTTGACCATGTTCTTGGTCATATCAGCTACAACTTCTTTCTCCTCAACTGACAATCTTGCAGCAAATGGATGACCCTCAAAATGTATCGCAGGTGCATGATTATGCACCCCATTTACTACCTGAACTTGCCACTCATCATCCTTTTCTAATTTCACACCTAGTAGCTCGAATGGGCAGCCACATTTCCTTGTTCCAACACCCTTACGAGTTGGTTTATCAGTGCATTGAGCTTTGTTCTTTTTCGACTCTCTAAATCTTCCACTTCGTTCACAACAGAGCCGTAATCTAGGCTTTCTTGAAAAAATTGCTGGTTCAGATCCTCTAATCACAACTACGAATCCTACATTTCTGCCCATCTCCCTTGCCCATGTTATTACCTCTTCTCGAGTAGAAAAAACCTTGTCCGTAGTAAATGACTCAGTGCAATCAAATTGAGAAGACTCCACTGAATGCTGATAAACTATTAATCTTCTGTTATCCTACAAATATTCAACAATTTATTAGTTTTTTTACATATCAGTTAACAACAAACTATTATTAAATAAAAAAATATTAAACATGGTCTCGAGAGTATATATATGGTTAATCTCGGCAACCAAGAGACCATGGTCTCGGCAGGTTGCTACCGAGATCACTAATGCAGTCTCGGCAGACCACATTAGTGTCTCGGCATAGTGTTGCCGAGACTACTTATGTGATCTCGGCAACACCCTGCCGAGACCACTTATGTGGTCTCGGCAGGTATTGCCGTGACCACTTATGTGGTCTCGGTGGTCTCGGCAGGTATTGCCGTGACCACTTATGTGGTCTCGGTGGTCTCGGCAATATCCTGCCGAGACCACTTATGTGGTCTCGGAAGCACCTACCGAGACCACATAAGTGATCTCGGCAGGATGTTACCGAGACCACAAACTCCTCTCGATAGCATCCTGCCGCGAAAATGTAAGTTTCTCAGCAGTTTACTGCAGAGAGTGTCGAATTCCAGTATTTTTTTGTCGATAAATGAAAAAATTACAACGTTTTCAAGTATAATAACATACCTCTTCAGCATTATGATACATTTCTACTAAATCTTCATCCATGAATGATTCTTTGCTTGTATTATCATCAAAATACTCCAAGAAACCAATTTTTAGTTGGTTTTGTTTGATTTGAGAATGTTGAACGGGAGAGAATGGGAGAAAATATGATTTTTGAGTAGGGTTTGCTGATTTAGGGTGTGAGATAGTTAGGGTAAAATTGTAATAGTACATGAGGTTAATTAAAAAAAAAAGTAAATTTAGGGTGTGGTTAGACACACCCTTTTGTTTTCATTAAAGTCAATAGAGTATTTTTATGTGGTATATGTGTCAATATTAATAAAAAAAAAGTTTATATTTGATGCAATGTTGATGTATAATATTATATACTGTCAATCAATCAAAATGTCTTTTTTTTTTCTACATAGGGAGATACTACATAGGGAGATACAATGAGAAAACATGATTCAAACATTGGTCTTTTTTTAAAAAAAAAAAATTTTTTACAAGAAAAATATTAAATAATTGAAAATGAGAGTGCTTGAATTCGAATCCAAGACTTACAATATGCCACAACTTATCCTTAACCACTAGGCCAAGAGGTTGTTGGCCAAACGTTAATCTTAATTCTTCCTAAAAAAAGATAACAGCAGCTAGCCCAAGTCTTATTGTTAGAATGTCACTTTATTAATGAGTAAGATTTAAAAATATGTAAATCTTTAAAAATAAATATTAATAAACTTTTTTAAATTTATTTTAAAGATTTATGTATTTTTAAACTTTAATCATTAATGAAGTGATACTACGTAGTTGAATAAAGGTAAATATATGCTATATATTATCAGTGCATTAAATATAAAAAATAAAATTGATTGTGAAAAATAAAATGCAGGTTGCAAATAGAATTTCTATAACACAAATCATCTCACATTATTAACCTAGATATTCTAATAAATTCAACCTAAAAAATACAAAACAGCACGCGATCAGTTTGACATAAATCATCTCACCCTTGAAACACGCTAGACCTCGATGTCTCGGAGTCGGAGAGTGACAGCTCGTTTGTGAGCATCCAGCCCCTCAACTTCAGCCATGATGGCCACATAGGGGCCAAGGTTTCTTAAGCCTTCCTCCGTCAGAGATTGTACAGTCATGTACTTGAGGAAAGAGTCGAGAGAGACTCCACCATACATCCTTGCATAGCCATATGTTGGAAGAACATGGTTTGTCCCACTTGCATAATCTCCCATACTCTCCGGCGTCCACTGCCCTAAGAACACAGAACCTGAAGGAGCAAAGCCAAAAGCTCAACAAATATAATTTGGCACCGGAAAACTTGTTATATAGGCTACATTTCTTTTAGACCCAACAAATATGAGTATATTTTAATTTTATGCCTAACAAATGCGGATGTGGCACAATAAAAATAAATGTCAGTCGTTATACAAGAGCGAGCCCAGAACTTAACATTACTGCATATTGCAATAGTAAAGGGGAGCTATAATGCATGATGATGCATGTCTATTGCATTCAGAACTGCTATCGACCACTCTCCAACAAATCTATAACATTCAGACCTATAATGTCTATTGCATGAGAATATATGCACCTTGCATTCAGAATTGCTATCAACAGCTTTAAAACAAATCTATAACATTCAGACTTCTCGACCAAAGCATGCGAATACATGTATATCTTCATGTTCTCTACTTGGATCTGGACTAATTATAAACCACATGTATAAAACAGGAAGTAGGGTTAAAGATGCAAATAAGAAAACAGCTGGAGCATGACATCCAAATGTTTGACCAATATAATGTTTAGTGACATAGCAACAAACTCAAAAGGGGAAATTCAAGCTGGAAATTAACAGCCATATTGACAACATTCGATTAATGACAACAAGAAAAATGCTGAAATGAAATATATAGACAAAAGATACAGTTTAGAATAATACCAGCATTCTCAACAAAACCCTCCCATTTCTCCGCATCCTTCACATTCATGATCAAGTGCTCTGGTGCATATAAATTTGAGAAGGAGATTGCCTAAAAGAAAATAATCATGAGAAATTCCATAAAACATAATAGAGGATATCTTATATGCTTGGCCTTTAATTGTATGACTGCAAGATTCAAATCAGAAATAAACACAATAGGAAAGACTTGGAACTTCTGGAATTTAGACATATTAGGAAAGCAGGGCTAAACATATAGCTACATTTTGATGCAATAAAAGCTTGATCCAAAAATATTGATTAATATTCACCATCTAAAGTTAGTTCATGCAAGTAGGGAGAAAAAATAGATTAGTGTGTGAGCTTTGAACACAAAGCAGGAAAATGAAAACTAACCTAAACCATATCACGAGCAAAAACAGTGAAACTATGGCTTAGTGCTTTTGATGCAAAATCTCCCCTTGGAAGGCTTTGGCACTGTTTACTAATTTCCTCCTCGATAGCTTTAAGATCTACACCATCACCAGCTGTTACAAGAACAACCTGGCTATCAGGGCCATGCTCAGCCTGAGAATAGCAGATTTGATCACTCAATACATCTGGTCCAATAGAAGCAGGACTTTTTATGTTGCATAAAGATGGTAGCAAACTAGACCTTTGGCTGAAGAAAGGAAGACAACCCTGTTCCATTCCCCATAATCCTACCATTATCAAAGTTCAAATTTGACGTCTGTAAACTGAAAATCCCAAGTTTAACCAGTGACACATCCCAAGGGGACATAAAAGTTGCAAGTTTATATGGATATCCATTAATAGCAGTAACAGCACTTTAAAAATCGTAAATGCACAAGATGCCCTTGAACTGGTGTGGTTCTAGCATCTTGATTTCCAGAAAGAAAGTCATTATACCACTTACAAGTTCATGATAGAGGCCAAAAAGATCCTACTAAAGATACAAGTTTATGAAGTCATTAACTCAGTTTCTTTAGAATTATGTAAATTACAAAGTGTTTGCTGTCCTGATGGAGTATTTCATGAAGCAGCAGAAAACTTGAGCTCAGTAATGATAACAAAATCTTAAGATTTAAATAAAACTGTAGCAAATTAGAAAATAGAAACAAGTGAAAACCTGGGATAGCAAATCTGCAGCTATATGTACAGGACTGGCATGTTTGTCAGCAATAACCAAAACTTCTGAAGGGCCAGCTGGCATGTCAATTGAAATCATAGCCTCACTATTCTGTGAGGAAATAGGAACAGAAGGTAGAATCAAATCAAGTAGAGGAAAATGCATTTCTACAACTTTCTTTGATTGGAACAAACTATGTACAAGTTTCAAGAGCAAGTAACAGAACTTACTTGGAGTATCATTTTGGCAGCTGTTACATACTGATTTCCAGGTCCAAGAATTTTCTCAACCTGCAATAAGGACAAAATCTTTAACACCAATAAAAACCTAAAAAAGATGCAGTCATGATAAATCAAATCTTTTCTTTCTCCCTAAAAAGTAAAATATCTTGTCTAAATTATTATGCCTTCAATAACTAATCATATTTGAAGTCGTGAACAACCCAACCAATGTTGTGTAATTGTTTTCACATAGGGTATAATAGACACCTCTCAGTCTGGTATACATGCTCAAATGGTAAAAAACTGGACCATAAACAAGTTGCATAGCTTTCTGATCATACACAAGTTAATACATTGCTTTCTGATCATCATTGTAATTTTCTTAAGTTATGGCATTTCAGCGTTCTTCATTTGAAATCAATATTTTGTCATAACTACCTATCTTATTTACATCAGCATGCTATTATCCACACAGACACACAGAAAGAGTTGTGAAAGGAAAACTGACCATGCATGAGGAGTCTTGCTGGAGATTTGCATTTATGTAGGATAATTAAATTATCACTCAGCATAAATAACTGAAGGCTTCTTGTGCAATTCCCCAGACACTTGGCATGAAATCAATAGTTCAATACATAAAGCACAGATTATTCATGGAGAGACAGTGTACAAAACTCAGGTTAGAATATCACAGTAAAAACATTTAAAAGAATTTCATTAATCGACTGAGCTCTAAGCACAAAAGAAAAGACTCGTTTCTGATTAATAAATTACTGATAGGAAATCACTACTCATAGGTCTTCAAAAAATTGCAATAGATATCTATCAGTAAGAAAAAGTAGATGAGAAATCATTACCTTTGGGCAAGATTCTGTGCCCCAAGCCATGGCAGAAATGGCCTATAAAAGTCAGTTAAAAAAAAGTTAAGACCTGATGGGAAAAAAAAGTAAAAAAAATAGTAGCTGAAATACAAAATGTGTGAGCATATTTTTCATGCTTTCAGACCTGAGCTCCGCCTGCTTTAAGAATGTGAGTCACACCAGCCTTCTTGGCACAATATAGTACCTCCTATACAAAAACACCAATCAGCCCTCTCTCTCTCTCTCTCTCTTCTCTCTCTCTCTTTATATGTTATTTCAATATAAGCAAAAATAAAAATAAAAATACCTTACATATGCTGCCATCTTGGCCTGGAGGAGTTGCTAGAACAAAAGTTTTACATCCAGCAATTTGTGCAGGCTGGAGAGAGGAATAAACCAAATGTCAAATAAATCTATCTAGATCTACCGTTAAATTGACAGAGAACTACAGATATAATTGATGTAATTTGTTGGATCAACTTACAACAGAAAGCATTAGAGCAGTTGAAGGCAAAACAGCAGTTCCCCCTGGTACATAAGGACCAACAGAACCAATACTCCTAGCCACCCTTTTGCATTTAACACCCTATCGGAGTATTAAGATGTTTATTATGTTGACAATATAAGGAAAATGCAATAACAAAGCTATAATATTAACTTACTTTCATATTCTCAACACTTTTCTCGGCAGACTTTTGGGCAAGATGAAATGCATATATATTGTCGTATGCCACATCAAACGCCTCTTTAATAGTTGGTTTAAGCTGAGACATGGCAGCATACAATGGCATAGCCAAGAACTTGTGTCAGTGGGGTCAATATAATAGTATTATCTTCCTTATTTATAATATTTGTTACTTGATACAAGAATTGACAAAATTAAATATAGAAGAAAAATCCCAAAATAGATACAACTTTCAAATAAATAAATATTTTCTTACGATTTATGTATAATGGAAATTTATCCCAATAATTTCATTAGCGGTACTACATAACTTTTATTTTTCATTTTTCTCTCATGTCAATCAAAATCTTAGAAAATAATGCATGTAGATAGAATATATATATACATACATATACACACACACACACACACACACACACACACACACACACACATATATATATATATATATATATATATTGCTTCTTACATAATGAGATAATATTTGTAGTATCAAATAACTAACTACGCATGAAATAAATATTACATCAAGAACAACAAACCCAATATTTAGAAATTAATCAAACTCATATAATATGTATTATAAACATAACTAAGGAGAAAAATTATAGTCGGTAAGTGTGATGACAACGTAGTGAAAAAAGAGAAATTTCAACAAGAAACAAGGAACAAACCAAAATTAAACTAAGTCTCAAATTGTAATTAATAATAAAAGATAAATAGAAAGAGACAATTTGTTTTTCAAACTCACAAGTTAAATGTATACTCGTAGTGAAAGAAAATTATTAGAATTGTCTAATTAAAATGAATGTAAAAGTAAAGATAAAATTCTTTTGACCCTTTCTTAACAAATTTTAATGGTGCCAATATCCTAATCATATAGGAAAAACACTAATTTTTATTTTTATACTAATTATATATGCTATTCAATTTCAAAAGTAGGTGGCTACACCACTGGCAGCATAGCAAGAAAAAAAAAAAGGAGACAGTAAAATCAATAAAAAAAACTAGAAATTTAATGAAATTCCAAGGACAATACATCTTCAAAAAAAAAAAGTACGTCGGGATAAGGAAGCTCTGAGACATTTTCAACAATTTTCTGTAGCTTAACTTTATCGAACTTCTCAGTATAGCTGCAAAAGATACATATATTAGTAAACAACCGCATCCTAACCACATTACTGAAAATGCTCAGAGAAAAAAATATATATGTAAAGAATTAAAGCAGCACCGACACTCTAACTGCAGCATCGCCTCTGCTGCGGACATCGTCAACTATTGGCTGGATCTGAGAAGCATATCAAATATGAACATTAAAAGACAATGTATGCGAATAAGAGTAACTGGTGTTACAGGAAAGAAGAGATAGACTCACCATGCCGAATAGGAAGAAAAATCTATGCGAGGACGAGCCTTCAAGCTTTCTACCTCAGCTTGACTAAGTTCTGATAACTTATAAGATTTCATTGCTACACTTGATTCTCTTAGAAGCCTATCCTGTAAATTAACATCAATATTTCACAATCGTTTCCCAAATCCAGTGCGCACACTAGCGAACAAGCAGTCTTTTTAACCAAATACAACAAATTTAGGGTAAATGAGATTCATAACCCGGAAATTATCCCAAAAAAAAAGAAAGGAGCGATTCAAAGCTAGCTCTTAAAATAGCATTTAAGAAGGTAAAGAGTATGTACCTGTAGGAAAAGAGGCGGTGATGGAACGAAAATGCGAAGACGGTAATGGTTTAACAGAAAGATCGGTGATATACGCACAATTCTGATGGGTAGTTAAGTGGTTGATAGTATGCTTCTGTATTCCACATCATCACTCAGCATTTTTCACTATAAATAGCAGTAACATAGAAATACAGAGGCTATTAAAAATTGCCATTACAATTTCGAATCTCTTCCCTCTTTCTCTAACTACTTCTGCTTCTTCTTCTTCTTCTCTATTCCTATATCATCTACTTCAATTCTAATTTCGGAGTTGCGTGAATCATTAGTATCAGAGCTGACAACGACAATGGCAGATGGTGTTCAAACTCGTATTCAAAAGGAGCTAAGTTTGTTGCACAAGGAGATTGAAGGAGTGCGCACAGAGTTTTCTAGCAATAATGAGATCTTACGACAAGAATTGCGAGGTGAGATTCAATCTAAGGTCGATACTGTAGGGGCGGACGTTAGGCAGATGTTTGAGCAAATCATGCTGCAAATGAAATCTTCCAGATCTGATTCTGATGGATCGGGAAGTATTGCTTCTTCTGAGTAAAAGCAAAAATCAGTGTTACCTACTGCAAAGAGTGCTACTGCTCTTGATCCTGTTATAGTTAATCGAGTAAATATAACAGATGATTTTAGGTCTGTACCTAGATATTCTAAGATTGAATGTCCTCGTTTTGCTGGTGAGGATTTTCGAGGTTGGTTAATGAAGATGGAGCAATATTTTGAGGCTTCTGGTATTAAGGAAGCTGATAAGGTGCGTTTGGTGATGCTACATTTGGATGGAAAGGCTTTACAATGGCATCAACGATTCGTGAAGAATCAAGGAGTGTTAGCTGATGTTACATGGCAACAGTATTTGGAGGAGATGCAGATCAGATTCAATGATACAGAGTATGCTGATCCTATGCTTGATTTGGTAAGTTTGAAGCAAACTCTGTCAGTAGATGAATATTATGAAGAATTTGAGAGTTTGTTGAACCTTTTGAATCTACCTGAAGACTATGCCTTAAGCATTTTCATTAGTAACCTCAAACCAAAAATAACTAAACCTATGAGACTATTCTTACCAAAATCTCTTAGCCATGCCCTTAACCTAGCCAAACAGCTTGAATCTCTTGTGTTTAATACACCTATAAAGGCCTTCATAGCTTCCAAACCATACAGCAATATACATCAGTCCAATTCCTTGTTAATTTCTAAGAATGAACTACCTCCTTTGTTACCTACTCCAAAAATGTCTTTGCAACCTTATCAGCCACCTAAACCATCCACAATTACTCGATTACAACCTGTCCGAACAGATCTTAAGGGACCTAAACCTACTCGTATACCTACCAAGGAGGAAAGGGAGGATAGGAGAAGGAAAGGTTTGTGTATGTGGTGTAGTCAAAAATATACGGTGGGGCATACCTGTACTAGATCTCAGCTCTATCAAATGTTTGTTGAAGATACTATTGAGATGCTTGACATGCCAGAGGAGTTTAGTGACTGTATTGATACTCTGGAAGAAGTGACTCCAGTAGAGCAGGGGGAAGAAGTTTAACCAGTGATTTCATTACATGCTTTATTTGGAACTTCTGATTCTCAAACAATGAGGATCCAAGGCACTATAAAAAATGCTAAGGTGACATTGTTAGTAGATTCTGGCAGTACTCATAACTTCATTGGTTTGTCTTTAGTCAATAATCTCTCTCTAATGACTCAACCAGTAAGGGGATATAAGGTGACAGTGGCTAACAGTGATAAAATGCTTGTGCAAGAATGTTGTAAGGCTGTTCCATGGGAAACTTCTGGTTTAAGGCAAACCACAGATTTCTTAGTCTTACCATTGTTAGGTTGTGATGTTGTTCTTGGAGTTCATTGGTTAAAGCAACTGGGTCCTATTATATGGGATTTTTCAGCTTTATCAATGACGTTTTCTGTTGATAATCAGTGGAAGACTGTGAGAGGCATAGTTGCTGGAAATGTTCAATTGGCTTCACAAAAGCAGGTGAATAAGTTGAAGGGATCTCTTAAGGGTGCATGTACTTTGCAATTAACAGCACTTTTGAGTGATGAAGGTCAGGAAGTAATGCCACCACTTCCTGCAATGACTGATGAGTTACAAAAATTGCTGAAACAGTATGGTGTTTTGTTTGATGTTCCTACTAGTCTTCCTCCAAAGAGATGTCAAGATCATAAAATTCCCTTAGAAGCTGGAGCACAAGCTGTTAAGGTTAAGCCTTATAGGTATCCATCTGTACAAAAAGATGAGATAGAAAGAATTGTGGCTGAAATGAAGAATGCTGGTATTATCCGGAATAGCACTAGTGCTTTTGCTTCTCTAGTGGTTCTTGTTAAGAAAAAAGATGGTTCTTGGCGCCTATGTATTGATTATAGGCAATTGAACAAGGTGACTATTAAGGATCGATTTCCCATTCCTTTGGTTGAGGAGTTACTGGATGAGCTGGTTGGATCTTGTTTCTTTTCAAAGTTGGATTTAAGGTCTGGATATCACCAGATTAGAATGGCTGAGTGTGATATCCATAAGACTGCTTTTAGAACTCATGAAGGTCATTATGAGTTTTTAGTTATGCCCTTTGGGCTAACTAATGCACCATCCACTTTTCAAAATCTGATGAATAGTATTTTCCAGCCACACTTAAGGAAGTTTGTATTGGTCTTTTTTGATGATATCTTAGTTTATTCTAAGAGTTGGTCAGACCATATGCGACATCTTACATTGGTTTTTCAGCTACTTACGGAGAATCAATTGTTTGTTAAGCAGTCTAAGTGCCAATTTGGAGCTCAACAGGTGCAATATTTGGGGCATGTGATTTCCAAGGATGGTGTGGCTATGGATGCTGATAAGATCCAGTGCATTGTGGATTGGCCCTATCCTTCTTCTGTTAAGGATGTTCGAGGGTTTTTGGGCCTCACTGGCTATTATAGAAGATTTGTGAGGAATTATGGTGTCATTGCTCATCCACTTATTGTTTTGCTCAAGAAGAATTCTTTCTCATGGACAAAGGATACTCAACAAGCTTGGGATGCCTTGAAAGTGGCTATGACTACAGCTCCTATATTGGCCCTGCCTGATTTCCAGACGATGTTTGTAGTAGAGTCTGATGCCTCAAATGTGGGTATAGGTGTTGTTTTGAGTCAAAAGGGTAGGCCTGTAGCTTTTTTCAGTAAGGCTCTTTCTCTTAGACATCAAAGTTTGTCTGTTTATGAGAAAGAAATGTTGGCTATATTGGCAGCAGTGAAGAAATGGCATTCTTACTTACTTGGCCGGAGGTTTCAAATTAAAACTGATCACCATAGCTTGAAGTTTTTGTTGGATCAGAAAACTTCTACACCTGCACAACAGAAATGGGTGGTTAAAATGATGGGTTATGACTTCGAAGTTCATTATAGGAAGGGTGTTAACAATGTTGTTGCTGATGCTTTGTCTAGAGTTCCTCAAGCTCAATGTCAGGCCCTCTCTGTTTGCACTAGTGATTTGTTAGACACGATTAAATGATCTTGGCTCCTTGATGCTCAATTGGTGCATATTCTGCATAAGTTGAAGTCTAACTCTCCTGTTCCAGGTCAGTATAGTTGGTCTAATGATCAATTACGGAGGAAGGGAAAATTGGTGGTTGGATCAGACTCTTCTCTTAGGAAGGATCTGCTTCAATTCTTTCATAATTCTGCAACTGGTGGCCATTTGGGTATGGATGCTACTCTCAAGCGGATTTCTGCTGTGGTTTATTGGAAAGGAATGAGGAAAGAAGTCAGACAATTTATTAGGAGTTGTGAGGTCTGTTAAAGATGCAAGTATGATACAGCTGCTTCTCCAAGGTTGTTACAACCCTTACCAATTCCAGAACGAGTGTGGACTGATTTATCTATGGATTTTATTGAAAGGTTGCCTAAATCTGGGGGTAAAGATACTATTTTGGTGGTGGTGGATAGATTGAGCAAATATGCTCACTTTCTTCCCTTGGCTCATCCTTTTACTGCTTTGCAAGTGGCTCAAGCTTTCCTTGATTCTGTTTACAAGTTACATGGTCCACCAGGCAGCATAGTTACTGATCGGGATAAGGTTTTTGTTAGTAATTTCTGGAAGGAGTTGTTTAAACTGCTTGGAACTGACTTGTGCATGTCTTTAGCATATCATCCACAGTCCGATGGTCAGACTGAAGTGGTCAATATGTGTCTTGAAACCTATTTGCGTTGCATGACTAGTGAGACTCCTCGCTCTTGGCTTAAGTGGCTACCTTTAGCTGAATGGTGGTACAATACCACCCATCATTCAGCTATACAGACTACTCCTTATGAGGCTGTGTATGGGCAACCTGCTCCTATACATCTTCCTTATCTTCCTGGTGATTCTATGGTAGCAGTGATTGACAGGAGTCTTCAGGCTAGAGAAGCAGCTATTCGTCTTCTCAAATTTCATTTGCAGAGGGCTCAAAATCGTATGAAGCAGCAAGCTAATAAAGGTCGCAATGACAGAAGCTTTGAGATAGGTGATTTTGTTTTTCTCAAGCTTCAACCCTTTCGACAGAAGTCTGTGGTTAATCGATTGTGCTTAAAATTGGCTGCTAAGTTCTATGGACCTTATAAGGTCATTGGTAAGGTGGGAGCAGTGGTATATAAGCTGGAATTACCTCTGGGAGCCAAAATTCACCCTGTTTTCCATGTTTCTCAACTCCGGAAACATGTTGGTTCTTGTACGGTGCAACACCAACTTCCTTTGTTGGAGGAAGATGGTACTGTGGCTAAGGAACCTGTTGCTATTCTGGATCGTCGGATGATTCATCATCGTGGTCGTGCTCTTACTCAGGTGTTGGTGCAATGGAACAACTCTTTTCCAGAGGATGCTACTTGGGAGAATTGGTCTCTTTTTCAGCAACGTTTCCCTGATTTTGATCCTTGAGGACAAGGATCCTTTTGAAGGGGGGTATTTGATATACACACAATTCTGATGGGTAGTTAAGTGGTTGATAGTATGTTTTTGTATTCCACATCAGCACTAGCTGACTCAGCATTTTCCACTATAAATAGCAGTAACACAGAAATACAGAGGCTATTGAAAATTGCCATTACAATTTCGAATCTCTTCCCTCTTTCTCTAACTACTTCTGCTTCTTCTTCTTCTTCTCTATTCCTATATCATCTACTTCAATTCTAATTTCGGAGTTGCGTGAATCAATCGGGTTCGGTCAAATCGTAGAAAAACTGAGAATCCATATCAACTGATTTTCATATAAAATTAAATACGACATTATTTATATTAAATTATATTTTTAATTAAAATTTTATATTTAAAATAAATTAAATAAATTTATCTAATAAAATATTTAAATTATTAAATTAAGAATTCTAAGTACGATTTCAATTCAAAGCATTAAATATATCTTTTAGTTTTCATCTATTTTATCTTTAATTTTTTTATACTTTAATTTAGTTTCTTTTGATTTGATTCTCCAATAAATCAAAAATTAAATTTCTTTCAAAATCAATTTGATAATTTACTGATATTAATTTAAAATCTATTAATTAATCAAAAAATTTATATTTAATACACTGACAATTAATCAATTACAAAATAATACCACATTAATGAGGAAAAAAATATTTAAATCTTTAGAAATAAATGTTAATAATATTTTTTAATTTATTTTTAAAAATTTGTGCATTTTTAAATTTTAGTTATGAATAAAGTGACATAATCGATAGTGTACAGAAGCTATATATTATCATTATCGGTGAATGCACCATGCTTAATGCAATTATATTATTAATTTGATTAAAATGGAAAAGTTCAAATATCATTTTCTTTCTTGGACTCTGAGTTTAGGGTTTAAAGTAACAGACCATTCATACATGGTGGGCTGCGGCTGGGATACAAATATAAAAGTATATATTATTGGATTGAAAAGGCATTGAAATTATCCTCAACTCTACGTACCATATTATTTATACGTATTTCAATTACAATGCTGAAGATATACAAGAATAATGGCTGTAGCTGTAAAATAGCTGGGCTCAGAAAGGCAGTTCAATCACAATAAATCTAACCAAAGCTATATAACAGAGTCTAATGAAACAGGTGTTCATGGACTGGCTATCTCCTGGAAAACCTGCAGCCGCTTCCTCCTTGATGAAACAGTGTTCATATCAAATGATTCAAGCTGTTGACTTATATTCCCAATATGATCCTTGGAATCATGGCGTTGATAAATTATGTTGGAATTCAGATTTTCATCATAGAACTCCTCTTCCCTGTTCAAGCCTAGCATTTTCTTGCCCATAAACTTGCTTCCACTTACTAATTCTTCTTCTTCTTCAACCATGTCTGCCCAGCTTTTCTTATTTGCCGCATTTGCAGGCCTTTCCAGTCCAACTTCTGGTTCGTCTTCGCATGAAACCAACGGTTCTCCATTAAGGTTTAGCTTCCGAAATGCACTGTTAATGGCCTCTTCTTCCCATCGTTTCCTTCTTTGATCTTTATTATTCAGCCACAGCAAAGAGTTTCTGGGCTGTGAGAATAGAACTCCAGAGAAGCCTTCCTGAACTTCCTCTTCCTCTTTCCCGGTTGCAGAATTTTCTGACTTTTCATTGTGATTCTGGATTAAAGCTGTAGGCACACTCTCAGTTTGCTCGAAAGATAGTTTCCGAACTGAATTCCTAACTGTATCTTCTCCCCATCTTCCTCCTATCCTCTGATCTCCATTGTTGAACCTGCATGAACTTTGTCTTGGTTGGGTAAACAAAGCTTCTGAGTTCTTTCTACTGGCCGCTGTCTGTGCAGAACCTACTTCTTTTCCGGTTGAATACCTCCAGTTTTCCTTCTGCTTGCTGGGATACACTGTCCCCTCGCACGGGCTTTCGAAATATGAACCTTTTCTCCACTTCTCAGAATGCAAATCACCTTTCAGTCCAACCGGTGTGCATTGTGAGCTTCTGTCATCGTATCCATGGAAATTATCATTCTGCTCATCTGACAGCATCTTCCCTTCCCAATGTGCATATGGCAACCTTCTGTTATCCTCATTTCGGGGAAGGAAAACACCAGCTTCCTTCAAACTTTTATCCCTGCAAGATGATGTCGAGGATCTTCGAGTTTCCCTTGCCTTATCTGGTTCCTGTGCCATAGGCTCTAACATTGATTTGGATTCTACTAGGAACAGCATTTCAAGAGCACGATCGTAAGATTTAGAATACGATTCATCCATCTGATCATTTCCAGATGAAGCTCTAACATCCTGAAGCAGTGATTTTGCTTCACTGATCCTGTTCATGTGCATCAAGCATATGGCCAGGTTGCATAGCTTATTCTTATCTGGCTCCAGTGACAAAGCTTTTCTGTGATGACACAAACACAAGTATAAAAACATACAAACATTTCTCTGGAAAAAGATGTGATTCATGTTTACATTTTCAGGGAAAATACAAAGAGCATACCTGTAATGCTGCTCAGCAATTCCATAATTATGTTGCTGGAGATATGCCCAGGCCAAATTGCCTAGTATCCTGAACCATTACAAGCAGAAAGAATTAGATTTGCATAAGCAGAAAGATTAGATTACTAGAGAGTATGAGTGCAACATCCACCTTGATTTCTCTTGTTCAATAGTTATCTGAACCTTCTTCCCTTGAGATCTTGCAATCTTTGTTCTCTTTCCACCAAAAACTGTTCCTTCATCGATGTTCCTCAGTTTGTTCTGAAGGATTTCAATCTCTTCTTCAACCCTTCCAGACCTCTGCAAGAACAAGCAATTGCAAAAGGAAAATATGCTGCATCTCCAAACAAAGACTATAAACTGAACAATATATCATCATAAATATAACTGAAGCCATTACAAACTTTCAACTGCATTTAGCAACCCTTTTATAGCCTTGTGAATTCCATTAGAACTTCTCAAATTCCTGCTACACACTATGAAATCACCGCATTGTTCCTAAAATATCACAAGTAAAAGCAAAATTCCTAGTGAAATAAACTACGACAAAACTAAGTGCAACAATACCATGTTTTAAGCCTGGTCCCTGCATCTATGCAGAAGTGTCATTTTCTTGGAGCATTGATCAATGGTAAGAAACTAGAATGACAGAATTTGCGAATAGTCTAAATTCTAAGTTGACAAAGCTAGTAGAATAGACTTCTTCGAAACATATAAGATTCATGAGCTCCTAAGATTCAACTATGCTTGACAGAAACAGATATGCATTGTAGATAAGATTGCCATAGTACCTTGTAGAGTTCAACAAGGACATTATCAAGAGACTCCTGAGAATCATAAGGACAAAGATGACGGAAAGATTTTATTGCCTCAATCGCCTCATCAGATCTATTCAGTTGCTTCATCACAACAGCCATGTCTTTCAATGCGCTATCGACACGATCTCCAGCATTAATAGCTGCCCAGAACAGGGAGATGGCCTTACTAGGATCCTTACCTATCAACTGCAGGTCCAGAATAGAATATCAGTATAAACAAACAAATGCAATGTAAGTTCACCATTAATTTCCAAAGCCCAAACTAGTAACCAGTAACCATTGATGATTCATTACAAAGCATTCACCCCAAACCTTTAACGGGAAAACTCAATTAATGCTATTAAAACTGGAGAAAATACAATAAAATGCATGCCCAAAGATTATGTTTTGTTGCAAAATAATGAAAAGTTCACAACCAATCTATATTCCTGGAAACCCAATACAAGAAAAAAAGAATGAAATCGTCTAAGATACCAAGAAAATTCAAGCGATGCAACCATATAGAGAGCAAAGAATCAAGAAATTAACCAAGGAATCAGTAAAACAGAGAATTTTAATAAAGAATAGAAAAGAAATGGAAAATCCAAGAAAGAAAAACCCCATTTACAATATAAGCTGACATGGTGCAATTAACCTGGACGTGCTTAGCCCTGCCGTAAGGAGAATCGGAAGCTGGCACTTTGTGAACGACATGAAAGGAATCAGCTTTATTTGCAGGCGACATTCTTTTCCTCTCTGACATTGGCAAGACTGTCGACTGTGTTTTCTTCCATGCAGGTGGCTGTGGGGTCAAGAAACCCCTCGCTGGAAAGTTTTTGTCCTTTGACCACATTGCCTCTCTCTTTTTCTCAGGAAAATCTCCAAACCCTTTTCCAGATTTTCCAAGAAAGTGTTTCTAACGGT
Organism: Heritiera fomes; assembly: GCA_032173925.1. Classification (NCBI taxonomy): domain Eukaryota; kingdom Viridiplantae; phylum Streptophyta; class Magnoliopsida; order Malvales; family Malvaceae; genus Heritiera; species Heritiera fomes. The sequence continues at coordinate 1,595,017 of JAPDPM010000010.1, read as the reverse complement.
GGAAAAAAAGAAGAAGCGTTTTCTTGCTATATACTATACTACTCTAGTCTCCAAACAAAGGAAAGAGTACTCTATTCTCTTTTCTATTCTCTCCGATGGGAAAGCCACTTTCTCTTGCAAAATTCTGTAGATACTTGACAAAAGAAGGAAGATTCCCAGAAACTGTGAGAAACTGAGAGAGAAAACTGAAAGAGAAAAAGAGCGATGATGATGATGATTCGTGAAGGAGAAAAGTAGCGAGGAGAAATTGGATCAAAAAAGAACTAGCCGTTTTATAATTGCTAGCCGTTGGGACTTTGGAGGACTCACTCGCATGTCTAGCTCGTGCCACGTTAAACATTTTCATATTCCTTTTCTTTTTCTATATATTCAAAAAAAAAAAATGCTTCCGCCAACATTCATTCTGTTTTTACTCTTTCTACCCCCAATCTCTTCACGGGTTACTGTTTATCACTGAAGAAAATGGGGTATAAATAGCAGAAAATGGGGTATATTTAGAAATCCTCTAAAAAATTTGACGAAAACCAATTGATTTTTCACAATAATTTGGCCAAGGAGCTTGTATCTTCGAATTGGTAATGAATATTTTTAATTTCAAAAAAAATCAAAGAATAATGCATGTTTTTATTTTTTTATTAATTTTTTTATTTTTATTACAAGAGAATTAATAAAAATAACAAGTAGCAACTGAATTTTCAAAGAAACTCAATTCCTTTCTCATCCGTCGATAGTATCAGTCTAACACAATTTGATGGATCTTGAAGTCGTTCATAATTTGCATCAATCATGCATGTCGATTTTGCTAAGCTGTTTGCTGAAAAATTACTCTCTTTGGGTATATGCCGAAGTTGACACTGCCGTGGATGTTGTATTAGCTCTCGGATATTTGCTATTATACAACCCAGAGGATGTCTCTGTGTCTGCTGATTTGATTAAATTCAAAGTAACCTTTGCATCAAGTTCACAAATTATTTTTCTAAAATTCTCTTGCCAAGCCAATGTCAAACCAAAATTTACTGCCTAGAGCTCAACTACTATATTTATACAGACCTCTAAATGCGCTCTAAATCCCACCAGCCACCTGTCTGTATGTGATCTGATCAACCTCTCTACTCTAGATATGTTGAGAATCTAAACATACCATTAACATACATAGTATAAAAAATTTTAAAATTTCTCTTAAATTCTCTTCCTTAGATCACTTTGATAGCATGAACATATAATGAGAAAATCAAATGATTACCTTGCTCAAGTGAATGCCAAAAGCTTCTGTGCCAGAGAGTTTGATCATCAGCACCAAACTGTTCGAGCGTCCAGCCTTTAATTGTATCTACACGAATTACAAAGAATAAATCTTATTTTGTTAGTGTTCTTTCTTCTTCAAGAAAAACACTAAACACAAAAGAGAGTGTCATTCTAAGCCGAAAACCCTTTAGGCTAATACTTCAAAAGTTTCAACCCTGGAGAAGAAAAGAATTCTTCTTCCTTGATTGTGTGAGGTGCGGCAACTTCTTGTATTAAGAGAAGAGCAATGCGGCGAGAAAGTTATTTAAATATGTGGCAAACTCTTTTTTATATATGAAGAAGAGATGCAGCTAGCCGTAATCCCATTAGGAGGATGTGGTCTCTTTTTCAAAGCCAAGAAATATTTCAATAAGTGCAATGTCAAAGTTAGATTGTATATTACTAAATTCAATCAATAGTTTAATATTTAATATATGTTATCAATTTGATAGCTGTTTAATGCATATTTAGTTATTGATTTAAAACATATTAGATAATTGTTGCACAACTTACGTGTCAAAAAATTAGACTATTCACATAAGAATCTACGTCAAAATTTTTTGACAAGTAGGCATGTACCTTGTAATATAATGTATGTATATATGTATGATTTCACATTTTATGTTCTCTTTCTACGTATTTTTTATTCATCTTTTTTTCTTTTCTATAATGTGATAATATATTGTATTTTTCTAATAGATCAAAGTCTTATTTTTATTTTTATATATTCCAAATATATTTTAATGATTTTTTTTAGTTTTTATTTTTTTTATTTAATAAAAACATTCAAACTCATACTTTAAAAAATCTCTAATAAACAATGCATTTGGATGGATAATTTTAAAATTTTAAAGCATTTCAAAACACACCAATTTAAAACACTAGTATTTATAATTGTTTTGTTTGGATAAATATTATTTAAAAAGAATTTTTAAATACTAGAATTTGATGAAATAAAAAATAATTATAAAAGAAAAATAATGATATTATATATAAGAAAAAGAAAAATATAAAAAAATATGTAATATGGGTATTATTAGATTTGTAAAACTATGTAGATATTATTAATAGTATAAAAAACAAAAATATTTATTTTATTGAATAAATAATTTTCTTTCTTTTTTAGTTTTATATTTAATGGTGGGCTATATGTTTAAAGAATTTTAAAAAATAACCTCTTCAATTAGATTTTCTAGGAGGGATTTGAGCATTCAAATTCCCTCCTAAAATTCTTATTAAAATTTTTATTTTTTCAATTTTTTTGACAAACAAGGAAATTAGATTTTAGACCTTTTGAATAGCTTAATTAAAATGAATTTCTCTCTTGAAATCTGTCATACATACACACCTTAAAAATATATATATATATATATATATATATAAACAAAATAAAATCTAAAAAAATTTTAGAAAAATTTAAATGCAATCTCATTTTTACTCTTCACAACTATTAAATTTTAAATGACATTTTTAACCTTACTCACACATGTTGAAATACTCCTTTGGGTTGGGTACTAGTACTACACATCCGCGGATCCATAGGTACTAAGAACCCGCAGAACTAAACTTTTGCGAAAGTTTACTTCCATGGATTATTTATGGAACCCTCATTACATCTCTGTTTCTCAAGCTTTACAACAGCTCCAATCCCCATGGCCCACCCATTCTTTAAACTCATTAATACCAATCCAATCCTTGAAAGCCCTCCTCGTTCGATAGCACTCCCTCAATTTCCATGCAAGTGCTAAGTATCCGCTCATTATTTACTTTTGCTTGGAGCGGCGTCCCACTTTCATGTGATTTGATAGTTTTTCGATTCCAAAATAATTGTATAAAGAGTCAAAGATAAAAAAAAAAAAACATCATTTAATGTTTTTATGAATTGTGAAAAGTAAGAATATGATTGCATTTAGAATTTTTCATTGAGAACTTCTAAAGACACTTTAATTTTTATTCTTTTTTTTTGGTCGAAACCCCCTGGTTTTCACCTTCGGTGACTATTCCGGAGTCGGGAGAAGCAGAGCGTGGTTAGGCTTGTCCCCCTCCCAACACTGGCACTCCATACACAAGTCAGGATTCGAACACTGGCCTTGCTTAAAGGACGAAGGCCGCTTGCCACCCACGCCAACCAGTTGTTGGTAATTTTTATTCTATTTACCCCAATGCTAAATACACCCATTCTTTTATAAAAAAAAAATACTCTTACATCCCTTAAAATTTGCATAAAATATCAAAATTCTTTTCATATTATTTCTTTTCTACAATTTTCTAAAAAATTGATTGGGTGACACACTCATGCCAAGCTTCGTACAACCCAAATTGCACGAGGCTTTAGTCATTGCGCAATGCTTTAATCGTCGCACAACTTAAGTTGTATGAGACGTTAATCGACATACATCTACGAAACTTTTTTTATAATTTATAAATTTATAATTATAAATTGATAAAAAAATTATAAAATGATAATTTTATTAAATTTTAAGGTTATTAATGTTTAAGGTTTTTTTATATATTATAACTTGACAATGTTATTAATGTGTAGGGGTTTTTTTTTATATATTGATAATTTATAATTTATAAAAAATATAATTTTATAATTATAAAGAACTATAAAATGGATATTTATAAAAATATAAAATTATAAAAAGTATAAATTACATATAGATGTTGAAATACTCCCTTGGGTTGGGTTACTAGTACTACACATCCGCGGATCCATAGGTACTAAGAACCCGCAGAACTAAACTTTTGTGAAAGTTTACTTCCATGGATTATTTATGGAACTCATTACATCTCTGTTTCTCAAGCTTTACAACAGCTCCAATCCCCACGGCCCACCCATTCTTTAAACTCATTAATACCAATCCAATCCTTAAAAGCCCTCCTCGTCCAATAGCACTCCCCCAATTTCCATGCAAGTGCTAAGACGCTTTCATTTTTATTCTATTTACCCCAATACTAAATACACCCAATTCTTTTATAAAAAAAAAATACTCTTTACATCCCTTAAAATTTGCACAAAATATCAAAATTCCCTTCATATAATTTTTTTTACAATTTTTCTAAAAAATTGATTGGGTGACACACTTGTGCCAAGCTTCGTATAACCCAAATTGCACGAGACTTTAGTCATTGCGCAATGCTTCAATCGTCGCGCAACTTAAGTTGTGTGAGACATTAATCGACATACATCTCAGGTTGTACGAAACTTTTTTTATAATTTATAAATTTATAATTATAAATTGATAAAAAAATTATAAAATGATAATTTTATTAAATTTTAAGGTTATTAATGTTTAAGGTTTTTTTTATATGTTATAACTTGACAATGTTATTAATGTGTAGGGTTTTTTTTATATATTGATAATTTATAATTTATAAAAAAATATAATTTTATAATTATAAAGAACTATAAAATGGATATTTATAAAAATATAAAATTATAAAAAGTATAAATTACATATAGATAATTTATATATAGATGATTTATAATTTAATATAGATATCATAATTTATAATTTATATATTGATAATTTATATATTTTTTAGAATTTTAATAAAAATTCATTTTATAAATAAGTCTCACGGCACCTAGGTTACAACCTCGCAGCACTCAAGTTGTGCAAGATTTGTCTTTTTATAATTACTAAATTTGTAATTATAATTTATAAATTGATAATTTTATTAATGTTAAGAGTTTTTTATATTGATAATGTGTAATTTAAACAAAATTATAAAATGGATACTTATAAAAAAATTATAAAAAATATAAATTATATATAGATAATTTATAATTAATATTTAGATAATTTATAATTTTATTATAATTTTTATAATTTTCTTATAATTAAAAATTTTATTTTTTATAAATTATAAATTATCAATATATTAAAAGGATAATTATTCTATTATTATTCTATACACCATCATTGGAGTTTTTTAACTCCATAAGCGAGGTTAAAAGATGACACATGTATCACTTTATTTAATTTTTATTTTTAAATATTTTAAAAGACATGTGTCATCATCCTAATCTCACTTGTGAAGTTAAAAAACTCTACTGACAATGTATAGAATAATTATCCATATTAAAAATCTTAAACATTAATAATCTTAAACGTTAATAAATTATTAATTTTATAAATATAAATTATCATTTATTAATATATAAATATTCCTAGTGCATTAATAACCTTAAACATTAATAAAATTATCAATTTATAATTTTTTATTAATTTATAATTATGAATTTATCTTTATAAATTCTTTTTAAGGATAAATTCCATCTAACTCTCCGGGTTTATTTTCAGTCGATTTAGGTGTTGACAAAAACAGAGGCTTCATGGGGATAATTTTTTCATTTCATATTTTGTTAGCTATTATTAATGGTGTTAAGATTTTTAGAGCAGAATGTTTATATTTGAAACTACTAAATTAAAGTTGGATCATGATCAAATGTTAAGAACTTGTTTCAGACGATCCACAAAAGTTGGCAAGTTCGGTATATTTGAACTAAGCAAAACAAACTGTTTTTTGAGGGATGGAGAAAATTTAGGACTGTAAACGAACCAAACATGAACGAACAAACTGATGTTTCTGTTCGTTCATTTGTTTTTTAGTACCGTTCGTGTTCGTTCGTTTATTCGGTAGGGATTGTTCGTTAATGTTCATGAACATGTAAACGAACGAGTTCGCGAACACATGTTCATGAACAAGTATTCATAAGAACAAATTAAATATTAAATATTAAAAATCTTATACAAAGATTAAATTCCACATGCAAATTGAAATCATCTAATACAAAATCTTAAATACAACTTAAGTCAACAATGTTTTATTAAAATTGATAATTACTATTTTAAGTACAATTTATATCATACACATATACATATATTAAAGTATCATATATATGTGTGTGTATACACAAATATTTGTAACATATATATATATATGTAAATGGTCAATGGATAAGATCATATGAATAAAATCTTAAATTATTATGAGACTTTTATTAATTTTATTTTAGTACATTATGTTTAAAATTTTAAAAAATAAGTATTTTAAGTATAATTAACTAATTTAATTTTATAATTATTTTATAATTATATTTTATTAATTTTTTAAACCAACAAAGTTATATTGCATAAATATATTTAAAAATTAGATACTAATTTTTTAGGTTAATGTCTTAAAAATAGGGTATATATTATATAGCTTATATAATATAAGTAATTTTAGTATTTTAATAAATAACAAACGAACAATAAATGAATAACAAACGAACGAACAACAAATGACACTTTAAAGAATAAACACTAAATGAACATAAACGAACGAACAACGAACGAACAATAAATAACACTTTAAATAAACGAACATAAACGAGCCTGTTCGAGAACAAAAACAAACGAACCATACATCTGTTCATGTTCGGTTCGTTTAACAAACGAATATTAAAATGTTGTTCGTGTTCGTTCGTTAAGCTTAATAAACGAACATAAACGAACATAAACACAAGGAGTTCACAAACGGTTCATCGAACATTTTGTTCATTTATACCCCTAAAAAAATTCGTCAACAATAACCACATCAGAACAGGAAACAGATGTGTATTTGCCATGATTGAACAAAAAACCTTTCAAGTTCCTATATGTAGATAAGGTGTTTTAAAAAAAAAAAAAGAAGAAGAAATTGGACAAAATTTTTCCTGTTTTTAAAGAAAACTAAAAGTAAGCGACACGAGGGGCCGCCAAACTCAAAAGCATGAGTTCTTTTTTTGGAGGTTAAAATGGTCTTTTCATTAAAGAATATTTCATGTTAAAAATATAAATTGGAAAGTGTATAAAAAAATTATTATTTCGTATTTTGGAGGCGTATGTATACACTGTTAGTGAAGTTTTTTACTCCACAAATTATATTAGGAACATGACATATTTTCTGTAAAAATATTAAAATATAAAAAATAAAATAAAATATATATCATGATTTTAATTATAAAATAAAAAAATTTACCGATAATACATAAAATAATTATTCATAAAAAATAATGGTGTATTTTTACTTTTTAGGACTTTTCTTGTTTTTTTGACTAAAATATTAAAAAAGCCCTTAAACTTTATTGCTTTATTTAAATAAGCTCTTATACTTTGAGTTATACTCAAATAAGCCCTTATTTCAAATAAAAAATTACATTTGAATAAAAATTTATTCAAACTAATTTAACCAATCAAAATTCAACTAATTTGATTTGATTAAGTCACTTTTGAATTTAAATTAATTTTTATAGGCCAGTTTATTCTATTAAGTCTATGTCTAAAATTACAAATTAAACCGACTAAATTAATTGATATTTTTAAAATATATAATATATAATACACATAATTCAATATTACATAATATATTTTCATCAAAAAATATTATATAATATATTTTATCTAATCAATATTTTTTTATGTAGGAACTTAGGCTTTAAACCCTACTGAAAAAATCAATTTTTCACTTCTATAAAAAATTAATTTATGTTAATGGCTCATTTAGGTATAAATTAAAAGTTAAGAGCTTATCTAGGTATAAATTAAAGTTTAAGGGCTTATTCGAATTCAAATAAAAGATTAAGGGCTTATCTCGATACAATAAGAGTACTATGGCTTATTTAAATAAAGTGACAAAATTTAAGAGTTTTTTTAATATTTTAGCCTTTTTCTTTACTCATCTGTAAACTTTAATTTATAGATTTACAGTAGTACCCTCCCTGCCTTTCCCTCCTACTTACTAATCCCCTCCCCCTCCTCTGTCCTTCGGCCTGAAGTAAAGTATGACCCAAACGACAAGTTCAAACTCCCTCACTCCCTGAAAGTTTCTTGAAGCCCAAAAGCCAAACTGAAATTCCGTCTATACCTGGTCTATATATACGCCTATACGTATACGTATACGTATACGCCATTTCTGCTTCGGAGGTACGATAATTACTCTCTTTGATTCAGTAGTTTGTTGGGTGTCTCCATGGCTTTAATATTTCCTTCAAGTTTGATGGGAATTTGGCTTTTTTGTTTCATTGTTCCTGTATTTTAAACCCAAGTTGTTAAACTTAAAGCACAACTCTTGCATTGCCTTTTTGTACGCCTTTATTCGCTTTTCAAGTTGAGGAGCAGAAAATAATAAATAATTTTTTAGCTTTAGCTTTATCTTTATCTCTTCTTTGGAATTTTTCTCTTTTTGTATGAGAAATATATATTTTTAATTTTTAATGTTAGTTTTTTTATGAACTTTCATTGTTATATTTGCTTTTCTGGGTATGCCTTTTTTTTTAACAGAATTTTGTATGCTTGTATTTAACTTCTGCCTTGGATGTTGAGTCTTTACTTTTTAACAACATAATAATTGAAGTAGGTTTCTAAACGAATCTTTTGAATTTGAGCCAAACATAAAATCATCAACTGCAATTATTTTGTTGATCCTGAAGTGTGTCAATTTCCTATATTCCTTGTTCTGTTCTTTAGCATGCTTGGATTATGCCATTGGTAAATTGCAATACTTTTTGAGTTTTCTTGGCATTTTATTTGCATGGGTGATAAATTAGCATTTTGCTGAACTTTTCCTTTTTCCAGATTTAGTTATTCAAACACCTGGAAGTTGCATGGAAACTGGAGGATCATTGGCGCAGGCTGTAAGAAAGCCAACTCTTACACCTAAGGCTATTATACACCAGAAGTTTGGAAACAAGGCCTCTTATAAGGTAGAGGAATTAGAGGAACCTACTCAAAATGGATGCCCAGGATTGGCAATTCTTCAGAAGGGTCCCTGCCTTTATCGCTGCTGCTTGGAGCTTCCGGATTTTTCTGTTGTGTCTGAGTCCTTTAAGAAGAAGAAAGATGCTGAGCAGTCTGCTGCTCAGATGGCGTTGGAAAAGGTTGGCATCACCTTGCTTAACATACTCATTTCCTTATAATTCCCATTTGACAGTTGTCTCGGTAGCTGTATTCATTGCTTTATTGTGAGTTTTGGTGATAGGTTGTGGAATATGATAGTGAAACTAAGCAAAACATAAATGTAGTTGCCCTTTGTATCAGCTAAGTAAGTATTACTTAATTTCTTGTCAGGGTTTTCCGTATTAATATTTGCTTCACTTTAAAATGGTTGGTGGCTTGGAAGCATGAGCTTAAAGTAAGCTTTTCATGATGAAAGATTTGATGATTTTTGAATTAAAACAAGGGTTAATTACATTTGGTACTTGACCTATAGGCTATATAAATTTTTGATTTGGTACCTAAAGTTTAATAGTTTGCAATTAGGTATTCAAACTATCCTTACATTAATCCTTTTGCACACAAAAATAAAAGTGTTATTCAACTAGGTTATGTGTCCCAAACATCCAATAAGGTTGTGACACATGATCAAAGATGCACATCATTTTTGTTTTTGATCTTTTTTCTATATTTTTTTTTGCTTTTGAAATTAACACATTATCATATTTGCAAATATTGATTCACGTAGCTTACCTCCATCTATTAGGATAAAGGCTCTGATGATGATCATCATTATCATCATTTCTAGAGCTTTTATCCCAATACTGGGATAGCCTACTTATAATTACTTAAAAATCAAGAGAGAGAAAATGGGGCAAGAGAGAAAGAAGGGAAAGGAAGGGAAAAGGAGTGGGAGGGGAAGGGCTGGCCAGTACTGATCGCCATCTCGAGGCAGATCAGTATTGATTTGGCTGGGGTGCAAATCTGCCTCAAGCTAGCCAGATCAGTACAGCGAGCCCTCCCCCCTCCCCTTCCCTTCTCTCTCTCTCTCTCTTCTTTCTCTCTCTTTCCCTATATCTCCCTGCCTTCTCACAGCCCTCCCCCCTCCCCTTCCCTTCTCTCTCTCTCTTCTTTCTCTCTCTTTCCCTATATCTCCCCGCCTTCTCACATTGTTTTTTTTTTCAAATTATTTTTTATTTTTGTTTTTATTTTTTAATTCAAAAATCAAAAAATAAAAATGATTTGTTTAAAATTTTCTTTTTTAAAAATTTTTCAATTCAAAAATAGAAAAGAAATTAAGACAAAAAAGAAAAATGACATGACATTAGACATGTAGCATTTTTTTATTTGCTTTTTTGGGTATGCCAACTATTTGACTAAAAATGCAATCTCGTGGGCAAACTGAAAAATATAAGCAAAGTTCAAATACCTAATTTAGCATTTTTAAACTTTGTGTACCAATTAAAGACATTCATAAGAAAGTTGGAGTGATACCTATCGAAGACAAGATAATGAAAGTTGTTTAGTTAGTTTAGACACATACGACGTAGACCTATAAACGCTTCAGTTATGAGAGTGAGGACTATGAATGATGGAAAAAAGGTTAAGGCTAGAGAAAGACAGAAAAAGACTTGAAAAAAAGTCATTTAGAAAGATATGGTGGCATGAGCATTGGAAGAAGACATTACTTTGAATATGAATGAGTGGAGGAAGAGAAATCATGCTGATGACTTAACGTGAGTTCAGATATTGGTTTATGTAACTTATCTCAGTATTGGAATAAAAGCTATGGATATGATGATGATGTATCAATTAAAAATTTGACTATAATTTTGGTACCAAATGTGTAATTAACCCTATAAGAAACAATGGTTTCCTATGAATTTGATCTCTACATAGAAGTTCTTTCAAAAGAGTCAGATTGTGGAAGCTCGCTACTATTGCAGCATAACCAATAACATTTTGACAATCGTTGCTATTGCTATCATCACCTTCACCACCACCCATATTGTCATCAAAATTCCATTGCCATTGCCACCATATAGCGGCCATCAGTATAGCCATTATCAATTTCTAAATTATTGTTACCCCTTTTTTATCATTGTAATTTAACTAATTTCAACTTAAAAAAAAAGGCAATCCAGTGCATAGGCTCCTACATTGTGGGATCTAGGGAGGGTCATATGCACGCAATCTTCCCTCTGCATTAATAGAGACGTTGTTTCCGCTTGAACCCATGATCTCTAGGTCACAAAGGAGCAACCTTTACTGTTGCACCAAGGTTCCCCTCTAATTAATGGGGGTTTTGAATCTCATAATTTCAGAATTTTCTGATATTTACGATTTCTTCCATTGTACTCCGAAGAAAATTGCAATTGATGAAGCTTTTATGTTATTCTAGTTGAATTCTATCTGAACTGTGTTGCATAGATATTTAAAGTTAACTAGGTTACTGCCATTGTCAATTTGTTGCTATGTAATTGATTGTTTGCGATTAGAATGCCCCTTTGATTTTTTTTTATATGCACATTCAGGTCATAATTCCCTGTCTGCGTCTATTACACTCAGATGCTCACCTCCCCTACCTTGCCTTTGAACTTTTTGTTCATTAGAGGTTGCTATCCTATTGGCATCCTATTAAGCTTTCGCTTATTATCTGCTTTCTTTTCAGCAGTTATGATAATACAGCAACTTTCTTCTTCATCCTCATCTTGTTCCTCTGTATTTTTCAAATAAATATCTAAAAAATTATGCCTGATAATAAATATATTTGTTATTACCGAAGTTTGACTTTTGCATTGTTGAAACTTGGAACCAAATTGTCTGTAAGGAACAGAGGGACATGTTTGAGTATCTCAAAAATAGTTAAGTGGTAAGTTATTTTCATAGTGCTACTATCAAGGTACAATGTCATGGAATTGTACACATACACATTGCGGTTTGAGAACCTTGTTTATTGAACTGTCTGAGTTTATAATAGTTTTGGGCTTTATAAGTCTGTATGTGGATGTAACAGGGTTATCTTTATCTTTTCAGACTAGAAATAATGTGAAGTGAAGAAAGTGTAATATTTCTTTTCTTATGAAACTTAAATTAAATCCACTTATTTGACATGATCATATTTTTTTTCAAGCTTTAGCATTTTTTGTACATTAAGGCCAACTGCTTCGATTTCTAAACTTGCAGTTTCTCTCTTTTCCCTTCTTTTTTTCATTTTGGTCTAAACTTGTTAGTTCAATAGTTCCATGGTCTGCACCAATTAAAATCTACAAGTCATTAATCAGTATAAGCACTAATGATTAGAACTATGGTCATGCATTTGGGATAGATCTTGTTCCTAGAAAATCATTGTGCTACTTTGGTTATTTTGATTTCAGCACTTCTTGGGAGATTTTTTTTTTGTTAATTTTTTGAGTTTATTTTTTCTTCTAGAGATTGAATTATTATTACTATTAAAATTTCTTTTTATTCATCCAAAGTTGTTAGCAATTTGTCCAAATAAAGCTGTCACTGTTTTTTTTTTTTCATTTTCGTAATTTTCTTTATTCTATTTTAAAATTGCAGCTTGGCATCTGTCCTTCCGTGGATAGTCCAACAGCAGAGGAAGCATGGGCAGAGTTGATTGCCCGTGTCAAATATATATTCTCAAATGAGGTTGGTGGACAATCTGTTTGTTTGACGGATGTTATCAATGGCATGAATTTGTGCATTTACATGTGCACAGTAGGTGTATTTTATGCATATGTATGCTACTTTTATTTTTTCTTAAATTATTATTGACTAATTTATAGTTTACTAATAACCATGACACATGTAAACATGGTATTTTCTGTGGACTTTTATTCTTGTATCGTTATGCATCAACAAATCTGTTAGGATTGAACTATACAACTTTCTACTGTAATAGAAGAAATGATTCTAGATAACGGTACAAGACATTTATCTTAACCTTGCTCGTGGGGAACTTGGGCAAGTTAACTTTTACCAACCTTTGTCCGACTTTTACATGAGCAAGTTTGAAATTTTTTTTTTGGTTAAAACATTTATTTAAGACTGCATTGGCTTCCTAACACATCTTTACCAAGTAAGTTAGATGGAGTAGTGTTCCTCTGCTCCTGGCCTTTTCCACTAGTCCTTTCTATAATAACAATAATAAAATATTTAGTTTTGATGGCCAACTTTTCCTGAACCTGTTTTATTGTCTCATTGGTGAACTTGTTTTCATCTCTTTATCATGCATTTATGTTCATTTTTTATCTATTTTTTATATTATGAGGGCTCACTGCTATTGCTTTAAAGTAAATCATATTCATTCTGATATTTTCTGCCTTTATCTTTTTCATCATTGAATTAGTTCCTTTCAGCTGTTCATCCTCTGAGCAGTCACATTAAAGCAGCTTTGCACAGAGTTGGTGATCTTAACGGTTCAGTTCCTGCTTCTGTTATTGCTATATGCGATGGAAAAGTTAATAATCTCTGCAAAATAATTAATCCTATGGTGGAGTCTCATCCTTTCTTGGTCATATCATATATTATGAGAGCTGCTGCAGGATTACTAGAGTTGGTTGTTAGTCCTGAGGGAGGGCTCTCAATTTGGAAGAAAGATCCTTACCCTGCTGATGTCATAGAATCATCTGTATCTCAACGATCTGGTGTTGCTGAAAGCATAACAACTATGGCCATATATATCCCATGTTCACCTGAAAAGGCTGTTGAACCGGTGATTCTTAATTTTTCATCAACATGTTATTACCTTGATGTTGTTGCAGAAAAACTTGGATTATCAGATGCCAACAAAGTTCTGATCTCTAGGTATGTTGAAACTGTTATATGATTGATGATGCCTGCAATGGTGATGTTTTGTGTAAAGTAGGCTCCTTAAATTGTATCTGTCCTCTGTAGGGCACTAATGATCATTTTTCTTCAACAGGACTATTGGTAAAGCTTCATCTGAAACGAGAATTTACTTTGCTGCTCCCAAGTCATATCTGCTAGATTTGTCATCTGATCTTCTAAATGCTAAAGATGTTATGCCTGGAGGACATTTGAATGCTAGGGCCAGCTACATTTGTGGCCAGGATATATATGGTGATTCAATTTTGGCATCCATTGGTTACACTTGGAAATGCCAAGACCTTTTGCATGAAGATGTCACCTTGCAATCATATTACAGGTCTCTTCTTCCTTCACATATCTGATATTATTTTCATCTGTTAAAGCTTTTTTTTTTTAATTTTTAGGGTTCAAATTATTTCACAATGCTTGTGAACCCTCTCTGCAAATGACCTCAGCTGAAAAGATTGCTAGTATGTCTTACATTGATTTGTTTGAAGGACTTAAAATTAAAGCTCACCTTCATCTTTAAAGTGCTTTGCTGTTATAGAATTCAAGATCAACCTATAGGAAATTTTCCGATTTCCAGCTAGGCCTAGGTCTTCCACGTAATCTTTCTAGCTTAGGTAACCTCAAAAGTAACTCAATGGACTGATCTAAATCAGAAAGTACCGGTCACCAGTTCTATTATCAACTGCATTTCAAAAAATTCCAAATTACTACCATGCAGATATGTAGGATGGAGTTCCAATATACATATCCCAACAAAACCAGTGCTCAGATGAAACCAGTTTCAATAATCTTCCTGGCGAAAATTTCCAAGTATTTAATTTCCATAAAAACAAATAAACAAGTTGTCAGTTATTCCTAAAAGCTTTTCATGAACACAGTTATCCAGTAAAGCACAACCAATGCTTCATTAACTGGTGAGGAAATGTCAAGTTGTTGGAAGAAGTGGGAATGAGGGAGGATTCTCTCTACATGTGTGAGCCAAGCCCTTGATAATTTCTTGCAATTTGGCTTCTTATTCAGTCAGTTATCTGCCTTTAGTGGTATTACTTTCATGATCGATCCATGTGAGTTTGTAGCTGTCAGCGTGTAATCATTTTGGATGTACTTATGCAGGATGCTTATAAGTAAAACACCAAGTGGAGTTTACAAGTTGTCCAGAGAGGCAATACTTGCAGCAGAGTTGCCCTTGACATTTACTACAAGGACAAACTGGAGAGGTTCTTGCCCAAGAGAAATTCTCAGTTCATTCTGTCGCCAGCACCGGCTACTAGAACCTGTCTTTTCTAGCTTAAGTATTCCTTCAAAAGCATCATCAGAGTTGTCATCAAATAAGAAACTAAAGGTTTCAGAATCAGCTGAGCAAGAGACAAAGTATGCAAATGGAAATGGTGCTGTTGATGTTGATGCTAAATTGGTGGGATTGGGAAGCAGTTTTACTTGTGAAGTAAAATTGTATTCTAAGTGTCAAGATTTGATTTTGGAGTGTGCACCCAATGTTTTGTATAAGAAGCAAAATGATGCTGTCCAGAGTGCTTCTTTAAAAGTTTTATCAGTGTTGAATGCATACTTTAAGGATATGGATATGCCTTCAGAGAAGCAAAAACAATTAGCCGATGCCTTTGATATTAAGTTTTATTCTCAAAATTTTTCCAAGGAAGTTGTGTCATACCTATCTGTTTATAATTTTCAGCATAATGAAACTTTGGGAGGCAAAGAACCTGAATCGAACAACATTAATGTTCTAAATGATGTGGTGGAAAATGATGCGAGTTGTGTAGATATAGAAGGTCCGGATTCTGGTGTTTGTCCATCTCATGGGTCCCTTTTGTGTGTATGTTATTCTGTTTCCTTAGTGACAAAAGGTGAATTTCAGAAAGAGCTTCTTGAAAGTGCTGAGGAGTTTGAGTTTGAGATGGGGACTGGGGCAGTGATTCCCTGTCTTGAAGCTGTTGTCACCCAGATGTCTGTTGGCCAGTCTGCTTGTTTCTATACAGAATTGCCTTCTCAAGATTTGATTTTGGCAGCAGCTAGGGATTCTGCAAATGTTCTTGCATTCTTATCTTCACGTGAGTAAATACATCCTTTAAATGCTAAATAATATTTGATAATTTTCCTTAGCTTGATTTTAATTTGACGCTTTTACTTGTGTTCCAAGGTTTAAATATGACTAGGGATGTTGACTGCCTGCAATATTTTGATAGTGTCTAAATCTTTGTGTTGCATGTTGAGTAAATGGATCATTTGGATTAAAAATTGTTTGTGATGTGCATGGGGGTATTTGTTCATTGCTTAGCCATGTGTTGAGGAATGATAGCTATAGGCTTGGATGACATGTAATATGGTGGTTAAAGGAGACTTTGTTGCTTGGCCAAAACAAACGAGTCTCCATTGGTAAAGCTTTTGCATTGCTGCAAGGTTCACCTAATCATTTTTTTAATTTAAAAGCAAAAAATTTCTATCTTAATATATATAAAAGCACAGTTGTTGGTAATACTTTTGGTTGACAAAAATGGACATCTATGTTCATTGTATTTCTAAATTGTCATTTCAAATATTTTTTTTCTTATCAACTTTAATAAGAATTATCCAATTTATAAATTAGACTCTAAATATCTAATTTCATTAGAAGGCTTTCATTAAATGAATTTATTTGCTAAATAAAACTGAGTTGAAGTTTACAATTAATTTTTTTATCTTCAGAGGTTTAATTTTACTCATTTATGTTAAAAGCAATAATACACACACACACACACACACACACACACACACACACACACACACATATATATATATATATATATATATATATATATATATATATATATATATATATATATTGGGGGATGAGGGATTCTAACGCAGCTTTGAGTAGGGGAAGTACAATATATTTTGACATGAGACAAACTTTACATGTTAATGTAAATATCGATTAATATGCATTTTATTAATTTCAGTTATTATTACAAATAGATAAAGATATATAATGCACAGGGAAGGCTGCAAAAATAACCTTCTTCAGACCCCACAATGTTGGAGCCTTGTGCACTGGGTTTACCTTTTTTTTTTGCAATATGCAACTATATGTTTAATTATAATTGCTTAAAATAGATAATAAAAATAATTATTCATGGGCAATACACATATCAACAAGTAGTAGTAGCAATAAATGGAGCTTGTATAATTCTTCCCTCGCGTTATTATAGCTTTAAATTGGTTGAGGGATCTGATTGACTGTACACTGTTTTCTCTGCATAAGCCTGCTGCTTGGAGTACTCAGTCATCTTGTTGCGGGTGACAGAACCCCCAGAAGACAGAATGGAGCAGGCTCTTTTCAGTCCACCACTTTCAAAGCAACGTGTAGAATATGCTGTGCAGCACATTAAAGACTCTTGTGCTACTTCTTTGGTATTTGTCTTGTTTCCTCTTTTTGTCGATGTTGATTACAACAAGTTCAGTCTCAGATTGTGCTATGTTTCTGTCGTAGGTTGATTTCGGATGTGGCTCCGGTAGTTTACTGGAGTCTTTGTTGGATTATCCAACTTCTTTGGAAACAATTGTTGGTGTTGATATTTCAAAGAAGGGTCTTAGCCACGCAGCTAAGGTGTGTACCGGTGTATTTGGCTTTACATATGGCCAAATGAATTTGTCATTTGTGAGCATTATATGAAGGATACAAAAGCAATAATTGTTGTTGTTGTTGTGCATATCATAAATTAATGGAAAAGGATTTTAAATCATATTTCTGTGTTGTATTATTCTTTCACAAGTTAAAATGTGCATTAGCTACATTTCTTTGATTCTCTTCATTACACAGGTTCTTCATTCAAAACTAACCATGAAGTCAGATACTGATGCACCATGTGGGAGTATCAAATCTGCAATTCTTTATGATGGTTCCATCACAGATTTTGATTCTCGGTTGCATGGATTTGATCTTGGCACATGCTTAGAGGTATTTAGAACCAATCAACACTTCCACTGAACCTATGCTTAGAGAAACGTTGGTAATAAATGCTATACTGATGATGTGATAAACTGTTAATTTGCACCTTATATTTTTAAGAAACCGTGATCATACTTGCTGTTTGTTATGTACTATTCCTTTGTAATTTATTCTTTATTCAGAAGTTTAAGTTCACCTATATATGTTCAAGTTTTCTTCCTGACCTGGTTTTAGAAATAAATTCTCCTTGTAAGATAATGCTGTTGGGTATGTTGGTTGGTTACCTGTGTCACATATTTGTTGTGCACAAACAAGATTTGCAAGAAACTACTTCTTACCTTTTGAAATTTGTAATATATTTTCATAGTTCTATGAATAGCTTCTCAAATTTTGATTATGTTAGGTTATGTAGAAAATCACATTTAACGGAAAATGGTTTTTTTCTTAGGCCAAGAACGGACAGTGTGAATTGATTGCTCAAAAGATATTAGAAATGGATATTGAACAGTATAAATTTGTGGATACTTGTTGGAAAGATGAATACCAGTGGCAGATAATACTTTTGAAGATTTTGATTGTAGGTTTTTTTTTTGGTTACGTGTAGGTTTTTCAACGTATACAGTTGTTTGGAAATCTTAAAAACATTTGTAATGGAATTTATTTTTTCCAAACAACTCTATATCTTGTAGGTATTTCAAGATATAGAGTAGTTTGGAAATCTTAAAAACATTAGTAATGGAATTTATTTTTTATTTTCTTTTGTAAGAATAATATTTGTTATTCTCTATTATAAAAGGTAAATATTTATACATGAAGTTATTTCTGAAAATATATCTCCATTCTAAATGGAAAAAAGCTAATCATATCATGTTGGTATTAACACTAAATTGAAATTGTATTCTATTGATTGTTCTTTTTGGCAGCTGACATTTTGAAAATGAATAGGTGATTGAGCATATGGAGGAGGATCAGGCCTGTCTGTTTGGTGATGTTGTGCTCAGTTGTTTTAGTCCAAGGATTCTTATTGTTTCGACTCCCAACTATGAATACAATGTAATACTTCAAAAATCCAACCTAACAAGCCAAGAAGATGATCCGGAAGAGAAGAGTCACTCTCAATCATGTAAATTTCGCAACCATGACCACAAGTTTGAGTGGACAAGGGAGCAATTCAACCGATGGGCATCTGAACTAGCGATGAGGCACAATTATAGCGTCGAGTTCAGTGGGGTTGGTGGTTCTGGACGCCAGGAACCGGGATTTGCATCACAGATTGCTGTGTTTAGAAGGGTTTCTCTATCCTCTGAGGAAGATGTCCAGGAGCATGAAGATTCGGCGCGACAGTACAAAGCTATATGGGAGTGGAATAGGTCAGTCTAACCCCGCTCTGAGAAATACAAATTAACTGAAACAGCCATAGCAAAAGATATTGCTTATAGTTTGATAGCTAGGGTAGCAGGTTATGACATCAAATTTTGAGCATTGGGAAGTTTCCATGAAATATATACAATTATTCAGTTACTATACATGTTGTAAACGAGGCTAAATCTGGAAATACGAGGAAAATTTGAAGTACATTTAACTGGCATTCAGGATTATATGGTAGGTGGGTGTTATACCAATATATCAGCGCATAAACCTGCATGTGTCAATCTTCTCTATTCGTTTAAACCATAAGAAAGTGTTAAAAGGCTTGCTTACATGTCTATGTATACTATATCACTGTTAAAAGATTCACAACCTCTTTGTGGATTCCATGCTTGACATCGGTTTTTTTTTTAATTATTAAATTATTTTTTAAAATTAAAAAGTTTTGAGGATGTTTTTATCTTTCATTTTTTTTCTATTTTTTCTCAAATGTATTACATTAAAAATAATATAATTTGTTTTTTCTTTAATATTTTTCAAATTATTGGCTTTGAAAATGTAATATAAATATAAATTTATATTATTATATTTTCCTAGTTCTTAAAGCTTGAGGGTTTCTCGAAAATCTATTTTCAAAAAGCTTTAAGGATTCCCCAAAGGCCACTTTCAGGAAGTAGTATCCATCCTCCTAATTTTTTTATTCTTTCCAATAAACAATATGGTTTTTATGAGGGTTGTTGTGACTCTGACACAAGCAAAATGAGTTCTTCATTTCTCACTTTCCATTTCGCTGGAAACTGCAAACTTCAAATATAAAATAGCAAATGCCCATAACTTAATCAAACTTGTCACAGAATAGAATTCAGAAAAAAAAAAAAATTGAAAAAATTAATGTCAATCAGTCTTATTTTCTTTAAATTATTGGAAGGCATTGCATAAACTAGTTTATCGTTTATCAAAGATCATGTCATAGAAATCAATGGAAAATATTAATAATGAAGTCTAAATAATGCTACTTTAAAATGAATTTCCGAGCACTTTCAAGAAGTGAAAATGTTTTGAGAATTAAAAGTTTCATAAGATCAATAATGTCAATTTTTAATGGATATTTTTGTCCTAATATTTAAAGAAAAAATTAATTAACCCAGTTTTAAATTGATAAAAACATTAATTCCGTTACATAGCATCGAATTTCATTTCATAGTGATAAAATCAATACCATAATTAAAAATTATTTTCAAAGGAGATGGTTGTTTGACACGTGGCAAATCGTTTAATCATGTAATTTTTTTATTTTTATTGACACTCAAACCTCAAAAAAGACAACCACTTGAGCTGAAAATGCAATGCCCCAACTAGTGCATATACATTAGCGATTAAAACTTGACCTAACGACTATTATTCCTTTTTAGAAGAATAAAATTCAAAGTTCGAATCATTTCTTTTTGTACTTTTTATGAACCAAAAAAATGAAAACCAAAACATTATGAAATCAAAGAAAAGCATACTAAATAAAGAATGTATTTCCCCAACTAAAGCCTTCTTTTGTCCTCCCCAACTAAGACTTTCTAATTTTTAACTCACAGCTATTGCAACAATCAAAAACACATTGCCACCTACTGCCTACCAGTTCACAAATTCACACCGAAAGCAACAGGCTTAACTTAGCAGCTCTAGACTGGAAGACTGCAAACCTTGCGTCAAAAAAAATTAGTCTCAGTCAATCCACATAAACAGATTCTTCATACAACTTGCACTAAATCTGACACTGAAACTCATTTGAAGACAGTGCAGAGGAGTTATACTGCATTTTGTCATTCAGAGGCTTATAAAGGGTAATTATAGAACAAGCAACTAGTTGACACTTTTCTATCCATTCCATAATGTGCTTCATTTTTACAACAGAATTTGAATGGAAATCAGCTGTTTGATTACGATATGCCCAAAGAAGACTCAAAAAGGGAGGCTAATGAGAGATTAAATTCCCTGAATGTTTGAATCTAGATATGTGAGATGCACAATAAAAAAAAAAAAAGGATTATATAGAAGAAAGATCTTCATATATAGTCTTGATACCTGGCCTCTCAGAAAAAGATCGAATGCATCTTAATGCTATTCCGAGGACCTCCTTCATTCCCTTTTCAGCAGCCGGATTCACCATCTCTTGCACCAGGGCAGAATCAAAGCAATCCGAGCCACATCCTTCTGCCACTCTCAACCGAACCCATTCTGTCAAATCAATCCCTTCCTCTTCCCCCGGAATTACATCACCAGCACATCTGCCTGTTAGAAGTTCCAACAAAATCACTCCAAACGCATAAACATCTGACTTAAAGGAAAGCAGCGGCTTCTTGGCGTCAGCCAACTCCGGTGCTTGATAACCCAGGAGCCCAGCATCCAGAACTTGTTCCATAGTGCCAGCTTGAGTCATGAGGCGATGTAGGCAGTAATCAGCAACGCGTGCGTTAAGATCAGGCCCATCTAATAGTATGTTTGTCGCTTTTAGGTTACCGTGTGGAACAGCACGGTCAAAATGGAGATAGTTTAGGCCACGTGCAACATCAACAGCTATTTTCAGCCTCTGTGCCCAAGATAAGGGCGGGCCTTTTCTTCCTGGTCGATCTGAAAACATCGTATGAGACAATAAGTAACAAGGATGAAAGTCAAACGCAAAGATGTCAAATGAAAGCTTATATCATATCATAAATAATATACTCCTTTATGGAAACTCATCTATGAAAAGGAAAAAGATTTGGAGGTGAAGATAGTAAGATGATGGAAGAACTTATCTATCCACGCAGAAACTTGTTAATCGGAATAAAGAAGAAAAAGACCTCACTGCTTGATATACTAAACCCAACTAGTGAACCATTTGTCCATTGGTTTCAACTCAAAAACTAGACTGGATCAAAGCACGGTGCTATTCACAGCTCATTAACTCAACTATGCCAACCGCTATTCATCAATGAAAAAAATTGTAATTAGATCCGAGCAAGTAAACACATTTGAATTTTCAACCCAAAAATAACAAGAAAAAACAAACAAGGAAAAACGAACAAACAAACACACTAGAATGCGACAAAGGTGCATCTCTTGTGATATGGCCCAGAAAAGAATAAAGAAGACAACTAACTGCTTTAATGGTTTTGGTTTTATTGTGTTCCTCCATACCGCAAATATATACATATAAGCCCTACAAACTAAATTAAGTAAATCAGCAAATTTGGTATAAAAGTTTCGCGAAGCAGCTATACTGAAACGTCGACAAATAGGTACTATACTAAAAGGAGAAGATAGGTTGCCATTGTATACTGAACCAAGTATCCTCTAGCTTCTAGTAGGAATAATGAAAGGCCTATAAATGGATCTGGATTTTACACTGAAACCTTGACAAAGAGGTATTACATTAAAAGGAGATATGGGCCAAGCACATGAAAGAATCCTCATGTCACAATGAAGGTGAAATAAGAGTTAGATCAAACAATAAGATTTCTATCAAGCACCTCTCCCTCATGTTTTTTGTTAAAGTGTTTTTCTAATAAAAGAACTACAAATAATGTGTTGGAAAGTTAGAGTAAACAATTACCATAAAGAAAACCAGCAAGACTTCCAGGTGAGATATAATCTGAAAGAATCAGCTTCTCATGCTGGGTAGGGCCCCAATAGTACCCTTTCAAACCCACCACATTAGGATGCCTAATGTTTGCAAATTTTTTAGCCTCCTTAGCAAATTCTTTTCTCTGTTTTGCCGCCCCTTCTCTGAGCCACTTCACAGTCAAGAAGACTCCATTATCCAATGTTGCCCTGTAAGAAGTCCCATGACTGCTCCTACCCAAAACTTCTGCTGGAGCCCTTGACAGCTCCTCAGGTGTCAATGCCATTGTATCATCAAGAAAATGCAGCTCACCAACCAATCGATCTGGCGATCTTACATCTAGTCTTGCAAGGTGCTCAGCAGTAAATGAATCTCCAGACTCTGGTGACCAAGACAAATGGCTGGTCTTTGAAGGAGAGTAGCCAGTCACCGCCGCCATTTTCTCACCAGAACTGATAATTTCAGATGATGATCCTTTCCGTGAAGATGCAAGATCCTCTGTTGAAACAACCAAAGCACCCCCACTCTCAGTCCCAACAATGCTAGAAGGGTTTGTTGGTGCTCGCTTGCGAACATCTTTACTTGTAACATGCTCTGGAGGAGTTCTCCTTGAAATACGGATGTAATGTACAAATATAGCAAGCAGGATAAGAATGATAAGAGCAACCACACATGACACCACAATCACCCATTTCACAATTGTGTTAATGGGCTTCCTTTTGGAACGTTCAGCAGGGGCAATATTCGATCCAGGAGGACTACCAGGAAAAGACAACTTAGAATTTCCAGGGTAGAAAGAGGAAGTAGGGAACTTCCTTAGATTTTCTGGGACAACTCCAGATAGATCATTGTAGGAAACATTAAAGCTTTGAAGGGTGTTAGGGAAATCATTTGGTAAAGATCCAGTAAAATGATTCTGGGATATATCTAATGAGCTTAGCGAGTTCATGTCGGCCATGGAAGTTGGCAGAGAACCAGATAAGTTATTACCTGCAAGATTGAGCACTTGAAGTCCAGCCAATGACCCTAATTGGTTGGGAAAATAGCCATTTAGCCGATTACAGGAGAGATCAAGAAAATGGAGGTTGGATTCACTGGAAGGAGAAAGCTGAATAGCACCAGAAATTAAATTATTCCCAAGATGAAGTTCTTCCAAAGTTGCCGAGTTTAGTATCTCATTTGAAAGAGGTCCATCTAATTGGTTGAAGCTTAGATCAAGGACTCTAAGCTTGGGGTACTGCATTATCACTTTTGGTAGAGAGCTACTAAGGGAATTATGTGAGAGGTTGAGATGATTTAACCGCAAAAATTGGGGGGTTTCCTCAGGAATTGATCCTGTCAAACGATTATTGCTAAGATCAAGGTATTCAATATTCCCCCATTTCAACATTCTGGTTAAATTTCCTTCTAATTTGTTATTTGAGAGATCAAGTACAGCACAACTTCCAGTCAGTAAAGGAAGTTCCTCTGAGAGCGCATTTGAAGAAAGATTGAGTATCTGCAGATTTGTTGACATGATTATTGATACCGGCCCTGAAAGATGAACAAGGAAAGATGAGGAATAGAAAAATGCAGACACCGGACAATACAACTAAGTTCGATTCTAAGTTGACAGAAAATCACAAATTCAAGCCTTTTAGCTTTCCCATGTAAACTAAAGTAGCAATATCATTAAAAAGCTACCTGAGAGATTGTTCCCACTTAAATCAAGCTCAGTTAAAAGCAGAGAATCTCCTTTCAGCAGGTCATTAGGGATGAAGCCCGAAAATCTGTTGTTGCTGAGCTTAAGAATCTGAAGATCGTATGCAAAATTAAATCCCGGCAATTCTCCTGACAACTGATTGTAGCTTAGATCCAACACCTTCAAACTCCCAAACAACCGAAGCTCAGCTTCCCCAACCAGTGATCCAGCAAGTTGGTTGTGACTAAGATTTAAAAACTTGATACTCTCAGAAATGCCGGGTACCAATTTCTGCAAACTAGAGCTCTGCAGCATATTCTGACTAAAGTCGACATGGCTAGCATTTGATAGAAGGAAAAACTCCCCATCTAAGCTGCCATCCAGCATATTCCCATGCAAGTCAAGCACCTGAAGACCAGAAATGAGCTCAAAACCTTTTGGAATTCTTTTGGAAAACTGATTGGAAGATAGATTTAGATACAACAGCTCATTAAGTTTTGTTAATGAGGTTGGCAGTGAACCGGACAGGGAATTGCGACCCAAGTCCAAAGATTGGATTGAAACAAGCCCTGAAATTGTATCTGGAATTGAGCCTGAGAAGTTATTCCCAGCCAGTGAAAGGTTCCTTAAGCTCCCCAATTTACCAATGCCACGTGGTAATGACGAAGAAAAGAGATTTTTTGACAGATCCAGAAACTCGATACTTTTGAAGTCACCTATATTGTCAGGAATGATACCTGAAATAGAATTGTTTGACATGGAGAGTTTCACAAGCTTCGTAAGGTTCGAAAAAACACTCAAGTCTGCATTAGCTGAGAGACTTAAGTTATCAAGGATAACACCAGCAACATTTCCACCATTACAAACAATCCCATTCCAAGAAGAAGGGCAGCCATTGAAATCGATAGACTCCTCATTCCATGAATCAAGTACATAACCTGTAGGGTCATGCTTAATACCCTTCTTGAATTCAAGCAATGCCAGAATGTCCTGTGAAGGAAGCTGGCCCATGGCAGAAAGGAAAAACAAGGATAACCCTAAAATTTTAAAGAGCCTCATATTAATCCTTTGAATCCCAAGTTAGCTAAAAGTTCAAAGACCAGCAAAAAGAGGAGGGCCTCCACTCCCTAGTGCAGAGGTTGGAAAACAACAAACTGAATAGCAGAGAAGTTATGGTTAAAACACGAAACAGAACCCAAAAAACTCCTTCAATTTCTGCAGTAATAAGCCCTCACATAAAAGCAACAAGGCAAACGGGGATCCTTAAACCGTTAAATCCACAGATTCAACGAGGTTAGAACCATTCATAACGACCCAACTCTGAAAGTCTTTTCTTCAGTAAAAGCAGCATTCACCTTCGGAGGTGAAGGAAACAACATCCACAAGTTCAACGCACAACTGACAATGCGATCAATAAGACAACAATGTACCTGACAAAAGAGCACATCTCAAGCCAAGCTTTAAAAGAGCTGATTCTGGTTCCAACAGTAATGAGTGATTAAGCTAAAGCGTTAAATAACTGAAATCAACTGCAACAACAGTGAGCCCCACTCAGAGATCTAATCATAAGACATAAAAATGCAGCATTTTTCTTACCAAGATCCCTTCTTCCACCAACAATGTAGGTTCAAAGAAACTTGTAATGTGGAAAATTCAAGACTTTTAAGCAGGCCAGACCATTTGCTTGAAAAAATGTAAGAGATTCACACTGGCAAGAGCTCACTGTAACAAGAAAGGGGTCTTGAAACAGTAACAAAAAGAGGCCAGATATACTTTATTAGCCATGAAATTGTAAACCCTTTTAAGAACAGTAGCTTTTAGTTGCTGAAAAAGCGCCAGAACCCTAACTTATTTTACAACAATGACAAGAGACCCCAAAAAAAGGAATTGCCTTTGTCTCTTTTTTCCATTCTCTTTTATAAGAACGCATGTGATATTACGGAACCCAAAAACAAATCCCTAAATTCGTTTGCATCGGTTGATTAAAGAAACATTCTTTAAAATAAAAATTCTGCCATTAGTCTTTTATTTCAAAGGTTTTAAAGAGGTTTAGAGCTCAAAGCAACACTACTTAACTTTAGCGGAGAGTGGAGAGACAGTGTCAGCAAAGGGACAAAAAAGAAAGCAGGAAAAATGTGAAGGGATTTTTAGGGGAATAAAAAGGGATTTACCCGCCAAAGAAAAAGAGAGGGAAATGGGAAATTGGGAATCTAATGCGGTGTTAACATCACTGACAGTGACAGACATGGTGGACGTCAAAGGATTTATTAAATCCAGTTTAAGGTTGTCTTTCGGCTTTTTGCATGGAGACCGGAGAGTGAGGACAGACGCGTGCATGGGCCCCAGCAATACCTCTTTCACCAGGATTTTTCTTTCTTTTGTTTGGTTTTTATATATTATTATTTTATTTTTATATTATTTGATTAAAAAATAATCAATCGAATTTATTATTTAATTGAATTTGCATCTATCAAACTAAGTCAAACAAGTTGAACTTAAATTTTAAAAATTCAATTCAATTAAACTAAATTTAACAATTTGTATTGATGATTGGGTTCATGTTAGGTAAAATCATATTCATATAATATAAAATATAAAAATTTCACATTAAAATTTGTATTAATATAAAAAATAAAAATTTTATTATTAACTTTTACTTTATTCACGTACATTTTTATATTGCATCGTAACAAAAATTATCAAATATACTCACCCGGATTCAATTCGGTTAGGTTTGAAATTCTTACCATCAAATATCAATAAACACACAAACAGAAATGCCGTGAGGCGAGTTAGGTAGAGACATTATGAGAGGGCTGTGCCTCTGTGAGGAAGGTGGGACCCCACGGCCCCACTTATGTCCACAGATACCACAGTTGAAGCTGACACGTGGAGGATGTGGTCACCAGAGTTAACCATTGTGGAATGTGGACTGGATGATGATGATGGTGATTGAGAGGAGAGGACCACGTCATGAAAAAAAGCTAATCCCTCCCAACTTTCAACTCTCAACTTTCAAGAAGGAAAGATGGAAAAACATAGCTGCCCCCACCATAAGTATCTGCTCTGCTGTCCTCTAATGCGTTGGGAGTTTCTGATTTTGGGACGAGATGGGATAGGATTTGATATCATAATTTGGTAATTGTGTCATGGGAAAGTAATCGGCATGTTTATCTAAATTAATGAATATCAATATTTGAACTATTTTAGACTGTAAGATTAAGTTTATATTCGTCATTAATGTATAAATTTTATATATCGTTATTAAAACATATCATTCATTAATGAATTTAATAATTTTGTTTTTAAAATTTTTTATTTAAAAATTATGAATAAATGTGGTATCATGTTATAATTCATGATATACATTGATAAAACAATGCATCAAATATAAATTCTATTATCAACATTGGTTGGCACAAGTGGTAGCGACTTGTGTTTTTTAACCAAACTGTCTAGGATTCGACTCCTGACCTTGGGTATGGAGCAAATCATGCTAGGAGAAGACTATCCACCTTGTGTGTGCTCAGAATCTCCGACGGAAATTAGTCACTGCTTTCGACGGTCGTACCAATGTCATGATGAATAAAAAATATATATAAATTCTATTAAAATATATATAAGTTTTTTATGAGATGTTAAAAAGATATCTTACTCGAATAAATGCTCAATTTAATCTGAACTTTTGTAAAGTTGATCAAACCAGGACTTAATAACTTAATTGTAACATGTAAAAAATGGCTCAATTCACAGCGTTAGACAAAAGCTGTCAACAAAATGTATCTTCAATCAGCATTAATTATGCTTTTTTGGTACCTCAATTTTTGCCAAATGTAAACATTAATATTTGAATTTTAAAAAAGTATAAATTGATAAATCTAGTAATATTTTGACACAAGCTTTAATCAGTCTATTCACGTGACATTTGATTAATAAAATAACTACAACTACACATATCATGTGTTGAATAAAAAATTTTAAATAATTTTTTTTTAAATTTTACGATAATCACTTTATCGTTTTTTATTGGTTAAAAATATTAAAATATTATTTTTAAAAACTTTTTTAAAAAATATTTTAAGGAATACGAGCTGAAGGAAGAAATGAGCAAGGGAAGTAGGAGGGTGAGTGAGTGGCCGTCATGTGCCGAGCTACTCCTCCCCACCCCTCCTTGGGCCGATCTCACATATTCAAAACCCAAACCAATTTCCATTCTGCAACTACTAATACCATCCTCCCAATTATGGAAACCACAATAATCATTTGCAACACTTAATAAAATTATTAAGCTTATTATTTATTTTTAAATATAATTATATTTTAAGTTCTAAAAAAGATTTAACTAATCAAAGATTACCACATGACATCTACATGGGCAATTACAAAAGATTGTTTAAAATTTTTTATTTCACATGTGACACACTTGGTCTTTATTTTATTGATCGAATATCACAGATAAATTAATTAATATTAGTTGATAAATCAAAACATTCGGTCTGAAAGCCCGGCGAAATACCAACTTGTACATTTTTCAAAGTTCAAATACCAAAACTATAATTAACCCTTTCAGTTTTATATGATCAAAAATGATACTCAGCTTGCAACGTATCAATGTGAAGACCACAGGACTAGCTCTCTGAAAATTATAGATTATAACAAGTAATGTATGCAAAGGATACAAGTTTCTAAATCAGCTCGTGCTGACCTCCTATGTCATAATAGATGCATAACCATTATCACACTCGGCTTTAACTCCAGTCTATTTTGATTGCAAGTTATGGTAAATTACCTCTCTTCACTTCTTCCCACCTCCGGAAACATTGAACTTGAAAAATATTATCTCTCCATCTTGGACCACATAAGTTTTCCCCTCCTGTCTATATTTTCCCGCGGCCTGAGTGAGAAGAGAGATGGTGAGAAAAAAATGTCATGCACCTAGAGCCAAGCAATATTTAACAAGTTCAATGACAACAGATACACTTGTATATGAATAGTAGTGCAAACAAATCTAGCTTATTGTGAATTACTCAAACTTAATTCGATGATTACTTGAATTTGATTCCTTCATTTTCAAGTCGAATTCGAACTCAAGCTACTCGAATAACAAGTCGAGCTGAATTGGAGTATTTTAATGTTCGACTTGAGTGGCTCACAAACCTAATCGAGCTTTTTTAAATATATATTTTTAATATGTTATTATTAATTTATCATTTTACCTTCATAATATAAGTTGAAAATAACAAATCGAGCCTATCAAGTCGAATTTCAATCAATCGAATCAAGTTTGAATGGCTCCAGTATTTTGTCGAGTCGAGTTTAAGCTTAAAAAACTAAGCTCAAAACGAGCTTCAAACCTTGAGCTTTCGAGTTGAGCCGAGTTTGAGCCTAATATTGAACCATCTAGACTTGACTCGACTACAACTCTATTTAATATTAACCAAATATCAGCAATGAGCTACTCCGTCAGGGATGTGGCTTAAGAACATTGCAACACCTTATACCAAAATCATACATGTTAGCTTAAACGCAAAGATTAGCAATTGATCTCTTATCAATGTTTTTGGCAGGTTACTTTTTTCTCACAAGATTCACTTAATCTATTCCTATAAAAATTAGTTACTACTCCCTAATTCTGAACCTTCAACTTAAGTAATAGAAGCTAAGAGAAAATTGTTCAAAAATATAACAACCTTAACAGCTGCTTCACTGCCAAGCTCCTTCAGGTCTTCAAATTTCATGACCTGGAAACCATCAAGAAATCAAAGTCACTAACAGAAATTTGACATTTATATGCTACTGTAAAAGCTAGTGAAAAAAAAAAATTCAAATACATAGGTGACGGTGTAGCTTCGATTAGAGGAACAACAGCCAATAGAACAGAAGCTTCAATATCAAAACTTAAAAAGTAGAATAAATGTAATCAATAAATTATTAGCAGATAATGGAATTGATTATGGGAAAGGGAAAAAACAGCTGCAGCTTAGAGATTTGAAAAACTGAACCATTGTCATAGTTTATCACTGAAGGTAATGCCAGGGCAAAGTTTAGAATTCTCTATCAAGGAATTGATATAATGAGACAGAAAGTCATGATCTAAGAACAACCTCAGCACAAATAAATCCTCTCTCAAAATCAGAATGAATGGTTCCTGCAGCTTGAGGAGCCTTTGTTTGCCGTCGAATTTGCCAGCATTTCACCTGGAACAAACAAAAAAGCAAATTATTGTATCGTACAGCCATCATTTAATTAAACCAAAGGCTAATAAGCTAAACTGCAAGAATATCTCCAAGAAGTGATCCAGTTTAGAGGAGACTTCAAAACTTGTAAATGCTTGGACTTTAAGGGAATTTAAAACCGAAGAAGGACAGTAAATTAGATTACAGCACTGCAATATCAATCTGTGCGTGATGTACCCAATTACCATTGGGGGCTGCTGTTATGATCCTAACAGCAAATGGTGTGGGACTAGAATCCCACATCTAAAATATAAGGATTTCCTTATCAGATTTATATGAACTTGGACTCTCCCACCCTAATAGCTAACTTTTGGGGTGTGGTTCTCCTAAAGTCCATGTTTCTTTGCAAGTGGCATGGGACTTAACTAACACATTGAAAATATAACGATTTCCTTCTGAGGTCTATATAGACTTAGGCTCTCCCACTCTAATATCTAGTTTTTGGGGTGTGGTCCTCCTACAGTTCATGTATCAATTGGTATAGTAGTCATCCACCATATCTCTTATTTGCAATCATGCGGCACTGATGGTGATGTCAGGATTGAAGTGTTTGCTCCAGGCTAGTTTAAGCTAGTGCAAAGTCAGCCCACGTGAGCACCAAGACTGTAGAGCGTGGTGGATTGTGATGATCCTAATTGCAAGAGGTATGGGACTTAAATCCTACATCAACAATATAAGGATTTCCTTGTGAGGTTTATTATTATATGGACTTCGACTCTCCGAGCCCAATAGCTAGCTTTCGAGATGTGGTTCCCTAAAATCCATATATCAGCTGCTATGAATTTTAAAGACAAGATCTTGAAGTTGAGATATAATGCTTATGAAAAAAAGTTTGTTACTGAAATGACAAGTTTAGATGACAACATAGCATAAGGTAAGAGAAAGGTATGATCTTAGATAATATTACAAAGCATTAAATATTCTTTAAACCCTTCATACAACTTGTTATTATACAGTGTTGTCAATAGCGGCCATAGCGGCCACTATAGCGGCATAGCGTAGCGGAAATTTAACTACCACTACGACAACATATATAGTGTAGCGTTTTTGTAATAGCGGATAATAGCAGCCAATAGTGGCCGCAATAGCAGTAGCGCATAGCGGCCAATAGCGGCGCTATTCTGCATTTTCGGTGAAATGTCCATTTAACCATATTTTTTTCTTGATTTAATTTCAGCCAATGATTTTATTGTATTTAAGGGTATTTAAGTCTTTTAAGCCTTTTTTAAGATTAAATTTTTTTATTACAGCTCATTTTTTACTGTACATAAAATTGTTTTAAATGAACTTTTTTTTATTAAATATTAAACTAAAAAGCAAAAACCTTAAATTAAATTATCTTATGTGACTTAAATTAACTTAACTTCATTTTGGTTTTGCCTGATTTTTATTAACTAGGCATTGATTGTAGAGAGCATGACTGACCTTTGTTTTTGTCTCTCTGATGTGAATTTCAGTAAAATATGGTCTTTTTGTCACCTTCATGACATTGAATTTGGATATATGGGAAACTGTAAAATCTAAAACATAGTGTTAGAATGTTGGAGAATGTTGGATTTCCAATATAGCTAGAAAATTCTTTTCTGGGTTTCTTGAACATGATCCTAGTAGGACAGCCAAACAAGAAGTCTGCTTTCTTGGGATTTTGTTAGCTGAAAAGGATAAATAAAAGATAGTGGTCGAGTGGGAACTCCTGGGAGCCAACCTTGGTCTTAGCTCATCTATTTAGTGACTTATAGGCGGTTTTAAAATTTTATCTTTTAGTTGATGGTATGTAGCTAGCTAAAATTAGTTCTACAGTTTAAAATTGGATTAAGAATTTTAAAGGGAGCTGATTGAGAGAGAAAAAGGCATTATAGTGAGTTAGAATTTGGGACTTCATTTGTGTTTATGCTTGAATTTATCGTCTTATGTGACTTCATTTAGAGTTTTATCATCTTATGTGACTTGATAACTTGTTATTTGCAATGGTTTTATTGGCTTGAGAACATTATTTGAATGCTTTGTGTAATTTTTATGAGCTATTATGGTCATTATTTTGTTTTCTATTAAATTAGATATATTTTTTATAAAAAAAAATTTATGGCCGCTATTGACGCTATGCTATCCACTACGCATTCATAGCGGATTTTGGCCTCACCGCTATTGTCCGCTATTCGCTATTGATAACACTGTTAATATATAAACATAACCAAGCAACATAAAAGATATTTACCTCGTCAGGGCCTGCTGTGAAGAAGTATATGAGATTAATTGCAGAGAAGCCAGTCTTGATGATCTTTGGAAGAGCACTGTAACAAAGAAAAAGATTGCCATGGCACCATAAAGACACATTAAGACAAAGGAAAAAAGTCAGCCCAAACATCAGGCTTCCGAAGACTATCCGCCCATGAGACTAAGACTTCTCAAACTAAAACATTTTAAACCATCATAATAACAGACATATCCAGTTTCAACTAACCTTTGTACCTTGTTTTCCTCACAATACTTTGTTGCTTCTTCAGGCTCCATATCAACAAGGTTTCTCTCAAACACACCACTGAAAGGAATGATTGGCTCACCACCATGTTCTTGCACCCTATATTGAATGAAACAATTCTCTTCCAGTTAAGTATAAACAAACATTGATAACATTTTTAAACCATGAAAAAATTTTCTGTGTGATCTTTAGCTTCACCCTATTTCCCCTTCCTCTCCTACATCAATAACAGCCAATTTTTGAACCTAAGCATTGGAATATGGACTTAGAGGTTAAGCTTTCAAGACAAATAAGAATGCCAACATGACACAATTATGATAACAGACATAGTAGTGTGCTCTCTTT
Source organism: Heritiera fomes (assembly GCA_032173925.1). Classification (NCBI taxonomy): domain Eukaryota; kingdom Viridiplantae; phylum Streptophyta; class Magnoliopsida; order Malvales; family Malvaceae; genus Heritiera; species Heritiera fomes. The sequence goes on along the minus strand of JAPDPM010000010.1, from coordinate 1,561,496 downwards.
CTCTCTCTCTGGCCTTATATAGAACAAGCACATGTGAACTCCCAAACCCCAACACACGCAGAAAGAGCAAGAGAGCATACCAAGCATGAATCTTTGGCAAGAACTTGTTCTTTTTTCTTTGGTAATCTTTCTCAGTCATGTTAACCTGCACATTTAATTCAATAATATTATAATAAAATCCCTGACCACATTCTAGAAACCATGAAAGATAAAAAGACCGATTCTCTAAAAAATTTACATCATTTGACCTAACACATTCGAAGCTCTTCCCTGTACAATAACAAACAGCAGCGTCATACAAATTGATTAATGGACAATTTTCTGTTGGCTTTGATGTCCCAAAACTATAAACAAGAAGAAATTGCAATAAGACCACACCAGACAGCCAGAAATAATGATAGTATACTAAGCCAAAACAACTCCAGATTTCTATTTGTTAAAAAAAAAAACACATTTTATGTCATTTGAAAATCTAAAGTATGCAACACTTAATTTATCACCCCATAATAAACACCTATTTCATGCATGACTTGCATTATTTACAGTTTGATTCATTCTCGTATTAAGAAACACACTTTTAAATTTTCATAATATAAGAAAGGCCTTGCTGAGACTGAAGCTTCTATCTCTGTGTGTCTCAATTGCATCTCGGCATTGAGGAAACGTGCTATGATCAATAAGTTATTTTCGGATCATCACTTCCAAAAATATGATTAGGTGAATAGGCATAGACGGAAATATCTCAAAACATTGTTAAACATGATATAATAGTATGACTACAGTTTAAGTAGTCGATATTGCTCAAACTCGGGAGACCATGTTGGACATGGATATGTATCTGACAAAGGTGCATCTTTTTCTATGTTTTTCCCTATATTTGGAGGGTCAAGAGCACATAAAAATCTCCAGGTTGAGGTGTTGCTAATGTGTCCAAGATGGTTTCTTCAGGAAACACAAAGAGCTGGAACAACATAAGTTTATCTCATTATTTTTATTGATAACATATTAGTGGTGATCGGTCAAATCAAACAATTCAAACTTGGTACACTAATATGTAAAAGTAGATGAGGTATCCACACAACTGCAACCAATTAAGACTAGAATATATGGCCATACCATTTTACCTTGACTTCATCAAAGTCATTTATGTACTTATGGGAAAATCTTGCATCAGGATGTTGTATATGGATCATAGATGCAGCGTGCAACAAAAACAAATGATGAAACATAAAATAAAAGATAGATTTAGCACATACAAGCACACCTTACTTAACAGACAACAAGAAAGTACAATATAACAATAAGAAAAAGAAGGAATTTGCTCACCAAATAAACAACAGGCTTGGCACTAAGCAATTGAAAAGTATTCAATATCTCAATATCAGCTGCTTTCCAGTCCCCTAGACGAACATCTTTTCCATCTTCAACGCATGCCTTGACCTGCAATAAGACAAACTCTTTTAAGAGAAAATGAATTATATATAACTCAGGTTATCCATTTTTTTCCGTCCTCATTCTCTCATTGTTCTTATTTTACATGCAATAAGACAAGTCATTTTTTTTTCTATTTTTGAATATTTTGAGTTCTATGTTTCATGCGGTCATCGAGAAGTGCTTTTTCTTTCTTTCAACTTCAAGTTCTTTTTTTTTTTGAATTTTTTAATCATGACATGGCCTGGATCTTATATCAGGTTTTTTCTTATTTGAACTAAGTAGAGGACTTTTTGGATTTTTGAATATTGGACTCTGAAAATTTTACATTCCATTTAAACTTGAATTTCAAATCTTCAAATGCAACTTCCTGCTAGAATCTCATGCAATTACCTAATTAAGCCTCATTAAATCTATGAATTGTTTTGTACTACTCTACTGAGTTGAGTTTTTCATGTTTGGCTTAACTTATGAAATTCAATTTGGAACCATTTACTGCAAAACAAAAATTACAGCCAAGGCCCTAACAGAAAAAATAATAGTACTGTTAAAGGAACAAGGCCATTGAAAAACAAATACAGCCAATGCATTCAAAGTATCTTCAATTGGGTAACTTCAGGATCTGTAGTTTTCTAATTGGCCTTAGTTTGTTTAGTCGGCACGTTGGATTTTTTGAGTTGTTAGACTCTGATTTTTTCAGTCATATCTATTGGGATAAATGATCTAATGATGATGATGATACCCTGTGGTTTTGAAATCTAACTAGCCATTCTGAAAGTTGATAGATCTAAGCTCCTCATTGCTTTGACAGCTTTGATCTTTCTACAGATTCATTTAGAGTTTTTATTTGAGATTATTTAGTTTCTATTATGAGTTACTTTTGACCATTTATGTTTTTTAAAGACTTGTTTGTCCTAGAAGTCCTTTTTCAAGACTTAATTATTATTTTTTTAGACTCATTTAGCCTTCCTATGTCTCTGATTTAGTCTTTGTTTTGTTTTAATCCTGCTATTTCTTTGTCATTTTTAGCCTTTCGACTTCTTGCAAGTCTTTCACTCCTCTTTTTTTTTTGTTGTATCTTTTCGTCTCTCTATTTCATTCTTTCTCAGGTTCAGTTGATTCAAAAGGTTGAACAGAAAAAAATCAAAGGAAGCATACATGATTGGCTATTGGGCTTTGTGTAATGCTGGTTCTATACAAGACACAATCCACAAAAAGGAGCTGGTTATATGCAAGACATTTGTCCAAAAAAATAGAGCAAAAGTGTTCATCCTATCCCCACTTGTGGAGTCAAAAAACTCCACCGACGGTGTATAAAATAATTATTCTTAAACTTTTGGACACAAATTTTAGGTAGTGGGCCTAAAACCATGAGGCCTAATGCGAGGGGCTGGCTATAATTTTTGGTTGTAGTCTTTGGTAGTCTTAAGTTATGGAGTTAAAAGTCGTTGCTAAAAATAGGTACTCTTGCATCAAAGCACCACTATTGACACAGAAGAGAAGTGGGTCTCCAACATTTTGTACCTGGCAAAACTGATTAAATTCAGTAAACAAGATAAAACCAAAAAAAATTCAGTCAGAGACTAAGAAGGTTGCCACCTAGGAATATCATGAAATAACTCTCCTCCATTTACAACACATTAGCAGCATCGACAGAAAAGGAACCAATAAAAACAGAATAAAACCAACAAAGAATGAGAGTAATAAGATGAGATATGAAGCAAAAAAAAAAAGATTGCATGTTCAAAACCCACCTTTTGACAAAACTCGTGCTCTATTTTTAACTGCTTGTCATTACTCCTCTTCATGCTCTTTTCAAGATCCTCTATCTTCTTTTCAATAAATTCAACATCCTAAAGAAAATAAAGTTTAGAATAAGTACTCAGAATACAAGGATCCTGATAGGTTCATCAATGTTGAAGTAAAAGTACAATACGATCAAAGAAATAAAGGAATTCATGAATAAGCAAAGACAAAATTACATTTGTGACAAGCTGGATACAATAGTACCTGAAAAATCTTTTAGATGATGCCACAATTTGAATTTCAAAAAAATTATAGCTAACTTTCTCCAAATCTTACATCGCACACCAAAATAATGAGCAAGGAGAAGATAAACCTCCTTAAATTCAAGAAGAAAACAAAATCCAATCAAAGCTACGTGTAGACGAGCATGTGAATGCACATGGACACACAGACAAATGAACCCATGCACAAAAAGACATGTATGAATTAATCCCTTTACTTCCAATTTGATCTTCAAGCTTATGAAATATATTGCTTAATCTTTCATTTTCTAGTAAACAAACCAACCACAGTACTTCTTGGCATTTTTTAAATTGCCACACACCTACAACAGCTTTTCTGATTGTGACTTGCAATAGCACACCCATTAGAAGGCATCAAAATATTTTCCCTACTGTACTTAATTACCATTTAGAGCTAGACTAAAAATTGGTTTTCATGAACTTAGAATTTAAAAGCAAAAAAAGATTTTTTTAGTATGAGCCATCAATCATCATACAAAATTGTTATACAAGATAATGAGGTCACTGAAGCCAGCATAATGGTAAGAGATGTCAAAAGTCATGTGTCATACCTTATCAAATCATTTTAATTAAATTTAGTCATTGTTTAGATTTACTTATCATCTTCAGCAAACAAACCACCAATGTACTTAGACCAAACCAAGACAGCCAAGTCGAAACTACAACTAGAACGTTATTATCAGGTCATAAAAATCCTACTTTTAACATCTCAAGTCACCCTCATTTAATTAGCAGCGGTATCTCAGTAAAACCTGAACATTCAAAGCCCCACAACATCATGGGTTGGTGCTCTTTTCACTGCTTGAAACTTTAACCCTGAACCTACTGTGTACTAGCTTAAGCATTTGCCAGCACACAACCTTCAATTATTAGCCCTCCTTTGATATTAGAATAAACTACACCATTAACCATTTTAAGCTTGTTAAATTTTCTATTAGTCACCAGGATTGATGATTTGTTTCAGTTTATGGTCAGCCTCTTTTAACTCCCAAGGGATGCTTAATAGTAGACAACTCATCAAAAGTTGTCCCACGTGAACTGATAACATGTAAAGCAAGCAAATAGGGAAAATAGGAAAAAAAATGACTTGAAAACGAGATCTTTGCTAAGTAACTTCTGCGACGAATCTCCCCAATTCCCAAATGCAAAAACACAACAGCGATAACACCCACAATTTCACTTGTTTTCGTTTGATTTTCCTCTACTATTTGTAAAGATCCAGATTCTTCTTGGACCACAATTTTACCTTTTTCATTTTGGGTTTAACACCAAAGCTTTGATACAATATTTCACACACCCCCCCCCCCCCTCCCCCATGCTTCCAACATTTTTTTACCTTTTTTTTCTGTCATTTATTTATTTGACATGTCAGCAATCCACGTGAGAAAATTTTCAATAAGTGGACTGCCTATTATGCACTTCACTAGGGATTACTAGATGATGATTACAAATTGAAACAAACCAGTAAAAATTGAGTGAAATTGAAAATTTGAAACTATAGTGACTAAAATATAAATTTTAACAAACTTCAAGTGACTAATGATGTAGTTTACCATTGATGTTAAATAACTTGGACTGCTCTTATATGAGTAATATATTACTAAAGTCAGACTACTTTATTAAACCTCCAAAACTCTCCAGAATTGGCTTGAATTAAGAAGTTAGACTACTCTAATATAAGCACAAATATGAGTTTATTTCACAGACGAAAATCAACAAAATCCATGGAGGCGAAATCAAAGGTAAAGGACAGAAACAAGCGGACCAAACCAACCAAAAAAAAAACCCTTATTTCTAAAACCTAGTTAAACTGATAATCCAAAACATTGATCCCAGCCATTATTGCAGCAGTTTACAAAGAGGCTCGATGCTCAATATGTAAAATATGTCAATATAATGAGAGGCCACAACAAAGCCTATATTCAAGCTTGTGGCTTTACAACTAGGCCTAAAACTAACTGAACCCTAAGCCAAGCTTGTACATGTGTATCAAAGCAATCTTCCAATTCCCATGTATAAGGAGGATACATTCAACAATATCCAGAGAAAAACAAGCCAGTGTAACATTTGAACTATATTATAGAAATCAGAGCTCCAAATAACTCTTGCAAGGAATTCACTAACCTTTAACCGTAGCTCTGCACTAATAGTCTCTAAATCCCTTACAGGATCCACAGAGTCATCAACATGGATGATGTCTGAATCTTCAAATGCACCTGTAGGATTGAGCACAAAAATAAGAATTCCAAAGAAATCTGTTTTATATCAAAAGTAAAAAGTAATAACTATCAAATAAAAATTGTTTACATAAACCTCAAAATTACTAATAAAGCAGACCAAACTAATTCACAACATACTGAATGATCTAACAACTAGATTAAAACATTCTCAAACTTAGTTCATCAAAATGGTCCTAGAAAGCATACTAGATTAGAACAGCACAACTGCTCATAAGAAAACAGTTGAAAAGCAAAATTAATATTCAACAAGGTATGAATTGACTTAAAATTTATTGCAACATATTAAGCTAGCACAAAAGTTCGTCAACACAAGAGTGACATAAAAACAGAAATAGTGAAATTCTGGACCCAAAAGCTTAGCCATCTTACGTAAAACATGAAAAATGCCATCAACCGCACGGATGTGAGACAAGAAGCTGTTGCCCAGCCCTTGCCCTTGATGGGCACCTCTAACCAGTCCAGCTATATCATGAATTTCTAAGAAAGCTGAGACCTGTTGCATCAGAAAACCTCAAAATTTTATGTTGAAACAAGTTAAAGAAGCAGTAATAAGTTACAATCTAAAGAGTAGATCTTCTGCAATAAACAAAGGATAACTAGCACAATATGTAAACAAAATATCTGGATCATCCGGCCAGAACGAATAGCTGCAAGCTACATCTTTTGCAATTCACAGTGACTTAAACCTCCCAAGCAGAAGTATTCATCTATATGTTGGAAATGCTAGTCTAGCAATTTTAGTATTACGCTATTATCCATGCTATCTAGAAATGGGCTGCAATAATGCTAATTTGTATGCAAAGACGTGCAGAAGAGAAAAAGAAACAGCTATACCTCATTTTTGGGCTTGTACAATTGGCAAAGCCATTCGAAGCGCTCGTCAGGGACATTAACTCGGGCTTCATTAGGCTCGATTGTACAAAAGGGAAAGTTCTCAGCAGGAATTGAAAGCTTTGTGAGGGTGTTGAAAAGGGTAGACTTGCCGACATTTGGCAATCCCACCTGCAAACAAAAGAAATGATTCAGCTCGCAAGAATCTTTAGCCTCTTAGAAATGAAATAGAAGAAGAAGAAAATTACGATTCCGATCTTAAGGTGAGAAGAGAATCGGCCAAGGATGGACCTCTCGGCTGGTGCTTCTTTGGATTTAGCTGCTTTCGGAGGCATTGCTTGCTTGGACTGGTGTTGCAGCTTCTAGGGTTTTGGCGCACAGCTATGACAAGGATCGATGCGGAGTGGAGTGGTGTTGAGTTTTAGGGAAAGTAGGCTGGCTACCTAGGCTTGCTTGGAAACCTTTTCTATATACCCTACGGTTCCAACCCTAGCAGTAGAGTCGCTCGTGTTTGCCTCCTAGTCAACCACTCTTTTTGAAAAATTCTAAATTTATTACAATTTCAACTCTCTATTCTTCGAATATTTATAAGACAATATCTAAAAAGACATTAATACCCTAATATAAATAATGTCTTTCCTCTTCCCTCTTCTATCAACTTTTTCTCTTCTTGTATAAATAATGAGGCCTTGACTTAGTAGCAAGAAGAAAGCCTTGAGACTTTAAGGTTTCAGATTCGAGTCTCATCAAGTGTGAGTTTGAATTAGTCTAATTATTTACTAGTTTGTTTAATTTGTTATAGTTATTTACTAGTTTACCTAGTTTGAGTAATGTGATTTTCATAGTTATCTGTTCATGGAATGTCATATGCTGATTGTGATTGTAACCTCTAATGAAAATGTACTACTAAAAAAAAAAAACTTCTTCTCTCCTTTCTTTCTCAATGTTACTCTTCTTGTTTTAAACCTTAAAATTTAATTTCGTAAAATGGAAAATTTAAGAGAGGGTAACTATTATAATAGCTATGAAGAATATGAAAGCATAAAATGAGAAGAGGTAAAGTCACAGTAGAGCTTGATTCTCACGCAACCGAATTTGTGCACGAAACATTTCTTAGCACAAGTTGGCTTGTGCTAAGACAAGGCTCACGCACAAGTTTACTTATGCGAAGATCCCAACGATTAGCAAGTCACCTTGTGAAACAACCAAGCACAAGTCAACTTGCGCTAGAATGAGGCTTGCGCGAAGAGCTTGTCTCAACGCAAGCCAACTTGCGCTTGGATGACCTCCTCGTGCAAGTTTCCTTGCGCAAAAAGCTTCTTCCCAACCCAAGTTGACTTGCATGGGGATGAGCTTCTCGTGTAAGGTAGCTTGCGCGTGGAACTTATATTTGTGCAAATTGACTTGCATGGTTAGCTTATACTAGCCCCTATCTCAAACCCAAAAAAAAAAACCTAAAATGGATGATACCTAAAAGTTAGAGACCAATGGAGATTGATGGAGATGAAAGAGTAGCCATCCATGAGAGATGATTTGGTGTTGATGGAGTTTTTGGCGGGATGAAGGTTGAATTTGGGCTTAAAATGTTGTAGGGCTAAATTTGTAAATGAATAGGCTACATGTAATTTTTTTTTTGTGGTGTAGTTAAATTCTAGTGAAAAGAGTAAAAAATGTAATAGATTTAGAATTTCTCCACTTTTTTACTTGTTTTGTGAGTTAGTGATGAGTGAAAATTTGTGAGCACTTTTATTTATCAAAAAAAGATTTGTTTTTAGTTTTGGTTTTTTTTTTTTTACTACAAACCAAAGCAAAGTTAGCAAGAGAAGAAGGAGGAAGCATCTAGCTCACAGGACAAACAACTTATTCTCGTTATTTTTGCCACCCAATCAACAACTCAATTAGCTACCTTAACGATGAAGTTGAAGCTAACATCAATTAGTTGACCAAAGAGAGGATATCATCCTTGATAGCACTAGTAAGATTCTTCTAACATCTTAATAAACTCAGATTAATGAGTTATGGAATAAGATTTAGATTGTTTGATTTCACTATAACCTTCACTTATTCATTGTGCGTAAGATCAAGCCGCAAGCTGAACAAATAGTCAAAGCTTCAGTCACCTCTACACAACTTGCTTGAATAACAACATTCGCACAGTCAACAATACATCCATTATCATCTCGACACACATTAGCAATCCTAGCTCGTTTGGACTTAGCATCAAAAGAGGCATCATAAATCATTTTAAGAAAAAAGAGAAGGGGGCTTTTGTCATAAGGAAAAAGTTCTCAGGTTTCTGTTTGCATGAGTGGTCCCTTTGACCATCTCCTCTGAGAATTCTTAAATCTCTAGAAAAGCATTGAACTAGACATGTATGGAGTCTTTAGTTTTCCCTTCAACAAAAAAAGGTTTTTAGCTTTCCTTAAGTTCCAACACAAGTAGCTAACAAGATTTTTGCAACTAAAAGAGCCATAATCAAGCAGATGGTTAGCAACATCAATCCACCATCTAGAGAAGCCAACAAAACCTTCCCTCCTTGGGCAGTAATTGAAACTAGTTTTAGTGTAAAACCCTGCAAGCCAATCTAAACTTGTTTTGGTAATTGACATTATTTCAATTATTTTTCATGCCATTGATATTTATCATTTTAGGTTTAATAATACTGAAGTATTCTTTTATCTCTAAGTTTAGAGAATAATTGTGATTATTATACTTAGGAAGATAAAACTCATGAGACATATACGTATTGTCATTGTACTGTCAAAAATAGGCATTGATAGTGCTCAAATATCGATACATGCTAAGCCTCCTACTTGTGAAGTGTACAATCGATCCAATAGGTTGAAATATGAGGATATTTAAGGATAACTTGTGGGTGCTTATTACAAAATAAGTTCATTGAACACGATTTGCAATGAGAGCTTCATTTGGTAGTGTCACTTGAGTGTCTATAGAATACACTCTCATGTAACAACAGTGTAAATAATCCTTGGACTAGAGATGCCAATTCATCTTATATATGGACCATCATATTTTGATTTCATCTCTACGAGTTTGGATTGGCAAATGCCTAAAAAAGATGTTTTTGTGTATGTCTTGAAGCATATGAAGGTAGATAAGTAGTCGTAATGATGATTATCTCTCCGAGTGACTAAAGGGATAATATCTTATGTATCCTAACTCGTATTAACTCCAAAATCCTTGGTCGAGGCATGTAATGAGTTAAAGTTGTCATCGATAACTAAATGGTAAATGTGAAAATGAGCAGAAAGTAGATACCAAGCCATGCCTTGTCCATTTTTGAGATATTTGAGATGAAATGATCGAATTACACTATGATGCTGTACACTAAATAGATTGGTCAAACCATTTGACCTTTCAACATTGGGGTGGTCATGAAGTATTGTTAGATGCTTAATCACGATCTATGATTTTGAATAAAATAAAATGATTTCAAATTCACTGCCAATATATTGAAAGCCCGATGGATCACATGTAATAAGAGTAATAAATGGATTAAAATAAATTGATAAGCTTGAAAATAAATTGATAAGAGTAATAAGAGTAACCCTTTGATGCTTGTTTTCTTGGACATCAAGAAAGTGTTTCTTAATTACAATAAAGGGTTATCAAGATTGGATGGTAAGATTTTGAATCTTTATCTACAAGCATAAAGACGTTAATAATAAAATTTGTTCCCTAAAAGGCTCCAATTATTACATATGTGGATCATCGTTAAAGGTCGAACATTTGAACATCTTTGGGTTTGTAACAGTCTAGCCAATGTGTGTAGACGCAAGTGGATGTTCGTAGTCTTAAGTTTACAAGTACTCAAGATAAGATATGTGATTTTAAGTTTTGAAATCCTTTGTTTTTGTGTTTACCGATTTCTTCATATATAATTGCGTCAAGATTGATCCAAAAGAGGTTCGATCTTTACTTGTTTAATTTTGATATTCCACTATGCTATCTTGATGTTGGTTAAGCATGAACTGAAACCATCAATTGCTATCAGAAAGGCTAAGTAGAAAAGAGAATACGATAAAAAAAGGTTAAGGAGAAAATTAGAGGAAATAGAGTTGTAGAGAGAATTTAAGAGAGTGTCTTAGATTGTCTAGAAAAGTCCCCTTTCAAAAATAGGGAGAGCTCCAATACATAGGTATCAAAAATATGAGTTACATAACATGAGCATTAATAGATATAATAACAAAAATTGATAGTTACAAAAGAATTGATGCTTTTCTTAATGGGAGCTTTACTTTTGGAGAGAGTGAATAATGCACATAAGACTCCACTATCTCTTCTGAAAGGAATAGAGAAAAGCATTCATATTTCAGAAAGGTTAAAAATAATTTTTAACTATCTACATATCTGATTCATCAAGCCAAACCTTCTAAAACATCCCAACAATGAAGTTAACGCAAAAACCTTATCTTATTCTAGGGTTATTTCCACTTTTTTTTTTGATAGAAGTGTTATTCAATAAAGATGTTGGAGTTGTTCCATGAAAGTATTATTTTCATGACTGTTATTTTGTGAAAGTGATGTTCCATGAGGGTGTCATTCACTAAAGCAATTTTTAGTGGAACAAGTTTATTACTTGTTTTGAACTTTAGAAAAATTAGTAGCCAAAATCTAGTGCCTCCATGCCCCACCCTTACATTATTATCCAAATGCAATTTTACTAATAGGGAGTGATTCTTAATTCCTCTTGTTCGTCTCATCATCCATTATTAACACTAGCACATCCAAAAGAGCTATAATGTCTTTCTCGGGTTTGTCACCAACCTCATTAGCTACTTGACCTAATCCTATCCTTGCAAGAGAAATAAATATGCTCGAAAATAAAAAAAAGATACAAACAGGCACTACGCAAGTGAAAATCAATTGCAGAGAGGAAAAAGAAGAAATAAACTGAACAGAAAAAGAATGAGAAAGCTTCCAACTGAAACATTTTTTAGTAAAACGAGGAGAAAGAAACGACTCTAAAAAAGTTCCACACCGATGCTTGGCTAAAGTTAACCTATTCCATTTTCATGTATATCATCGTCTTTATGATATCACTTTTATTTCAACATCTAACACTAACATAATTAAAGATGTAATTAAGTTAAGCTATTAGTGAGTTACTTAAACTTCACTTACTTGAGTTTAATTCATTTATTTTCGAACCGAATTTAAACTCAAATAATGAATCGAATAAATCGAGTTCAAGAATAATGTACAACTTGAAAGGCTTGCAAATTTAGTCGAATCACTTTTAATATATATTTTTAATATTTGATAATTAATTGATTATTTTATCATTTTAATATATGGTTGAAAAATAAAAAATCGATCTTATCAAATTGAATATGAACTTATTGAATTGAATTCGAATAATTCAAATATTTTGTTAAATCGAAATCGATTCAAAAGTAATATTTTGTTAAATCGAAATCGATTCAAAAGTAACAGACAAGTTTCACACTTATTAAAAACACCATTTCTAACTAGTACATCCAAGAAGTATCATCTTTTTTGAGCCCTAGTTAATGATCGTTGTGAGCCTATAAAAGAAAATGGGTCACTAATATAAAACATAGAGGAATTCTATTTGCAATTTTATAATTTACTTCTCACTAGACAAATTTTAATTTTTAATTTACACAGAAATACTCTTAATTGAAATTATTAAATTATCTCTAGCCCTATTTTTTTTCTGTTACATTGGATTTTTGGAAATGCATTTTCAGAAATCCAAAAGAAAAGTTCCTAAAAAATTAGCTTCTACAAGGCTTCTTTTCTTTGCTACACGAAAGTCAGACTTTTGCAAAGCTTCATCAATCGATTCAATCCCAGGAAACTGAGTTCAGCGGGTCACATAATTCTAGGGTTCTGAGAACCCCAAATTTACAATTTAACAGTTTTTGACTTAATTGCATAATTGTAAAAAGTTGAGGGTTTATTTTCACTGAAATAAAAGTCTATGTACTGAATTTCATGCGATAAAACGTTAAGAATTGAATTCTGTTTTGGATTAAAAGTTGAGGACTTATTTGGCTATTAAGCTTTATTTTTTTTATTAGAGTTACCTTAATAATAATTGGGTTAAAAGGAGTAAAAGCTGGGTTATGAATAAAATTTCTCCTAAACATATTGCTATTTGTTGATCATCCAACTACCATGGCTCGCAGGAAGCAACTTTTGAAGAGCTCGGAGTTCCTTCAAGCTGATGCATGCGGCAAGAGTGTAGTTCCTTCCTAGTGCTTTTAATTTTTCTTTGTAAAAAGGAAGGATTGCATGGCACGCAGAGTCAAAACTATATGCATAGAAAAAGCCTAGAGGCAGAGATGACTTCGTGGTTAAGTAAGCAGAGGAAAACCTTCTACTGTAGAGCGAGGGAGTAATCATTCATATGTCAATTTGTATTTCAATCTCAACCTCTGGTTGGACGAATCAGGAATACTCGTGTGCAAGAAAGAGAAAGCATAATTCCAAAAGAAAGAAGACTGATTCCCGAATAATTTAAAGACACTGAATGAAAATGGTGGTTCAATACATTATTTCATTATCTTGACAACACAACAACAAATAGATCAAAATCTACACAGCAATTACAAACAGCGACAGCAGCAATTCAACGTATACATAACTATAAAAATAATGGATAGGCCCTTTTCACACCGACGACGAAAATGATTTTACAACAATCTACTGCAGCAACTCTCTTATTAATACTTCTTCCTTGACAAGTGCAGCATAACAATAGCATTGGCTAAAACTAATAGAATACACAAACCTCAAGAAGAAGATGCAGACTTTGCAGCACCGGTTGGGTTGAATGGAACCTGCTCGGCACAACTGAGCACTTCATTCGGTCCTGCCTCCTCTCGCCCCACACCCAACAGGTCAAGGTAATACAGGTAATGGGAGACAATGGTGTTCATGGGATCAATATCACCCTGCCCACAAGTGTAATCTCCATAAAGAACGTTCATAGTGGTTCCAAAAGTAGCATTCCGCTTGGCCAAAGTGTCGTTCTTGGTTGGTTTCCAGTGGCCGACGAAAATTTCATGAGCTGAAGGTTGTGTCTTCTTGATTGGGGTCATCCACCTCCAAATGGCAGCCATGAAGGCAAGAGTAGCATTCTGCTCTAAATACTCAGGATGGTCCAACAGGTTCACTTTTAGAGCTTCCCCAACAGCTCCATAGTTATAGTTCCTACGATCAAAAAGCCAACCAAAACACTCAGGACTATTAAGCAGCTATAAATCATCTTTGCGAACTAGGGCAGGAAACTATGAAGAAAACAGGGCAAATGCATAGAGACTACTGAAAAAACATTATTTAACACGTCAATACAACATATTGAGGCCCTTCTTTCGGTGATCAGTTGAGTAGTTAAATCAAATTTCTTTTAGGAAATAGGGGATATGAGGGCTTAAGAAGTTGCAAATCAAAGGGCATTGATCAAAGTGCATTTGAGTAGATTAATGTTAAACAACACAATATTTACACAAAAATGCAACAACAGAACATTCAACCAGGAGAAACCAAACTGGATATGCCAACCCAATACAAGAAATGAAATACCAGTTATGCGTCCTTTCTTCCCTCTCTCCTATTGCTTGAAATCGAACATCAAACTATATGAAACAATTAAATTGAACTTTTTGATTAAAGAGACATACACGTATGCCTTCTTATTCATCTTTCTTGTCCATCATGATGGGATGCCAAGGAATAATGATGAGATGAAATTTTTCGAAGAAATGCTCATTGTGTATTAGGCACAACAAAGTGCAGAGGGAAAATGTTGAATAAAATCACAAGTGGAACAGTACTGTACATACCAGTAAACCGGTAAGGCACCACGACCGTAGTATTGAGCTCCAGGAGTACAGGGGAACAAGTATTTGTAGAAGTCATCACAGTAATCCTGGCTAGGGCTCATTTCTTTATTGAAGCAAAGGCCCCAAGCCAGCGGTCCTCCTGTTGCCACCCCATATCCACCTGAAATCATTCACCGTCATAAAAATCTGTTCTAGAGCTCAGGTAACAATAAAAAATTTCCCTAAAACTGAAAATAAGAGCTCACTGGGCATGCTAAACCAATCTTTCTTATATTTTATCCAAAATTTACAAGAACAAAGCTTTAGAACAAGAAAAACATTCAACATACAGCAGAATCAACCCTATATCCAAACTACGACCAGTTATTTATCGAAATCTTTAGATCCATTCAACTAATTTATCTAACAACGACAGACTGTGATCTAAAGGTAGCTGACTTGGCCCAGAATGAAGAACACCAATAAAACCCAGCATCCATTTACAAACTTGAACAATTAAATATGCATCAGATTACCAACTTGAGACTATCAGCAATTCGGCGTCAGTTAATAAATTTGAACAATTGGAGATCTTAATAAATAAGCAGTCAACTTAGAAATGCATCAAGAAAGAACTAAGAACTCACAAGAAGTCTTGGCGCCGACATGGCCAAGAAAAGCAGCGATCTCCTTCATTTGCATAAGCTTACCGCCGGTTGTTCCGAAGCCCTGAGGCTCAAATTTGGCGGCAGCCAGAATAAAAGACTGGTAATCCCAAAATCCGACGGCATGAGCGATAGGCGAATTCCTCTTTGCAAACAGGTTCTCAAATTGATAAACCTGGAAGATATCCGAAATGGTTTGGTTGCAACAATAAATCGACCAGCTCGTACACTCCCATCCTTGTATACACACTTTCTTACCCTTCACAGTCTTCGATTGAATCTTCTTGTCACCATCACCGTCAGCTATCAGAGCAAGATTAGCCACCAGAGCCAGTGTAAGAATCAAAGCAATGGCCCTGCCGAAGTCCGCCATTGTTGCCGCTTGTTCCGGATATGAGGATTTTCTTTCTGTTTTTGCAGATTTTGTTAGGCTGAGTTTGTTTAAGAGGCGAAGAAATGAAAAGGAAAGGCGTTAGATCGAGGGTCTCTTTCGGGGCCGTGTTAACCAGCGGTGCTGAGTGTGCTTAAATGGCGAACATGTTTGGGATGATCCAACGGTGGATGAGGGATTGTTTGGGGATTAGATGTTCGAGATTTAGACAAAACCAGGCTGGATTTTGGAGGAGAGAAGCAAACGAAGAGTGTCCCCACCAATGTTCCACCGACAACTCGGGGAATAAATAAAAGGTTTGAGTTTCACTGCTTCACTGCCCTTTCGCCTTTACTTCTCGCTGCAGGCGATAAATTGTACCATTTGACCTTTTTTGTATTTAAATTTTTATTTTATTATAAAATTAATGTAAATACGTATAATTAAGTAAAAATTTAATGACATTAAATGTAAAATACATTGAAAGTATTAAAAATATATAAAAATAAATAGAAAATTAGAATGGATACACAAAACCACGTGGTAATTTATTACAAAATGTGTTATATTTATTTTCATGTGTTTAAAATAATTCTAACATATTTTACGTTTAATGATATTAAATTTATGCTTAATCATATCTGTTTACATTGATCTTACAATAAAATTAAATATTTTTAACATTACTATAGAATTTTTCAATTAAAATGTCTCATTCAAAATTTAGTATGAATTTTTCAATTAAAAAGTAATTTATTGATAATTATTTATAGTTTTTAATTTTTTTAATTAATTAAAATTATAATATTTAAATAATTTCTATTATCATTTTTAATTATCTAAAAAATATATTTTATTTTTTTACTAATTTTTGACCTGTGCAATGCACGGTTTTTTTTTATTTAAATGTGCTTATAACTATAAAGATTACACATAAAATTTAAAAAATCTACATATTTAAAGTAAAAAAATAAATATAATATATTTGATTAAAAATTATATAAAAATTTTGAATATTTTAAAAAATATGATAAATAATAAATAGATTAAAATACTTTTATCCAAATTTCCAAATATAAATTATAATTCAAAATATTAATAAAGTTGTTGAAATAAAAGCTAAAAGTTTAATCCATTGGATATTAGTAAGATGTAGATTTTTAATACACATGTAAATAAGAAACATTTTAAGATAAATTTTATTTATCATATGCATATATAATAAATTAAAGTGATTTTAAAATTAAACAGATCAAAACATTATGTTATACAGAATTTAAAACTTGAATAGCAAGCCAAAAGTAGTGCCGAAAAACATGTGCATTTATGGTTGTCCATAAATATGGATTAAACTAAAATCTGAAAAGAACTTTAATATAATAAAAATTAAAATTAAAAATCAGTAATTTCATCAAGTTGGGTAAATAATGTAAATGAATAGGAGTGTATATCAAACAATTTTAAAAGTAGGTAAATTTATTTAAATTAGATAATGGATTTTAGAATTTTTATTAAGAGCAAACAAAAGCTCACCAAGGTAGTTTTCATCTTAAAAACTGAGTTGGGAGTTGATTTGGATAAAAACATGGCCATTATGGGTGCTCACTATCCATTTACATCACCGATATATAAAAACTGATTTTTAACTGTTGTTTGAGGATGTGAAAAGCAAAAACTGTTATTTAGTATATGGCTTATGTGTCATTAAAATAGAATAGACACATAAGCTTTCACATCAACAAAATTATATATGTTTGCATGTTTTTTGTTTTATAATATATATATATAATATTAGATTTGTGCTCGCGCGTTGCTTCAAGTTATAAGTTGTTAATATATTGACAATGAATTATTAGTGTATTTTTATAGTTTTATAAAAACATTTTACAAAATAGCAATAGCCTATATTGGTATTGAATGCTTTCAAAATGAAAAAGAAAAGAGAGATTATTATAGATTATTCAACATTTACAAAGCAATGTACATGCTTGACATCAAACATTTTGCAAGCTAGTTGAATATCTTTTAAAATATCAAAGTTGATCATGATGGAGTATCAAACATTCATAATAATATTAATATATATATATATATATATTGATGAATATATGAAAGAATATAAAAGTATATATAAATTTGCAGAATCCATACCTTAGCATCAGCAGCTAAGAAATCAAAGCTTAGTAAAGTTTTTGGTTCATTTACATTAATTTTCAAAGTTACATTTTTATTACCACGTTTTATAATAAATTATTTTTCATTTGTGCGTAAAAAGAAATTATTGAATTTTTTTCTCTTTAAAATTCGAACAAATTGAACAATGAAGCAAGTAAACCGATTTGAACATGGTTCCAATGTTGTTAGGCGACCTAATAATACTGAAGATTGGTCTTAAAATGGCCGACCGAATATTGTTTATTGGGACTTGAACTTAGGAGCCCAAAATAATTAAAAACCAGCAAATTGTACAAGACAATAATGAAAAATAAAATATAAAATATGCAAGCAAGCGGCATCGCTCATTGAGAGGAGAGTTTGAGAGACAAAAATATATGTATACTAGAAATAAATTTGTACGATGCTGTGGATCTATTTTTATTTTGTAATTTTTAAAATTAATAAAATTGATTATTAGATAAAAGTTATTGGTCATAAAAATATTTATTTCTTTCATATTGTTTAGTACAAAAGAAAAACATGTTTACTAAGGATAGAGTTTATATATTAAATAAAATGTCAAAAAATAATTTTTTGAAAAAATTGGATTAGCTTGAATTAAAAAAATGCACAATACTTAAGTTAAATAGTATGACAAACACATAATCTATTCTAGAAACAAACAAATTAAGATAATTATGCTATAACAATAAAAAGTAAAAGCACCAAAATATATATACGACATAGTAGTTCAGACAATTTAATGAATAAGTAAAAAAAACTAGCTAAGAATGCTTTGTTCATAGAAAAATTAGCTAAGAATGTTTTGTTCATATTATTAATCAAGTGTAAAGTTTTAAACTCATCTGTAGGCATTTTTATTTTAAGAATAGTTAATTGAATTATTTATATTTACTACAAAGTACAATATACAAAGTAAACGTTTTTTTTTTGAAAAAGTTAGAAGAAAAAACTCTTTCATATAATAATTTTCATTTGAAAGCAAAATATATGCAAGTAGAAGAAGCAAATAGATAAAAATATAAAGTAATACCATAAAACAATAATAAAGGACTGGATTAAAAAGAGTTAAAAAACCATACAAAAACATGTTAATGATTTAACTAAAAAAATTGTTGAGAAAAAAATTGTTGAGAAAACAAAATAAAAGGACCTAAGTAAAAAAAAATTGTTGAGGGCAAAAAAAATAAATGGACAAGTGTCACACTATGGGAGAGGATGAGACAAAAATATATATATATATATATATATATATATATGTATAGAGAAAACAAAATAAAAGAACCTAAGTAAAAAAAAAATGTTGAGGGAAAAGAAAAATAAATGGACAAGTGTTCCACTATGGGAGAGGAGGAGACAATATATATATATATATATATATATATATATATATGTATAGATATAGATATGATTAGTATTTCATTTATCTAACAAAATTATCATTTGAAAATTTTTTTTGTCGATATTATTACAAGGACACAAGGGCGTTTTCATAATTTGACATGATGGATCAACTTGTGGTTTTTTTTGGTCATTTCACATTGACTCAAGTATGCATTATTTATTTTTCTAAATTATTTCATTCCATGAAAATACTTTTTTTTCATGCAATTTGAGTGATTAATTGTTGATTGCATCACATTAATAAGGGTTTGTATATGATGTGATAGTGTATAGTTTCTATATATTATCATTATATCAAAGGTTGACATCCATCAATTAGTAAACACAAAAAATATCAAGCACTTAAAAATAAATATAAGTAATTTTTTTTCAAATTGCTCATAATGGCTTATTAATGATGTGTTAATTTCTTGTACATTGACAGTATATAGAGATTATATATTATTAGTGCATTATATATAAATCCTATTAATAATTGATAAATCAAAGGTTGTCAATCCACGTGTCTTTTTAATGCATATGTGATTGTATAAAATATGTAATTTGTGCATAAAATGAATGTTATTAAATAAATAGTGAACTCCAATGGTTAGATTTGCTGGTATGCAAGTGTTATTTTGTAGGCTAGGTCTAGGATTCAAGTCTCGGGATTAGCATCTAAGGAAATTAATTTCTTTGAATGCACCAGACTGATGTGAGAGATGTGCCCTTAAGATTATTCGATAAGAGATTAGTCTTGAGGTGCATGTAAGCTGGCTCTAAGACTTTTTTGTTTTTGTTTTTTGTGTAAGCACAGATATCTTCATTCGTTTTACGATTTGAAATTAATCATGTTTGGGCCAATATGGTAAACGGTAAACTTCTCCTAGTAGTGGGGACTCTAAGATTAAGCTCAAAGACTCCTTGATCATATGGTGAAATGTGTTTTTTTTTTTTTTCATTTCAAAGCATGATAGAGTTAATAAAAATGAAGTTGTCAAGGCTAGATTTTCTTCCTAAAAGGAATTAGGAGTTTTGATTCCTTCTATATTATGTAAACAAATCATTGAACCAAGTTATTTTTATAAATATGAGATTTGTGACCTCAAATGCGTATAATCAATTCTCGATTTTTGGTAAAATATTAAATGATGACTCTAATTGCCTTAAATAGCATATCCCAAGTTTGAAAACACATGTAGACTCATAACAACAAAGCGTAACAAAGTGGTTCTTGTACTACTTGCACCTTTCAATGAATATAGATACAATCAAATTCTCTAATAGTGCAATCCTTTTCTAAAAAATATCATATGGATGTCACACTATAACCTTACCACTAGTTTTTTCAGGGGAAAAAATTACCATATGATTGGTCAAGTAACTTCCTCCAATCTACTACCTTTTGCATCGATGTCACATCTCCAAAGTTAGTAATAACAATTTCCTTACCCCAATTCACTTGATCAATTCGGTCAAATTTATGGCCTTTTGTAAATGCCTGCTGCCTACCATTCTTACTAGAAACTGAATTACCTCGAACAAGCATTTTTACTAGAAAGATTAACTTAGTGGAGAGATTAAGAGCCGTCCGATGGTATTGCAGTGTTGTTGGCAAATTTTGGTCGAATCGTGTTGTAGATCCCTGTTTAATGAAAGGTTAGTTTGGATGAATGGTGAAATTTTAATACATATTATTTTCGTATTTACTATTTAGGGGTCGTTTGGTTCGGAGAATTTAAGATTATCGAGAATATTAAATTATCGGAATATTATTTTACTTAATGAATTACTGGAAATATTAGATTCCTGTGTTTGGTTGTATTGATGAGAATATAAGATTTCTGTGTTTGGTTAAAGGAAAGTAAGAGGGTAAAATTATTTATTTTACTATAATACCCTCCATATTATTAGTTGATGTAGAATGAATAACACTTGAAATAAATTATATTTAAATTAATTACTTATTTATTTATTTAATATACTTATTTATTTATTTATTTTGCCCTTTTTTTATAAGATTTTTGTTATGTAAATTATATTGATATAACAAACTATTACTATATTAAATTGATTTTGGTTAATCAAAAATCATAGAGTCCATCTTATTATTGGTCCATTTGATTTTAAATTCATTTTTCTCTTCATCAAAATAAGAAAAAAACATGGTTGTAATATTAGATAGGTTTAGGTGTAAAATGGAAACAAAATATAATTATTGGAGGGTAAAATTGGTAAAAAAGTTAAATTTTCCCAAAAAAATACTTCAGGAAGAGGGGGAATTTTTTTCTCAAATTTGACACTGTTTGGCACTGTTTTGACATTGTTGGTAAAAAAAATTACCCCCAGAATCTAATTCCTCCCACCAAACATGGGAATCATTTGACATTGTTTAAAAAGGTGTGTAATTTCTAATTTCTATTTTCATTTTTAAATTTAATTTCACTTTCTTTCCCTATCATTTTGAATTCATTCAATTAAATTAATAAACTAAATTGACGCTTCCGGTAAATATCTCGAACTAGTTGAAGATTCTCCATGGAACT
The DNA here is from genome assembly GCA_032173925.1 of Heritiera fomes. Taxonomy (NCBI): domain Eukaryota; kingdom Viridiplantae; phylum Streptophyta; class Magnoliopsida; order Malvales; family Malvaceae; genus Heritiera; species Heritiera fomes. The sequence goes on along the minus strand of JAPDPM010000010.1, from coordinate 1,539,990 downwards.
TTTTTTTTCTTTTTGTTTTGGGTGTCAGGTTAAAATTATAAATATAATTTTGTTGTCACAGTTCTGAAGGTAGAAGACAATATCAAAATTGGCCATTAATTTGGAATGCTGGTGATATTATTAATTATCAAGGTTTTCCCTTTATAATTCTTGCTTTTAATTGGATTTAGGGTTTTATTAATTATTACTTTTTCGGAGGCAGAATTACAATGTAAACTTGGCTGAATAGCTTCTTTATTTTCTGTTCATTTTGTTCTCCAAAGATAATGTATATTAGACTAATCTTAGTTCATTTTAAACATTTGTTATAGGGATACAGATTATAGAATCAAATAGTGATTTTTATTACTTTTTGTGGTATGTCTTATGGATCAAATTATTGTAGGTTCTGTTGTTATGGTTGAGATAAATAAGCATTAATTTTATTTGGCATCTTCTGTTGTTTTGTGTTTGTGTTTCTTGTATCTTGGAGCTGTTTTTGATCTGCTGTGTTATGGCTTTCAGTTTTGACCTTGTAAAAGACTTTGGAGAAGACGAGAGGATCTGCTGGTCCAGTTCGGGCTGGCTTTGTTTATTTAAAAACGGCTCTAAGGAGAGAAACTTGTGCAAAAATTACAAGGGGTGAAGAATGCATGCGGGCTTTTCCTAAATTCTTGATTGCGTCCCCTTCATTTCACGGTGGTCGTGGTGCCCTACCTTCAGCTGGTGGGCATCCCGCAGATCTTACTTTCCTTGCTGGTGGTGGTTGCTGATACAAGCATCTGCAAAGTTGTGAGTGGAGCTACAGTATTTTATTGTTGTTTTAGGAATACTTCTTATAAGAATGGTTACTGTGAAATGGCTTGAAGGTAACGACTCTCCTGCAAAAAATGGAAAGTCTGAGCAGCTAAAACATTCTCACTCCTTTCTTCAAGGTTAGTCCTTTTTTGTCTTTGTTTTTATTTTCTTCAGGGTTCATCTATTGAATTACAATGCATTCTTTACCTTTTAACTGTTCAGAGTTATGTTATGGTAATTGTAAAAGTACTAGGGAGTTCTTTATTAACCAACATTTGTGTCAATTTTGCATTTTCTGACTCTCCTTCTGAACAGAAATGTGATTCTAAGCCTTTTGGTTTTTTGTGTACTTCCATTTTTTTTTTCTCTGTCGACCATGTCATATAAGTCACTGCATGTTCTACTGCTCCTCATTGCTGCTGTTGCAGTTGCCATCTCTTTACTATTAACATAATTCTTGTTGATATCACCTCCAGTCATAGTGTATCTTCACCTTTCCATGGTTTAAATAATTTTAACATAATTAACCTATGCCCCTTTGCCTTCCAAACATATTGATGTTTTACATACATCCTTACAGTTCTAAAACATATGTTTTTGCACCTTATATGCCTCAAAGTGCAAATGATAATGTTTGCTGAAGCCTGATGGAGACAAGCATGAGGGAGTTGACAAAGGGGATTAGGTAATCCTTCAGAGTTAAATTACAAAAAGACTACAGATTGGTTTAGTCAAGACAAGCTTTGCTTGACTTTTTATTTAATGGGTCATTTTAAGTGAGGCTCATATAGATGTTTTGGCTATTTAAATTAAGTTTATTAAGGACATGCTGAAAGGGTGACAGGTTCGTTGGACTCTTAAAATCATAGTTTTTCTTTCCTTAAAACGTGTTCTGAAAATCTTGAAGAATTTTTACAGGTATGAATTTACCTATTTACTGCTTTGGTAGCCAATCTCTCGAGGAAGACACTTCGTTTGAAGGTCTTTCATGCATAGCTGAGGAAGAACAAAGTATATTGGATGCTGTTATGCTATCTCAGGTATAGAACAGATACATGGAGCACACTTGTTGAGGTCTATATATCTACTTTATTCATCTTTCCTGTTAATTGGCAGTGGGAAGACCGGATGTGGAAAGGTTGTTTTAGATATGATGTGACAACCTCAAAAATTAAGGTACTAGATACAGTAATAGTGTTTTTCCAGTTCTGAATATACCTACCTTTTTCTGTATTTCTTTTTTGTTTTTTAGTATATAATTGGGATTTTTGGTAGAGACTCATATTTTCTGAATTGCATTATGTAGGTCATTGCTGGGAAGATGAAGTTTCTTTCTCAGTTGAATGAAAGACTGATAACTGATCATCTTGCAAAACCTGAGGGCAATACACTTTATGAATGGGATCCTTTTGTGTTTGATTGCATGAAACACCCAGAGGAATTACTCTTTTGTGTTGCCAGCAGTAAGAAGGCAAAATCTGAGCTTATTCCTGCCACTTGTGTGCCCGCTAGTGCCATCTTAGTCATCATCAATGTAAGGCCAAGTGTTGCTTAACTTTTGACTGCAAGTTTATTTCCTGTGTGAAGATGGTATTTACCCCTATCAATCGTGTGATGTGTGCTGCAAAGCATCGTTGTTTATTGTCCTGACGTAATTACTTAAAATACAAAACTGGAGAGAAATTTTGTTTCCTTCTAATCTTTTCTTTCAACATAAGAGAGGAGGGTGGGGGGTGTTACACATAACATATACTATAATGTTAATGTTGCTGGAATGACTTGGATCCATGGTAAATTGGTTGTGGCATTCTCATATCAAGTCTGCATTAAGTTTCCCATGAATTAATGATGTAGAACCTTGATAGCAACTCTGTCAACCCAAGCTTCATTAAGGTTCAGTCCCTTCTCTTTTTCATGACCTTTCAAGGCAGCTTTTATTTCTGTGGCAATGGAGAGCTCTTCCAATGTTTTAAGAGTCAAGCCTACCAGCTTTGGGAATGCTTTGGGAAGAGAACTAGAAAATACTATACACTAGAAGGTTTATAATCCAAGAAGAACAACAGGCTGCTGTATCACTAAATCTTAATGGCTGTTAGATATCCATCATAAGTGTTAATTTATTTCAATGATATTTTGTTAATGTAGCTGGTTTTTTAAGTTGTATTTTTCTAATCTACGCACTATTTGGTTTTTTTTTTTTTAAGGTAACTCCGGTTGAATATGGCCATGTCTACTTGGTACCTTATACCTCAAACAGACTTTATCAGCTCCTGGATGCAAGATCAGTTGAAATAGTCGCTAGGGTTGCTGCAGAAATTAATAACCGGTCATTTCGCGTGTTCTACGATTGCTGTAGACCTAATCATTCTTATGTATATTTTCAGGTATTAAATCATTTATGGCTGTTCTCTTTTGCTTTATTTTTCATGTCAAATCAATTGTTGTTTTGGCTTCAAAGTTTGCGAATTATTTTTTACAATATTACTACAATCAGCACTTCTGCATGGTGCTGCTTCTTAGTAGGTATATTCTTTGTACTTAATACATGCTTATAGCCATCATGATTCTTTTATTTGATGATGCAGGCTTGCTACTTCCCTGGCCCTCTACCTGTTGAGTTCAGGCCTGCAGACACTTTCTTTAGTGGTTGGAGGAGTGGGATTGACATTTGTTCTATCGTAGATTATCCTATTAAGACCATCGCTTTCCAAACCACCCGTAATCTCAAGATAACGGCTGCGGCTATTTCTGAGATTTGTTGTCATTTAGAGGAAAAGAATGTTCAGTATAATCTGACGATCACTGATTCTGGCAAAAGGACGTTTTTGTTTCCTCAGGTGAGAAAGTCTGTTCTAAGCATGGGGATTTTTTCCTTTTGTTCCACAGTATACATGAATACATACAGACACACATGCACAAAACTTTTCAAAATTGATGTTCCATTGGGGGATTTCGATTTATTGAATACTGATCATGGATTAATTTTGATCCATCCAACAGCGATCTTTTGCAACCTCACACACAATTTCAGCTTGGGAATGTGGGGGTTACTTTTTGTTCAGGAATAGGCATGAATTTGATGAAGTTACTGAGGATGCCATGCTTGACCGACTGAGCAGTTTCTCCCTTGACGATATCGACTTTGAAGCTGTGAAGCAGCTTTGTTGCAGCATTGCCAGTAAATTTGATATTTGATCTCAAAACATTTCAATGCTTGCTGTATTGTAATTTAGTACTATGTTGTGTTGTATTGACATTAAAATCTTGTTGTTACTCCTATTGCTATTGCTCTTCAACATTTGTAAGACAATGTATGTTGCTCCAGTCATGTCATGTTTCCAGATAGAAATTAAAACTCTAGTAGGTTTGAAACTTTTAACTTCAAATCTTATAATAAGAGATGAGATGGCTTTAATGAAATGAAACAACACCTTCCATTCCATTCTGAATCGTGATTACATGTCAAAATATCCAAAATTTAATCCAAATGGTTCGCACAGTTACTTTTAAGAGATGGTATTTAAGAGGCTTGAGATTCAAATTTTAGCATTAACAACTCCATTTGCGATTCAAATTTTAGCATCTGGTAACTCCTCTTGTTCCTAAGTTTCAATTTTTATCTATATAAAAAAAAGGATTACATGTTAAAAAGGCTAAAGCAATAGCATGATTTCCTCATTGGAGATTAACAATGTAAAAGAGTCTACAGCATATTTCCATGGGATCCAAGTATTATGAACAAGTCTTGAACAGCCTGCAACCAAGTTTGTAGCAATGGTATGATTTCTGAACACAAACTAGAGCCAACTTGTAAGTTAAACCAAATTCAACATCTTCATCAATTTCACACTATCAATATGTTCACAAAAAGCAAAAAAAAATGCACACATTACTAAAGCATAACCAATTAAAATATTAAAACATTATCATGATTTTCTCATATCAATTACTGCATGGTTAATAAGGATCTTACACCAGGAAACTTCAAGTTTAATACAACAAAAATAAAAGAATTTTCAGCTGCTAGTATAATATTGTAAAGGAATACAATTACTATAGCTCTTCGAACATCATCAAGCTAGGCTAGCTCACCATGAGAGTGAGACCCACCTGTAGCTGCTTCCGCTATACCAGAATTTCTGTCAAAGTGTCTATTTTCAGCTTCTCTTTCTTCCAAATCTCCCAAGGCCTGACTGCTTGAAAATGAATTGTTCATGGTGTTAGCACGGATCCATGCTTGATGAAGTTGCAAGACATACTCCAAGTGCCATAGAACTTCCCCCATAGTAGGCCGGTTCTTCCCTTCGTCTGCAAGGCATTTTTCTGCTATCTCTCCAAACTTCTCCATTGACTCAGGTGAATATTTTCCCCTCAGATGTGGGTCAATAATAGTTTCGAGCGACCTTTGTCTCTGCCACCTCATTGCCCACTCGGCTAGATTTATCTGGTCTTTTGGCAAGCTAGGATTTATAACAGCACGAGCACAAACAACTTCAAACAACACTACACCAAAAGAGTAGACATCAGATTTCTCAGTCAACTGCTGCCTGCGAAAATACTCAGGGTCAAGATATCCGAAGCTCCCTTTCACTGCAGTACTAACATGAGTATGTTCCAGAGAAGGACCAGTTCTGGACAGCCCAAAATCAGACATTTTTGCCACAAATTTTTCATCCAATAAAATGTTGGTTGTTTTGACATCCCTGTGAATAATTCCTCGGTCTGCTCCTGTGTGAAGGTAGTGCAATCCCCGGGCAGCACCAATGCATGCTTCTAATCGCTGCTTCCAAGTCAATGGTGGAACATCATTTCCGAACAGATGACTTCTGAGAGTCCCATTTGCCATGTATTCATAGACCAAGATCATCTCATCTTGTTCATCACAAAATCCAATCAAGGAGACCAAGTGCCTATGTCTAAGCTTTGAAAGCATCTCAATCTCAGTATGAAATTCAGCTAGCCCTTGCTCAGATTGTGGATTTGCCCGCTTTATCGCTACAAGGGTGCCATCTTCGATCTCCCCTTTGAATACTTTACCAAAGCCCCCTACACCAATCACTAAACTTTCATCAAAATTATTTGTTGCTGCCCGAATCTCGGCAAGAGTAAATTGCTTGCCAACTCCAGAGGATGCCATAGATCCATTTTGATGTTGAAGTCTAGACGATCCCTTAGCACTAGCAGTGCTACTTAAAACGGATCCATGGAGGAATAATGGTCGCCATCCTGGAGTGTTATTTTTCGTGTCACCTGATTCTTTTCCTTGGTTTTTGCAGAAACAAAATATAAGAGTACCAGCAACTGCAAGAATGGTAATAATGGCTACACCTGCACCAATTCCCAGCCAAAGAACCCAAGATTTTGAACTGTGAGCTGAACTCCCATTTGAATCATATCTCTGCACGTGGGCAAGATTTCCATTTCGGCTAAGCTTGAAAATCTCCAGCCCGTTCAAGAGAGCATCAGTGCCTGAAGCACCAGCTGCTGTGTCAGGACCAAGTTGAATCCAAAGGGTACTGATTTTTGAAGAAATTGCATCAAAGTAATCCTGATGATAAGCTTTATTTATTCCACCTGCCTTCACAATAAGGTCATAATTATTTGCTGCAGTCCGGTTATTGATGTAGATTCTGAAAATCCTCTGGCTTGGCTTATCATAAAGCAGCTCACAGAAGTGCAAGCGGATTAAGTACTCAAAATCAGGATCCACTTCAAACCTCCATGACATATTGAACCTTTTCTCCAAGACCTCATTATTGGACATGCTTCTTGCAGTTTCATACACAAGAAGAGGTGCCACTGAAGAATCATTTGCAGAAGCATAGGTAATATTAGAACTGTTGTGTATTTCAGAACCTGCATTTGCCGTGATCATATAGCCAGAATCCTCATCCCATGTTCTCCAGTAATCTGAATCCTGACTCGGATTAACCTCAGGACCCCCAATATTCAACCTATACATAGTTTCGATTCCCCTCCCACTTAGATTTAGATTTGCATCATTTCCACCAACTTTACTGACCGAATCTGTAAAAAGCTTATCGATCATAGGAACCATCTCTATGGCGTTAATGAAACCAAATGATCCTTTTGCCGGCTTGAACCCAATCACAAGCATATCCAAATTGATAGGTAGAATATACTCTTTTACCAAAGAGAACAAGCTGAAATTGCTTCCTGAAGTTTGCAGGTTCAAATTCCTGTGCGCAATCTCACCAACAACATTAAATTGTGCTAAGAGCTTCAGACCATTTGCCACAACGTCGAAAGAAGATTCATTTACATTGTGGTCCTCAAAGGAGAAGGGACAGAAATGAAGCCTCAAGAAATAGTTCCCTTGGATTCCATTAAACGTGTAATTGAGTTCATCGCTGAAAAGCCGGGCAGATTTATACAGTGGTGCAAAGATTGAATCACCACTTAGTGCAGATATAGTGGCAACAACACCGGGAGAACTAAGGGTGAGATTGTTATCTGGCATCAAGTCACCAACCCATTTTCTACCATCCACGTTCACACTAGAATTTGTACCACAATTTATCAGAAAAGACTTGGACTGAGACTCTCCACTTCTAAGAACTGCAGATAATACAACAAGGAGCAAAGGCAAGAACTTTCGGCCTTGGACCTTCCCCATAATCCCACTTCTTCAAGAAACTAAAGCTTCTTATCAAGAAAATATGATGAAAAAGTTTCTAATTTAATAAACCAATGCTAACAAGGAAACATGTTGCGTAAACTACTTTCAATTTCAGAGAAATGCATCAAAGCTTTTCCCTTTTTCATCAAGTCTTAACAGAAGAAGGAATTCACTGATAAAATTTAACACAGAAATATGAGATTTATCTCTCAGCAACTTGAACAACATGCATTTCCCTTATGGAGCAAAAACATCAGTTTACCTCAATGGATCCAATCTGGGAATTTGAGTTTTCCCCTTGAGAACCCCCAGAAAGTATAAAAACCTGCCTGAAACTTTCCCTTGGAAAACGTTTTGACTAGCTGAAAAAGAAGCAATCTTGCAGATCTACACCAAGCTGAGCTGAAAATAAAAGGAGTGGCAATGGAAAATGATTGGTAAAAGATACCAAATCAGGTGTGCAGGAGAACCAAGAAAGAAATCTAAGGAAAAAAGAAGAAAATAATGATAAGGTTATCTGAATAAGATACTAGAAGATGGGCTGTTGCTGGAAACAGATGGGAAAAGTTCACTTCATCTCACTCTCGTCTGTTGTATTGTATCTTTAAAAAAAGAGGAAAAAAAAAAGCCAAGAATCTGACATAATTAAATCTGGAGTTTTTTTCCCACTAATTAAAACATGTCTTGTAACTGTTGTTTTGCATGCGATGCAAGAGGCGTCAGCTGTCAAGACTGTCAATGTCATTTACGTTTTTACCATGTTATATAATCAATGCTGTGAGGAGATTTGAGCAGAGTTGGTAGGATGTCCAACATTGTCCATTATGATTTGGTGAGTTTTTTTTTTTTTTTTTGAGTGGATGATTTGGTGAGTTAAGAGGGAGAAGTTGTGTCACATGCATTTGTCCGGGAGATGGTGAGCAGTTTAACCTGAAAGCAAATGCAAAAGCAAGAAATTATTCTTTTCCAGACTACCAAATCTGTCCCTATTTTTTCTTCAATTATTGTCAAAGCTGTACCTTGTCTTTTCGTCCTTCCGTACCTCACAGTACCCTTCTTTTCCTTTCGGCTTGGATATTTACATGTTCCGTATTTATATTTTTATTTATATATTTATATAAAGGAGTAAAGATTTAAGAGATTTAAGACAATACGTGTTTTTCAACTCTTGTCATGTTCTTAAGTCTTTTTTGGTCTTTTCATATCCTTGACCATTTTTCTTTATTCATAATCTTTCCTATCTTAATTGGAGCATTCATAATTTACGATGTATATGTCCAACCCAATATAAACGACTTTCACTTATTTTATATTCGATAGGTGCTACTTCGACTTTAAAGTTTCATGACCTTTCTTGCTAAAAGAACTTTTCAAGATAAAATAATTTTAAAGTTTCACGATCTTTCTTACAAAAAGAGTTTTTCAAGATGAGATAATTTTAAAGTTTTAAAATAAGAAAATTTTAAAATTTTATGAATTTCTTTGTAAAATGAACTTTTTAGAATGAGATAATTTTAAAGTTTCATGACCTTACTTACTAAACGAACTTTTTAAGATAATATAATTTTAAAGTTTTACAATCTTCCTTACGGAAAGAGCTTTTAACAATGAGATTTTCAAAATTTCACGGTCTTCCTTTGATAGGGCTTTGAACATTGAAGAAGTTTCTATGGTGTAAAAGTGATCACACGTGACTCAATATTTGGTGGCTTCTTTAGTCATGGTAGAACATGTAGATGCTTATGTAGCTAAAAAGTTGGTAGCAAACAATGAAGGCATTGGAAGTAGGAAGAAACATGGGTTTCTACTCCATTATTCTGGAAGGTGATTCTCTGAAAGTAATTTCCTGGTGTTTTCTAGCAAAGACCTCTCCATAAATAGCAATCTCTTGGAGGAAGGGGACGCTTTACAAAGATGATTTAGAGAAATCAAAGTCTTAAATGTAAAGAGAAATGCCAATACCACTACACATACAATATAGGGGTGAGCAAAAATTATTGGAATCGAAAAAATCGATCGAACCGTTCGGTTTTCGATTTGTTCGGTTCGGTTTAATCGGTTTTTCGGTTTGTTCGATTCGGTTTAATCGGTTTTATTGATTAAATTGGTCGGCGGTCGATTTATATAAATGATAAACCGAACCGACCAAAAAATCGATTTACCCAAAAAATAAATTATAAATATAAATATATATTAGATAAATATTATATCTATGTTTTTAAGTTAGTAAATTTATGAACAATATTGGTTATTTATCTTTTTTTGGTGAAGTTTTATGCATTTATTTGGATATCATGTTGTAAATCTTGTAGGAGATATTAATAAAACAAATTTATATTATATGCTTTTATACATTTATTTATCAAAGCTTTAAATTCGGTTTTAACCTTGCAAAAACGAACCGACCGAATCAATTCGGTTTGGTTCGGTTCGGTTTGTGAGTTTTATTCGATTCGGTTTCGGTTTTGTGCTTAAGGGATCGGTTTTTTTCGGTTTTCGATTTTATGAACCGAAACCGACCGAATCGACTGAATGCTCACCCCTAATAGCATAATGTTCTTAATGTTGAATTTGAGACCCACCGGCTGGAAGAATGTACTTAAATGTTAGGAAGTATCATCCAAAACTATTGTAATGTAGTTTAATCAAGCAATGAAAGTTTAGGGATTATTTACGATCAATTTTATTTTATGTTTTTGTTTTTACAATTTTACAATATAAAACAAAAATTGTGTTTGATAGGCTATTTTTCAATTTTAAAATTTGACAACAAAATTTTCAAAATTATCATTTTCAAAAGATTTTGAAAACATGTTTACACGATAAACACTAACTTTTTAATAATATATTATATTAATAATTTTAATAAAAATATTTAATGTTCAAACATTAATAATTTATAAATTTAGAAAAATTGTTTCAATTTGTTTGATACCAAACATATATTTTGTTTTTAGTTTTTAATTAGCTCACCAGACATGTTTTCTGTTTTTAAAATTTCAAAATAAAATAAAATCAAAATCAAAATTTTCAAACACATACAATACAAAATTGAGAATGATATCAAATAACCTCTTATTTATTAGAAAACAAAAGTGTTATAAAAAGAAGTTTAGGTAGATCGTGTTTGACATACTAAACGCAGAAGTGAGGTATGATGAAAAATAAATTTAATAATATTTTAATTAGTTTAATAAATAAAACAAGAGTTAATTGAATTTATTAAATCAAAATATAAGTTTTATAATGAACAAAGTAAAAATAATTTTTCTTAATTCAAATAAAACAAATCAAATTTAGAGAAAAGAATAACCAAATAAAAAATGTGAAAAATATGATGTTTTATAAGTTATTAAAAGATATAGTGAACGATAAAATATCTTAATAAACATTTGTTATTATATAATACCATTTTTGTAAGAAAATTAGATTTATAATTTCTATAAACTAAAAGTTTAAAGGTTTTAGTCATCAAAGCATCTTAAGATTCTGTCTTTGTAGTAAAAAAAATGTATTTCGTAACGGAAAAGGAAAATATTAATTAAATATATAATAATAAATATTGATATTTGATAGATATTTTAATATATAGTTAATTAAAATTGGACAGAAACGAAAAAAATTTAAAAATAAAGCCATTGTAACGGCTAGTTTGCGCTGCGGGGCTGCTCCAAGGCGTACCGTTGAACGAGTAGAAGAGGCGTAGCAGTATCACGCTCTGAAGCCGAGGCCATTTCACGCGCTCCCATTCTTCTTTTCTTTCTGCTCTTTCCATTTCCAATTCAAAAGGTTCTAAGGAAGCCAAGATTTGCTCGAAAGTAAGATTCTTTGAAATCTCATGAATATGATGAACATCTTCAAGAAGAAAACATCTCCCAAAGGTATTTCAGGCTCTGTATTGCTTTCCTACCTTTGTTCTTGTCTTTTCTCCAGCATTCTCGGATCTCACTGGAACTTCTAAATTTCTATCCAAACTCTGTTTCAAAGTCCTTTTCTCTGAAAGTTTCATTTCTATGTTTAATATTCTCCAGATGCTTTGCGGACGAGCAAGAGAGAAATGGCGGTTGCGACCCGAGGTATGTTTGGGTTTTCTTTCCTGTACTTCACATTCTAAATTGCTTACGGGAAATTGAAATTCTTGGAATATTACACTGTAATTATATTACATGTATTAATTGGGAATTCCAATATACAAATCCTATGTATATTTTAGGCATTGAACGTGAGATTGCGTCTCTTCAGCTGGAGGAAAAGAAATTGGTGGCAGAGATCAAGATGACGGCTAAAACTGGAAATCAGGCAAGTTTAATACTACTAGTTGCAAAGAAATATGATAGTGATAATTTTCAGAAACCCAATAGATATGAGCTGTAATTAAGTTGAAAAACGAAATAAGTTTAAATGGTGAAGTATTGATGACATTTATAACCTCTCAAGTCTGTTTATATTGCTAATTTTAAGTTCAGGCTGTTTTAATTTGATAATGAGGTATTTTTATTTTAAAACATTACTATTATTCCAAGCTTGAGGGTGAGCCTTGGTGTAGTAATAAAGGTTGTTCCTTTGTGAGGTCATGAGTTCAAGTCACGGAAACAACCTCTTCGTTAACGCAAAAAGAATATTGCATACATATGACTCTCCCTAAATTTCACAAAGTTGGAGGTTTGTCCACTGAGTTTGCCAACAAAGTTAGAGGTTTGTGCACTGAGTTTGCCCTTACTATTATTCCAAGCTTAAATGATGTGCTGAGTGCACATGTGAGACATAGCCCTAAGACTAACACATTTTGGTTTCATGAAGTTGCGCATGCTATAGTTCGATAAGCAAGGGAAAATAACTGGCATATTTTGGGATTTAAACATTTGGAGTATTGAGGCTCAAGTTTTGGGTATAAACCCCTTTGACTGTGTGTGTGGTGTGTAACCGGTCCTAGTAGCATTATGACATCAAATTCTTTCATTTGCTCTGTGACAGGTGCATGTGTTAACTGTTAGCAGCTCTTGGGGCTGAAACATTTTGCATGAGTAATGATTGTAAAAGTTGCTCAAGCGGGCTCAAAATTTTTTTCTTGAGGAAGTGCACCGTCTTAACCTTTTCAATATAAATAAGGCATTTATGATTTTGATTTGCCTTTCCTCTGTATTTGAGTTATCTATCTTTAACATTCAGGATGTGCAATAAATGCATAACTTGTCACTGGAAGCAGAACTTCATATTTTATCATTGTGTAATGTCAAAGCACAAAAAGATCCACAAACTCCTCACCATATGTTTACGGAATCTATTCGTTCATTAAGATACTTAGCTGTATTTATCAAGAACTTTGCACTGTAGTTTGCTCAAATGATTCCATTAATTCCCCCAAACTCCCAGCTTGTTCTTTTCTATTTTTAATTTATGTATTGTGTTCTTAGGCTGCTACTAGAATTTTAGCTCGTCAACTTGTACGACTGCGGCAACAAATAACTAATTTGCAGGGGAGTCGTGCACAAATCAGAGGTGTAGCAACTCATACACAGGTTGAGTTTCAGCCATTAAAATTTAGTTGTTTAGATGATTAAAGTTTGTATCACAATTATTTCATTTTATATGTTCACAGGCATTATATGCTAGTACCTCAATGTCTACAGGAATGAAAGGTGCAACTAAGGCAATGGTGGCGATGAACACGGTATGCATTTAAAATCTTGCACTAGAAATTGTTGTACTTTTTTTTTTCAACCGTGAGTCCTAATGCAAGGGCAGATCCATAAGAGCCAAAGGGGCCTTGCCCAAAAAAATTTAGTAGCTTCTCTATTGTGTGTGTATGTATATAATGAATTTAATGGCCTTCCAAACTAAAATTATTGATTTTTTTTATAGAAATTAATTATTTACAAACTTTTAAAATTATTAATAAAAGCTTATCATAAGTGTTAAGTTATGATCTTTTAAAATTAACAAAACTCCAATTGACTTTCTAGCCTTCTCTATAAAACTCCAATCCAAATGACCAAAAGTGTTTTAATTATTTTTATTTTGTTTCTCTATAAATTTGTTTATGAATTGATAAAATTAATAATTTTGAGTTTGTTATTTTTTACTAATATATTATTTGCATATATTTATATTATAATATATATATATATATATATATATATATATATATATAAAATAAGATACATTTTTTTGGTTAGCCCCTGAAAACAAATGTCATGATTGGAAAATAAAAAAAAGGCATGCCAATCTGATGTTTACATAGATAGCTGTTTAGCTTGGCTCTACTGACAGGTAAAGAAGTTTTTGAAATAGGGAGTCAATGATCTGGTTGACCAAGAAGATTTTATAGTGGAACACATTATACTAGCATGTTTTGTTCTACAAAATGGTTCATTGCAAACTTCTTATTCCTCATGGTTAGATGGTTTGATCATTGCATTTTCTGTTGTTTTGCAGCAAATGGCTCCTACAAAGCAAGCAAAAGTAATAAAAGAATTCCAAAAGCAATCAGCACAAATGGACATGACGGTAATACTTTATTTTCTTGGAATATTTTTACTTTTAGATTCCCTCACATACTATCTTGAGCCTTGAGAGCTATAATACCTAGTATTCATGCCAAGAAAGTGATGCAATGTAGACTAAACATAACCAAGTCTCATGAATACAGTGCTGATTGAGAATAATTAATCAGATTGATCCAATTTGTCCTCGGTGTAAGGATGCATACCTTCTTTCATATTAAAATCTTTGCAGGAGAAACTTAGAGCTTGGTTGACTTGTGTGAGAGTGGCATTTTCTATTCATGTTTAGTGTCTACTGTCTAGTATGTCTTGTAATTACGCTCTTGTAGTAATGGTTGTTTGGTTATTCTTTTTGCAGATAGAGATGATGTCGGAAGCTATTGATGAAACTTTAGACAAAGATGAGGCTGAAGAGGAAACAGAGGAGCTCACCAACCAGGTGAGATATTTATTTATTGACATTTTTTCTATTCGATTTTAGTTTTATCGGAATAGTTCCTATTAAGTTTTTCCCAACAACTCTAATTATTATAGTTGATTACCAGGTGCTTGATGAGATCGGTGTGGATATTGCTTCTCAGGTTGGATTCTTGAAATTGATGTTTTCAAAAAATATCCATGAAATGTTGCATTTTTCTAATTGCAAGAATTTGTAGCTAAATGCTTAATCTTGCCCCATCTTTGAACAGTTGTCTTCAGCTCCAAAGGGTCGGATTGCATCAAGGACTGCTGCTCCCGAGGTTAACACCAGGTATGCATGACTTTTCCTGAGCAACAAACTTACTGGAAGCCAAATTATTTTCACTGATTGCTCCACTTGTGCTAAAATTTTTTTCTTCTATTGTGTGTGGTCATTGTCATTATCATTATCATAGCCTTTATTTTAATAGATTGAGCTTTTGCTTAGGTTATACATACCAATATATAAACTCACTTAAATCATCAACATGAATTTTCTTCCTTCACTCATTCCTATCTAAGACAATATGTTCTTCCAACTTCAGTGCCGTCCTATCTTTCCAAATGACTTTCTTCCAAGTTTTTTTTGGTCTTCTTAGCCTTAACCCTGTTTTTATCCTTCATAGCCTCCATTCTCCTGACTAGAGCATTCATAGGTCTGCATTGTAAGTGTACAAACCAACTAAAACGATTTTCACTTGTCTTATTTTTTCAAAATCTACTGCTTTTATAAGGCATCTTCAGCATGTATGGTTGAAGTCAGTTGTTGAAAATCACTAATTATTTACAGTACAAAGAGATCTAACTGGATAAGACCTTTGACAAATCTGCTTTGTCGTATGCTTGCAGGTCTGAGTCTACCAATGTTGATGATCTTGAGAAAAGGTTGGCCTCTCTTCGCCGAATTTGATGCCAAAGCCATACAAATTAACCTGCCTGAAAAATCGTTTCTCTGTGTAAATTTTCTAAGTAGAAAGCAAATAATATTCTTAAAGAACAGAACTGTAGTGATAAGATTGATCTATATATATATATATATATATATATATATATTAAAGTAGTCCTATAACTGTTATATTCGAAAGACATAGTTTACTTGGGCTGTTATTTCTATCAGTGTGCTTTAAATTATTAGTGTACAATAAGCCAATTGCTCAAATTCTTAGTTTTATTTATTTATTTATGGAAAATGCTAAGGATAATCATTATTTACTCTCGCTTTTAACACTCACATTTTCAAAAAATCACATCACGTTATATGTGAAAATTGAAACCACTAACTTGATGTAATAAGTTGCTTTTTTCTCTTTTCTACCAATAAAAGCATATGGACTATAAGTACGAAATTGTCAAAAAGCAAGTTGTTACAACAAGTTCTTGGTTTCTAACTTTCAAATGTAATATGACGTGACTTTTTCAGAACGTGGAGTGTTAAAAGTGATTTTCTCTAGCATTTCTCTTTATTCTGGTAATACTATTCATATGTATATGCACTACATTTGCATATCTATTTTACTGTTAATAAATAAAGTGATTCACTGAATTGATGAATGGACACAAAATCCGAATTAAATCATAACAAATACATGATAAACCAACTTTTATGAAAAATAATCTTGCTATTAGAATTAGATTGTTGGGCTAATCAACTTTATCAAATATAAATCAATTATTAAAAAGTAAACTTTTATCAATTTTGGCTTAATTTCATGTTTTTATTTCATTAAAATTAAAAAAATAATTTAATTTATATATCAATATTACACTTAGGAGTTTCAATTCCACAAGTTTTATTCTATACAATTTTATCAAATATAGAGTAAACTATTAGATTAGATTACATTAATCAACTTTGGTTTAGTTTCACGAAAATCGACTTAATCGACCGAATTAGATCGGTTCGATTATTCTCGGTTTTTGGACATAAAGTTGATCGGTTCAGTTTTACCGCTCACTTAGTTGATTATTTCGATTTTTTCTTAAAATTGAGTCAAATTAACCAACTCAATTTTTTTTTGGTCAAAATCGTTTAGTATTTAAAAGTCACTTTGAGCCTCGACTAATCCAGAGTTGAGCTACGATCGAATTCAATACAACAAGAGTTCTCCCAATGCTGTTTTCTCTATTCATAAAAGTCAAACTCGACACCTTACTTAAAACATACCGAACACCTTTCACTCGGACCAACAAATATTGATAACGGACTCAATCCTTTGCTCACTCTTATTAGCGGCCAAATACTCAAATTTAAATTTTATGAAAAACTTTTTTTTATTAGGACTTTAAGAAAAACTTTGAGGTCAAGTTAAAGAATAAAGCAAACTAAGAGACCATGTCAACAATTAAAAAAGTAATAATTTAATAATAGGAGGGTAAAAATGCAAAATTTGATAGAACAAGCAAGGAGGCTTGCGTTTCTTTGGATTTTTCGGACTTTGAAGACTATAAATTTGTTTCCCACTCCAAAGTCTAAACGGCCAAATCCGAAGGACAGACAGCTTTTTCAAAGAAGCCAAATTTCAACGAAATCTCCTCTGCTTTCCAAAAACACGTAAGCTTAATAAATTATTTATAATATAAAATGAAGAAAACAAGAAACATATTTTTTTTTAAAAAAAAATTCGGTTTCATTGTTTGACCCAAAGCCACGTAATTACAGTTACAGGCTTTCTGATTGACGCGGATCTGATCGTATTTATAAAAAATCAAAATAATAATTTTTTCCTTGTATTCAAGTTCTCAGTTTTCTTTAAGGTAAATCTAATTTTCTTATTTATCATTTTTATATTTACCTCTTAATTATGATTAATTTTTGTTTGTAATTTGTTCGACAGGAATTTTACCTCTCAATTCGATAGCTCATCAAAGAATTGGAATTCGTTCATTGTTGAAGGAGGGGAAATCGGGTACTGTATTTCTTTAATTCAATTCTTTTTTTTTTAAATTTTTGGGTTTTAATTTCCATCTTATCTATGTTCGTAAATATATATAATTTGAATTGTCGTATGTGAAAAAATTCATGTTCTCTTTGTGAAGTTGATTTGAAATAAAAGTTTGGGGATGATCCATAAGCCAGCTATAACTTTTATTAGCTAGGGATTTAATTGAAAAAAAAAAGGGATTTTAGAAAAGAGAAGTGTTAATTGTGCTAAGCTGTCGCTAAATATCCGATTGAAATGGTGAAAGGGAAAAATTGGTTAAAAAAGGACTTTGCAGCAGGTAGTAACATTAAAGAGAAGCCTTAACTGTGACTAAACCCCGAACAGGATTAGTTTCAAACCGTTAAAACGGATGAGAATACCTGTAGTCTACACAAAAAAAAAATATTCTGTTTTAATGATTTTTCTTTCTGTAATTTTGGAATTTCCAAGTCTTCTGTTGTTGTTGTTGTTTTATTATGAATTTTAATGCATATGATTTCAGTAAATCTAATATTGCACGTTGAGATAGCACTCTCATTAAGTTGCCGTTGAATGCTAGTTGTTAAATGAGCCTTGCGCCTTCTTTCAGTTAGTTGTTTATCACTATTCGATTTTCTTTTCACTTTTAATATCAGTATTTTGGAACGTAATGGACATTGACCTCTATTGACTGGATTGGGTTAAAGGATGAGATCTTACTACCATTGGCTTTATATTAAATCTCCTAACCTACATTATCAATTGCAAAATGCTATTAACATTATAATGAGATTTTGGAAAAGCATTTTACTTGATCCCTTTCGATGATGGCAGATATGCAGAGCCAGCTTGTCTGTAGTGGGTGTAGGAGCATTCTTCTTTATCCTAGAGGGGCTACAAATGTTTGCTGTGCATTATGCAATGCAATTACCCAAGTCCCTCCCTCTGGTACACTTCATTTCTCATTTTCTTATTAATTGTAAATATAAAACCATCCATTAGTTTTCTGAAGTTGTGAACAGTTGCTAGTTTTCAGTATCATCGACGTGATTATTTTTAGTTGAAACTGAAAAGAGATCTACTCCTTAAAGTTGGCTCAACTAAACTCGACTCAACTTGATAGTAAAACACAGTGAAATCAAACTCGTGCAACTTGTTAGTGAGAACTTACTGCTATTTGTTTTATGGATTTTGATGTTATGTTCTTGACTGATTCTTGAATATATTTTTAATTAGACATGGGTTGTTTTATTGTAGAGTTTCTTGCTTTTATGCTTGCTTCTTTATGTGAACTTAATTGTGTATAAGCTAGATAACAACTGAGTTCAAATTATATAAGCACTCCAAACAAATATCAAACAATTTTTATGGCCTAAACCATGTTCCATTGGAACTGTTAGAAGTATGACTCCATCTTGGCCAGCTGCTTAAATCTTCCATTCAACTTGGCTTGATTGTAGTCCGCCCCTATCAAAGTTGTTGCCTTGACAAGGTTATTGATGGCTTTCATTAAGTTTAGATGTGATAACCTGCCAACTAAATTGGTAATACTCTAATTAATATTTTCCCCGATCCTTTTAACAGACATTTGATTGCAATGTCACTATTGTATATTTAGATGAATGTTCTTTTTCTGTTTTCTTGTTAGTTGCATTCTTGATATATGATTTAAAACTATCTGGTAATGCTAATCATTGTGGTCTTGTTATCTAGAATTTTCTACGGAAATAAGAAATTAATTTAAGGCAAAGGAAAAATTAATGTGGTGTGGCCAGTAACATTCCTCTTATTTAGATGTGTAAATAAGTTAAATCAGAATCTTATGGCTTGATAACCAAGTTTTTAAGTTAACCCTGCAGGGATGGAAATGGCTCAACTCATATGTGGAGGTTGTCGAACATTGCTAATGTATACGCGTGGAGCGACAAGTGTAAGATGCTCTTGCTGTAACACAATTAACCTTGCACCAGGTACAATATAATGATTTTGCATATGTGATGTAAATTTGTGGTTGTAATGTTTGGAATTGCAGAATTGATGCAGTTAAAGAAGAATGGAAAATTATTTTTGGGCTTTGAGGAAAATATAATGCTTGTGGACTGAATATTTGTTTTTTACTTCATCTGCACTGTAAAAAAGTTTAAGGAGTCTTGTTTAGTTTTCCAAAAAAGGAGTGTGATTATGTTTGCTGATTACTGCTTCCTCATCCTGTATTTGGTTTTCAAGCATCACAATGTGTTCCACATGGATGTCTTTCGTTCCATTGTATTCTTTATTGTCTTCTGTTATTGCCATTTTCTTTTGGTAGCAGTCTAAGCTACTTTGATTGGTTAAAGATCTTAGCATGCTTCTATACTTTGTCTACCATGTGGATAATGGCTATTCTGATTGAATTAAGAACATTTCTTGTTTTCATATTCTAGCATGCAGTTGCAGTTTTGTATGGCTGTGGATCTTCTCTGTTAGAGTTGGAACATGCACTTTCAGCCTGTGTTTGTGGTTGTTAATCGGAGTATTGTTTGCTGCAATTTAAGATATTTCAGTGGACTCTAGTTCTGTGTTAGAAACTTTTGAAGTGGAACATTTAGTTTGAAAGAATTTCAGCCTAGCAATTAAATTAACTCATGAAGTCTTAAGTGCCAGCTTAACCATTCCTGATTCCCCCTTTGTTGATGAAGATATTTAGATGATTTTTTCAGGAAGTTATGTACTCTTCTATGAACTTTGGGGAGTGAGTACAAACCATAGAGTTTTTTCTTCTTTGATTCCTCATTTAATTCGTTACCATTGCATTTCCAGGTTGCCTTGCAGTACTATTAGTAGTTTATCTTATATGTTGCTTTTTCATTTTTTCTTCCTTTCATTCACTTTCATGATCCCCAGCTTGTTTACTGACTTTTCTCTTTCTTGGATCTCATGACCATGAAAAAAGCATCCAACCAGATTGCTCATGTCAGTTGTGGGCGCTGCCATACAACCTTAATGTATCCATATGGAGCTCCGTCAGTCAAATGCGCTGTCTGTCAATATGTTACTAATGTTGGTGTAAGTATGATAGAACTGATAATTTTTCATAGTGCATCTGTCATTAACACATTAATATATATATATATCTCTCCAAAAATTTGCAGAGATTTAGATTTTGTTTCCTTTCATCAAAGTCTATAAAAGAGCCATTTTATTTCATAATTTGCTTGACAGTAGTCATTCTTTCTCTTCATATCTTATTTCTTGTTTTCTGATTTATAAAGTCACAGGACATAAGTTTTGATTTTTCAAGATCTTTATATTCTTTAGGGTATTTCTGTATGTATTTGGTTTATTTCTGAATGTCTCCATTTTATTTGTTTTTTATGCGCTGTGTGCGGTTTGCAGGCTTTTTGCCATTGTGATGTGTAAACATAATCATGTTTTCTTCTTTTTTGGTCTTCTGTCTATGCTTTCTCTCTTTCTTTCCCGAGAGAATTCAACTTTGGGGCAATGCCTTTCAAACTTAGTCTTACTCCCCAGCTTAACTAAGTAGCAGCTGATAGATTCAGCAGGACCAGTTTTAGTGGAAATAGGATCAGGTACCTTTTGGATCTGGATGAGTTTAGGTGTTGCATCTCTTAGGCAGATTCAGGAGTAGATAGAGCAGTTTTTGTTGGTACCTCTTTCATTTGCATCCTGTCTTGCTGCGGTGTAATGTTTCTTACATTGCAATATTTTAGACATTAATTCTCTGATGATACTGAATGCCCTGGTCTAATAAATATTTAATCAGAAGGCTTTCTCTTTACTATCTTTTCCCTCTGCAAGTGAATTAAATTATATTTAATCACAAGGGTAATTACTTATTCTCAGCTTATGTATGAGCAATAAATATTTTTGAGCACTGTTTTGAGATATAGAGTAGATATATTTCCATGTAGAGAGAGAAACTCTATTTGGAGGCTTACTCATTCCTCGCTCTCTATTTCTCATCTTTCAGATGGGCAATGCAAGGGTTCCACTTCCTGTAAACAGACCTAATGGGATAGCCGCTGGAGGGACTATGCCATCTACTTCTACGGTTAGCTGTAGTTTATAATTGTTTATCGTTACGAGGAAATGTAGATTGTTTTGAGTTATCAACTGTTTACTGAATCTAACCTTTTGCGTTCAATGTTGTATTCTCAGAGCCAAACCGTTGTTGTTGAGAATCCCATGTCTGTTGATGAGAGTGGCAAATTGGTAAATGTTGTTTAACTGCATATCTTTAGTATATTTGTTTTTCATTTTCTAAAACTTATCCCTCAGGGAGATTGGATAATCGAAAAACTATGATGTTGCAGGTGAGCAATGTCGTGGTTGGCGTAACAACTGACAAAAAATGAATGATCCAATGAGATTTTTGAGTTTGATTGTTATTTTTATTTGCGGAGGATGCAAGCAAACATTGTTATAGTTGCCGGAAAATTGGTCATGTATATTATGTTGAAAATGGAAACCATTAACGTTTATTCAAGTAAATGTCTGTGTCTCTGTCCACATCCATGTCCATGTCCATGTTCATGTTCATGTTCATGTTCATGTTCATGTTGAGGTAGGGAAAATGTGTGATGTACATTTTGTGTATGAGAGATATGAAATGTCATTTATATGATTTGCGAAAGTGAAATAATTGTTTAGCTGTATCCTACACATTCTGTCTTCTTAGTGTTCAACCTCAACCCCCCGGCCCTTTTTAACTAATTTTTGTACAAGGATTTTATCATTTTTTTATAATTTGTTTACATTTTTTTAATTTATGATAAAGGATTTTATGATATCCCTTCGGCTACTATTTTTTCTTATTTATTTTGTATTTTGGTCCTAAAATTTGAATAATACTTTTTTAATTTACAAAATAAAAAATATTTTATTATTATTCAATCTCTTACTCATAATTTAATTTCATATCTAAAAAAGTCAAATCGATACTAAAACTCAAGCAAACAAATAACAATTAATAAATAAACAAATAAATAATTAAACTATTTCTACATATTACATGAGAATTTTCCTTAGCTACCACTGTCGAATCATTGTAACTTATTTCTCTTTGTTCTTTCGATGTTGTTTATGAATTTTTATGTATAGGATTAGTGGTTTATGTTTTGTGGTAATATTTTCATATAGAAATGTAAACACGTCAGGTACTGTACCTGTTAATTTTGAGATATTTGAATCTAAACTTGATTAGCTATTTGATTAATTTAATTTGTGTTATCTGAACTTTAACTCGATAACATAAAAAAATACTTATTAACTACTTGAACTTATTAAATATCTGTTTATTAAGTCAAAGTTTAGTTTTCAAATTTAAATTTAAAAAAATTAATTTAATTCATAAGAATAAATTGAAGTTAAGAATCATAATTATAATATTTAATGAATTAATTTAATTAATATAACATTAATAATGAATAATTTATTAAAATAAAATATATATAATATCAAACAATTATTATTTATAATTGGATTCGAGTAGCGGATACTCTAAGATAACTATACAAACAATATCTGAACCCGATTATATAATACATTAATCCTACTTAATCGGGTTGGGTAAGGTTGGGTACCCATTTATAGGATATCCATTGTCATTTCTATTCTCACATGGGATAGCCTTGTAATCTAGACATTTTTGTCTATCATGCATCCTAGTAAAAAAGAAATGGCTTAATACTCAAATTTGCCCTTCATGTTTACCACAAAAAGGAACTATACTCTCAACGTTTAATTGCATGAAAATTAGTCCTAAATGTTTCAAAATAACATAATTAAGGACATTTCCATTGACTCCTTCTAACACCGTTAAGTTTTATTACTGTGTAAGGGTAACGGAAATTAAAAAATTTAACGGAAATGTACTTAATTATGTTATTTTGAAACGTTTAAGACTGATTTCTATGCAATTAAATGTTGAATGCTTAATTCCATTTTGTGGTAAACGTAAATAACATATTTGGATATTAAGCTAAAAGAAATTTATTTGACTTGCACTTGATTCACTCTTAAAGTTTATAATGTGAGATTCTCTTTTTTTAAAGAGTGTGTACACTACGTTAGGTCTTATAACAAAGCAAAATCTTAGATCGCATCTCCACTCTCATTTTTTACATTATATCTACAACTCCATAATCGCTCTCAAAACCCTCTCAACTAGCACTTACATGGCTATTAAGGTCACATCCATTGAAAATGTTTTCTCCTTTAAGCACTTCTTGTACTAATTTATCTAAATACTCTAAAACTATTATTTACTAACCTCGTCAAGTTCTATATGCGGTGAATATGACCTAATAACATTTAAAACCTCTCATCTTTGAACTAATTTAACCAAAATGATCCTATCTCATTATCTCCTAACCTGTCAACATCCTCTTGATTATTCTTTGTCTATGATTATCTTATACCATTATGTTCTCTATCATTTCCTAGGTATCAAAACTTATACCGCTAATGAGCTATCTTTCTAGCCTTTTTTCCAACCTATTTTGTCTCTTAAGCTTTGCTTGATAGGAATGATGAAAAGATGTGAGGATGAAAAATTTGCAAATCTAATGGTTTGGTTTCATAACCACTTTCTTATTTTATAGCTTAACCATTAGATTAGTAAATTTTTCATCTTCACCTCTTTCCATTCTTCCTACCAAGCAAAGCATTAGAAATATAAGAAATTAATCCTTCTCTTATACATAACCTCACAAATCTTTTTTATTTTATAGTTAAGTGTACTTATAATTTATAATTCTTACTTATCATGTGGGCATGATGTGACGCATCGTTTTTAGATGACTAGATGACCTAAAAACTTTGCATACTTTTTACTACAACTAACTTTGGTACATGGTGAATTTAAAAGTTATTGCATTTTTGATGCGATGAGTTTCACTCACTAAAGATAAATTTGCAAGAGAGTACCCTCATGTACTTATTTTTTATTATTTTATTAAAAAAATATATTTTTAATAATTTTTTTATCGTTTTCAATTTCATCTTAATCAACTTCACCTTTCGTACAAATTAACCCATAGCACATTATAGTCCGAGGATCGTGCCAACAAAGTTCAAATATTGGTTCTTTGGATAATTTTGAGTGATTAGTTGCCCATTCTTACCGTGTTTTTGTACCAATCAAAAACATATCCTATAAATTTAGATTTTCTGATGCCTTCTTGCTTACTTGATTTTCAACTCTTCTTCGCATAAATTTGATATTTGCTTCTGGGTATGCTTGTTTCTGCTAAATTTGGAGGCTTTCTTTTCTAGTTTTCATTTTTCCTTTTTAAGATTAATCAGATATAACTTAAAACTTCTCTCTTGGGTGTTTTGCATCGACCAGGTGGTGAGAAATCGCGGATGCAAGGCTCCAATCAGATTGGCTTCCCTTTTTGATTGGGTTTTTCTAGACCTGACAATTCGTGTCTCCGTATCATGACACGATACGACACGACACGAGTCAAGACATAACACGAATTATTAAAACATGAACACGACACGAATTATAAAACGTGTCTAAATCGTAAACATGAACACGACATGTATTTTTTACGTGTAACACGTGACACGACACGACACGGTTAACACGAAATTGACACAACACGATTTAAACAAAATAACACGAAATAGACATGATACGAATAGACACGACACGAATAGACACAATTAAAAATCAAAACATAATAAAAAATGATAAAAAAACATCATATTTATATTTATTCACATCTATATTAATTAAAATTCAAATATTAGTAACAAATATAACAAAATAATAATATCTTCAATCCATACAATACAATTCATAATACAAATGTAACATAATTCATCGTCATCATATGATTATGATTTAAGATTAAGTATATAAAAAAAATCAATAAATCATTAATAAATAATAAGTATATTATTATCTTATTCTGATTATAATAATTTGTATGTTAGTATTATGTTATTTTAATTTCCTATAATGTAATAATTGATAAATCAATAAATTAATTATGTTATTAATAAGTATATTATGTTAGTGTACTAATATCTTATGATAATTATGTTATCAATAAACTAATTATGATAATTTATAAATCATTAAAAAGTATATTATGTTAGTATATTAATATCTTATTCGTATTATAATAATTTGTATGTTAGTATTATCAATTATGTTAGAATTTGTATGTAGTATTATCAATTATGTTAGTATTTGTATGTTAGTATACTGAATAATATAATTCTGTAAAGTGTAAACTCTTAATTTTTTTATCAATATCATATAATATAATGTCAGTGATATTTTATACAATCTCTTATTAGTATAATGCATGACTTATATTTTATACATTATAATAAAAAATATCATATATATTTATACATTATAGTATCATATATGTAATGCAAAAAGTTGATAATTGTATCTTAAGTTCTTAACTTACAATAAATTTTTCTTATATTCAATACTTTATTTTTCAAATTTTAAAATTTTATTATCTTAACCATAATTAACTAGTTTAATTTTATAATTTAACTTATTAATTTATTTTTTTGCAATATTTATTAAAGCATTAGTTTGTTTTAAGATATAAAGTTTCATAATAAATTATATCAATATAAAACACTTGTTCATTTGGTAAGGCACTTAAGTATTTTTGCATTTTGCCAAGGTTCAATTCCCACTAAAAGCATATATGATTACCGTGTCTTACACGTGTATTCGTATATTTGTGTAACACTGTTTTCTTTAAGCGTATTTTCATGTCGTGTACGTGTTATTCGTGTATTTATGTGACACGATTTTTTTAAACGTGTTTTCGTGTCTTACACGTGTTTAGCCGTGTCTGACACGATTAAACACGAAAATTATCGTGTCTAAATTCGTGTCAACACGGATAAACACAAAATACGAATTTCCTAAACATGGACACGATTTTTTCGTATTGTGTTCGTGTCGTATTACACGTGTCGTGTCTAGATTTACCAAGTCTAAATTTTTCTGATTTTCTACCGTCGTCTTTCTATGTTTATAAGTTCATAATCAAGTGCTTCTTTTTTTTTGAGTAGATAATCAAGTGCTTTTTATACACTCATTATATGTGTAATATTTAAGTGGTTTTTCATATTTTTCGTTGCCAAAGGATACAAAGACTTGTACAAGTTTTGTTGGTAGAATTGTCTTTTGGAAAGAGAAGAAATTTTGCCTTTTAATTTTGTTAAAAGAGCTGTCTTTTCTTCTTGGGTAATATCTGGAAGGACCAATTGTGTTCTAGAATTTCATGTGAAATCAATTGGGCCTTTCTCTGCTATGCCATTAAAATGTTCGGTAAAAGTTTTAGGTTAATCAGGTTTCTTTCGTTCCATCATCTTTTAATTACATTAAACGTACATGATCATTAGTGCTAGATTATTCTAACTGAAAAAGTTTTAGTTGCTGATTCTAGCCTTTTTTATGATGTATTCCAGTGTTTATGAGCCTTTTGTCTAGGTGATTTTAAGTTTCATTTGTACCATCTATGATAGTTTGATTTTAAAATAAATATAATCTGTATTCATCTACAAATAAAGAAAACTTCTTTTTCATATATTAGAAAAATGATTTTATTTTTTATGATGTGTTTAACTATGCTAGTTATTATGTTGTGCTTAACAGTATTGATCATAAATCGGTAACAATAATGAACTTGTGAAATTAGGTTTACCTCAATTATTATGATTGTATGGTATATAAATTGCAGGACTTTATGTCTTAAGCTTTTTCATTAGTTTCAAGATTGATGGTAGACTTGGAATAAGTTAATCTTTCTTATTTCCTATCTTTCGTTTTATTTGGAAGGCATGGATGAGCAATTCCGTTGCTGAGCGCATAGATCGCCTTTTAAGTGAAAATGCTTCATCTTCTGAGGACAATTCACTGGATTTGGTATTTTCTGGTGACGAATTTCACTGGATTATTCAAGATGCCTCATTAACTGCTGCGTTTGTCAATCTATTAACATTTTCTGCTCTTTCTGAACTTAGTACACAGTTTTTTATGAACTCACTGCTAAGAAGCTCTTGGCTCCTTTAATTTAATTTAGCTAAACAATTCTGTTGTTAGATAACCTGTACATACGTTGTATTATAATCTCTATTTTGTATTTCTTGTTGATTTATATATTAACCTAACCATAGAAGACCCAACTGTCTTTTTCACAGTCTTGAATAGTAAAGTATCTCTTTGTGGCCTAAAGACTATGGATTGCATGCAACTTTGTTACTTTTCCCTGGAGAAATAGAAAACAATTGATAGTGTGTAAGGTTTAGGGTTAGGGCTTAAGATTTAGTCTTTTTCTAGTAAAGTTTCTCTTTGTGGCCTAAAAAGTATGGACTGCCACACAACTTTATTACTTTAACCTGGAGAAATAGAAAAATAATTGAGGCATTTCATGTAGTTTCCAACTTAATCCACTACAGTTTCCCCCATATGTTTTTCCATTCTATGTCCTTTCAAAGGCTCCGGCATTGATGATTGACTTACAAACTTGACTGGAGATTATCTAGCTTCTAGCTAATTGTATTATTAGACAGATGGGATTAAACCTAAAGGCTGGACGAGAATGTTGCATCTTAGTGAACTTATCTTATGTGACACTTTTACTTGGATTCAGTTGTCATTGTCTGCTAGTGTAATCCAGGAGAGTTAATGACCTTTTATGACATCGACATGTAATTTGGAGATGACACATTGCTATGCAAGGTAAACATTTCAAACAGAGAAATGAAGAAACAATTATGCTAGCAAGTGTTTATTATTTTAAGAAGGCAATAAATATGAGTTTTCTCGAGTTTAATAGCATAGCCTTTCCAGCAGGATCCAATAGTGTAATTATGTGGATTATAGAGAGTGGTGCTTGGGAGTTATCATCTTTGAAACAATGTCTTATAAAATTTGTGAGCTAGCAGGGATGAATAATTTTATTCTTTGAATGGGGATTTGCTTTTTATGGTTTTGTTCTTTAAAAGTATGTATGTACTATGTGCATCATGTTATGATACCTTGTGTGGGACTGTTGGTCTGACCAGAGTGGCACTTTCTTGAATGATACCAGCAGTTTTTGTGCAGCTACAAATAATTATTGAGACAAAATTAGCTCTGCTTGTTTCCAAGATAAACTGATCAGTAATTACCAAAAGCAAAGTTAAGATTGTGTATCTATTATACGCATCATCAATATTATTTGCTTCTTGTCTTGAGATATCTGTGAATGTTAAGCTTCTCCTTATTTTGCAGAGGATGGGCGGACTGGTACATTTGTCATTGGCAATGATCACTTCCCTGCATCTCTCTGTAATCTGCCTTGTGTTGTTGAGTCATACAAAACTTACGATGATAGTGCATTAGTTAAAACAGCTGATGTTGGCCAAGTATGGTACTTGCTGTTATTTTTATCTTGATACAGTTATGCATGGCTGCTTCACTGGTAAGAAGGTCATATTAACTTTTGTCGTTGTTACAGATGATTTTGGTCAGAGGGTCCGGAGAAGCTTCTCCAGATGTGGTGGAGTACAGACATGGTCTCACCCCTCCAATGAGGGATGCACGGAATTGAAGATTTCAGAAGGAGCCAGATCTAAATGCATCAATAAACTTGCTTGTCATAACGTTTCCTAGGGCTAGGTCGCTAGACATGAAACATATGGAATCAATACCAATCTTTTTTAACTTAGGTGTGATTGGTCACCTAAATGATTCTAAGGACTGGTATATATTTTAAAGTTTAGGGTTCGGGAGTTTGGTTACGTATGAGGAAAGATTAGCACTCTCATGACACCCGTCTTAAACGGTACCAATTAGTTTTGTGATTTTTAGAACTTTAATTTAATGGTCTTTGATTGAATTTTTTTATTTAAATATTGGAAAAATTCTTAAGTGTTCTCCATCATTCTGGCGGAACCCTTAAGAACTTTTCCCTCACCTCAAAAGTATCCAGAAATTCCATTCGTCTTTCTGGAGAGACTCCGACGTCGGATTCATTAAATATTTCTTTCAAGATTTATTTTATTAGTTATATTTTCCTAAGCTTTATTATTGTATTTAATATTTCTTATATAGTGTAATTTAATTTAACTTAATTTAATTTTTATTTTTATTATTATATTTTTTTATAAATATATTGAACAACTACCTTTAGATTTTTCATCATGCTGGCGAAACCTAAAGGAATCATTCTCACCTAGAAATTTCAAAAATGTCAACCGTTCATGACACTTTGAACTCCATCATCGGAATAATTTTAATTTATTAAATAATTATAATTTTATAATAATTAAATTTTTAGAAATATCTATTTTAATTTTTTTATATTGAACATCTTCCATGAATTTTTCATCATTCTGGCGAAACTTATAGAAAACATCCTCACCAAGGAAATTTGAGATGTCAACCATTAGTGACACTCCACAGTTCGATCATCGGAATAATTTTAATTTATTAAATAATTATAATTTTAAAATTTTTATAAATATATATTTTAATATTGAATATCTTCCATGAATTTTTCATCATTCTGGTGAAACTCATGGAAAACATCATCACCTAGGAAATCTAAAATGTCAACCATTCGTGACACTTCAGAATTCTATCATCGGAATAATTTTAATTTTATTAAATAATTATAATTTTATAATAATTAAATTTTTAGATATATATTAATATTTTTTAATATTAAACATCTTTCATGAATTTTTCATCATTATGGCGAAACTCATGAAAAACATCCTCACCTCAGAATTCTTGAAATGTCAACTATTTGTGACACTTAAGAGTTCCATCATCGGAATTATTCTTTATTTATTATCATCTTATTTTTATTAGACAATTTTCAAAAGAGTTTATGGAATATTACAAATTTAAATTTATAAATAATCTTAATTTTATTTTCTCACCTATGATTTATTTTATAAAAAAAACTAATTCTGACAGTGTAACTAATCTTTTTTTTTTATTAATCGAACTAATGAAAATATTATTCAAGCTATGCAATCTTATTAATCAAATTAAGTAGGATAATCAAACTAAATATATTATTAAACTAATCCCATAATAACTTAAACTAAAATTACTTTTACCTATTAGATGAATGAAAGACATTATTTAAATACATTAAATATAGTTACAGATTAACAAATAGAGTAAATTGCACACGTGGTCCTTATAGTTTTGGCCTAATAACAAATTGGTCTCTATAGTTTAAAACGTAACGATTTAGTCCCTAACGTTTAAAAATCGTAACAAATATGTTATTCCGTCACTTAAATCGTTAAATCAGATGTTAAATGCCAGCTGGCTCACACGTGGCATACACGTGTGCCCAATTATCAGCACCATTTTGCTGACATGGAAAAAATTTAAGTAAAAAATAATTAAAAATCATTATAATTTAAAAACCCATAAATTTATTCTAATTTAAAAATTTATAAAAAAATTTAAAAACATTGCCTTTTTCGAAAAATTTGAAAAAAAAAAAGAAAAATTTTGAAAAAAAAACTTCTAACTATTCGATTCCTTCATCGACAATCTCAAAATCTATCATCGACGAGGTGAGTTTTCAATTGCTTCGATGTTCTTGGAATCGATTCTTTTCCTATAACCCAAAATACGGTTCAACTCACCATTTGCTTAGTGTCTCTGTTTTGGTTAACCGAAAAGCAAAAAAGAAAGTTTCTGAGAATTTTTAGATTTTCAGAAAGAAATCGACACAATGAGTTGGAGTTTAAGAGGGCATGATGAAGGCCTTGTAATATATGGTAAGTATTGATGTAAATTTTCTATTCTGATTGAAATGTTGTGTTTGTTTCAAATGTTAAACTCTCTTTGGTTGATTTTGAGTTTCGATTCGAACCTGTGGGTGTGATTTCAAATGTTGGTTCTTTCAAATGTATTAAGTGGTTTTGGGTAAATAAGTTTGTTAGGTTCGAACTTTCAAATGTTGGGTGACATGTGAGTTGGGTTTTTTTAATTAATTTCACATTGTTGGTGCTGTACATTGCATGATTATTTTATTTGAATTAAACATGTAGGGTGGTAAACATGCATGTGGGTGTTGCATGTGGTTATAGTTTTCTGTTTATTATTCAGCATATTCAACTTGTTCCAACCCAAGAGCACGTAGATCAACTGGCAGGGGGTTGTTCTAGCTTAACCAGAGGTCTCGAGTTCGAGTCCCTGGGTATGCAGCTGTGTTAAAACTCTTGAGGGAGAGCTTTGCCGCCCTTTGGGTCCTGCCCGGCTCGAATCCGGATTAGTCTTATACCAAAGGTATGGGGATACCGGATGGTCTAGACCAAAAAAAAACTTGTTCCAAATGTGCTGAATTTTGATTACTTTACATGCTAACAAATGATGCCTCTGACTACTTCACAATTGCATTACACCATGGTGGATACTTTGCAAGCAACTCTTATATGGAAGGTGAGATTGATTTTTTTGACTTATGTGAGGCTGATAAAATGCCTATGGTGAACCTTATAGTATGACATCATTGGTAGGACATCTTGGACCTTTACAATTTTATTGGAAAGTAGCTGATTCAAAAATAACTTATGGTTTTATTTTAATGAAAAATGACAATGATGTTCTCGAGATGTGTAGAAATGTGCCCAAACTAGGTATATGTGTATTTACCTAACCCATAAAACAAATGTAGTGATTGAAGAAATTAGTGAAAATGCAGTTGATGAGAATGTAGGTGATGAGAATCAAAATACATGAGAAAGTTTGAACATTGTTTTGTTTAGTGAGAATAGTCATTATAGGAATCCATATTTACGGCAGGTGGGGGATAGGAAGGCAGATTTGGGGCAAAAAGAGTTAGGGAGGCAGAGTTGGGGCAAGGAGATGTTAGGGAGGCAGAGTTGGGCTAGAAAGAGTATGAGGAGGTAGAGCTAGGGCAAGGACAATATGGACAGACTGAAGTGGGGCAGAGAATGTATGAAGAGACTGAGGTAGGGCAGGGAGAGTATGGGGAGGCAGATTTGGGGCTTGAACACCATGTAGAGACAGAGCATGGAGAGGCAGTGTTGGAGTATGAAAACTATAGGGAGACAGAGCATGGAGAGGTAAAGTTGGGGTGTGAACACTATAGGGAGACAAAGCTGGGGCAGGGAGAGTATGGGGAGGGAGACTGTGAGGATAATAGTGCTAATGATAGTGACTTTAGGGACAGTGAGTATGATGTGAATAATGATGATGATGATGATGAGATGTTTTCTAACAATGTAGACCTTGATATTGAAATAGATGTGGGGGGGGGGGGTAGATTCTGATATTGGTAGATCTCAAAGGAAAGGATTTATGAGTGATGCAATAGTAGAAGATACTGTAAGAGTTGATATAGAGGATGATGGATAGAAGAAGAAGGAGTGAGTTTATCTGATGATGTATTCAGTGTTAGTGGTTCTGACAATGAAGATGTAGACAAGCCGGGAAAGAAATGGCCTAAATTTAATGCAGCTAGTGATATGGATGATCCTGTTTTTTATGTTGGTATGTTGTTTGCTGACAAAAAAGAATTAAAAGATGCTATGAAGAATGTTAGCATTAAGGATAGGGTGAATATATTGATTAAAAAGAATGACAAAATTAGGCTTAGAGCTGTATGCAAAGAAGGATATGAATGGACCCTGTATGCTAGAAAGTTCAGTCATGACCCAGAAGACCCTACTTTTCAGATCAGAACTTACAAGTCTACGCACACTTGTTGCAAAGATTATGTAAACAGGAACATGGATTACAAGTGGCTAGCAAACAAGTAAATGGAATGTTTTCTTGCTGATCCTAAATTTTCTTTGTCTTCATTTGAGAATATGGTATATAAGGATCATGTGTTGATAGTTCCAAGGATGAAGCTATGGAGAGCAAAACAATTTGCTTTGCAAAGGCTTCAAGGAAATTATAAGGATCAATATAGTAAGATAGGGAGATATGCTGCAGAGATAAGAAGAACTAATCCTGGTTCTAGTGTTCTATGTAAGCTAAATGGTAGTTTCTTTGAGAGGATATATGTATGTCTAAAGGCATGTGTTGAAGGCTTTAAGCATTGCAGACCATTGATTAGTCTAGATGTGTGCTACTTGAAAGGTAAATTTGGAGGACAATTGTTAGCTGCTGTTGGGATTGATGCTAATGACTGCATATTCCCTATTGCTTTTGCTGTGGTTGAAACTGAAAGTACAGATACATGAAGTTGGTTTATCAACTTATTGAAGGAGGATATTAATATGGAAAATCCCCAAAGTTGGACATGGATGTCTGAAAAATGGAAAGTACAATTTTGTGTTTACGTCACATTCAACTTTTTATTTGCTTATGTTTCTTTAATTTAACCAAAATGCATGCTTTTATTATAGGGACTTAAATCAGCAGTGAGAAGCTTATTTCCTGAGTCAGAGCACAGATTTTGTGTGAGGCATTTACATAACAAATTCAAGAATAATGGTCATCGAGGCAAAGGGTTGAAGAACAAACTATGGGCTACAGTAAGAGCAAGTCATATTGTAGACTTCAAGAAATACATGGATGAGATGAAAGAAAAGCATCCAAGTGCATATCATTGGCTGTTTGAAAGGCCACCACAAGAATGGTCTAGGTCACATTTCAGCACCAACTCAAATTGTGATATCCTTCTAAACTTGTGTGAGTGCTTCAACAATTACATCTTGGATGCTAGGGACAAACCAATACTGACATTGGTTGATACAATCAGATGCAAGCTCATGAATAGGTTTTACGTGAAGGGGAGTGCTGTGGAGAAATATGATGGACTGATTTGTCCAAGGATTCAGAAAAAGCTTGAGAAGAATAAAGAGTTTTCTTCAAGATACTGGCCTCAACCATCAACACAGAGAAAATTTGAGATAAAATGCCCTAGCAACCAGTTCACAGTTGATCCTGATGAAAGATCTTGTAGTTGCAAAAAATGGGAATTAACTGGTATCCCTTGCCCACATGTCATTTTTGCCATTTGGTTCAATAAGGAGGAAGCAGAGGATTATATGGATGCTTATTATAGTGTGGAAACACAAAGAAAAATTTACAAGGAAGCCATCAATCCAATCAATGGTGAAAGCTTTTGGCCAGAATCAAACTATAAACTACTGCCTCCTAATGTTGAAAGGAAACAGCCGGGTAGACCAAAAAGTAAAAGAAAGAAGGAACCTAATGAGGTTAATCCAAGCAAACTGAAGAGAAGTGGAGGCACACTGACATGTTCCAAATATGGTGAAAAGGGACACAACTCAAGGTCTTGTAAGATCAGTAGAATCGAGGTAAGTGTTTTTTTATGAATGGTTTTTTGATAGGGTTCAAGGCTGCACTTACAAAGTTTTCTTCATTCTTGTGTTTAGGAGCCATTTGGGCAGCAAAGAGGACTTCCTACTGTGCAGCAAGAGGATCCATATGTGCAGTAAGAGGATCCATCTATGCAGTAAGGAGGGCAACCTACTGTGCAGCAAGAAGAACAATTTGTGCAGCCTGCTCTAAGTAAGGTGAGTGATTATACTAATGTAATAATGTAAGATAATTATTTATCTTTTTTATACTAATGTAGTAATTATACTTAGTAATTATATGTAGAACACTTCAATTGGACCAAATCTGTCAACCTTGAACGCTAAAAAAAAAGATTGTTGCTTTAAGGTACATGAACCATCCAAGACTAAACCCATCAGTTGCTAAAAATAAAATGATTTGTTCGAAATGTGGTCAAAAGGGACACAATTTAAGGTCTTGTAAGAACAGCAGAACTCATGTAACTATTTGTTGATGGAATATTTAATTTTTTCTTTAGTTTGTTCAATGAAACACTTAGTGTATTCTGTTGTTGTTCAATGAAACAGCAAGGATCATCTTCTGAATTAGGAGGTTCATCTGTTCATCAAGGAGGAAAACCTGCTTAGCAAAGAAAACCATCTTCATCTGCTCAAGTTACTCTAAGGTGGATGCCTGATGTAAGTTCTTCTTCTTTATTTTGAATCCAAATTACTTAATTTGTTTTAGATGATGATGTTACTAAATATTGAAAATTTTCCCATTTACAAGGGTTCAAGTCAGACTGTTGTTCATTCCCAAACTGAGATGCAGAGTGGAATGCTTAACCAAACTCCAAACCAATCAATTGGTACAAGCCCAGCAGTTACTACAAACCACGCTCAGAGTAAACTTGCTGTTAAACATGTTGTGCTGAAGAAATTCAAGTGAATTGAATGAAGAAGATTGATGACAATTTTTGTACTTTTTTATGTTATAAACAAGTTGGTAAGAAGAACCAATGTGAATATTTAAGCCATACAACCTTTTGTTTAGCTGAATGTTTTTGGGTTTAGGGTTCGGTTGCCTTTAGAATGATGACATTGTATATTTTGCACATAGAGCAACATAGGTCAACATACGGCAACATGTAAAGTTTAGCAAAATGCAAACATTATTCAGATATATATATATATATATATATAATGTTCTGTTTTGCCAATCTTTGTTTCTTACAAGTGTTTATATTTCTATTTTGTACCTGCCATTATTTACGCAAAAGAAGCAAGCAGACAATCCATATTCCATCCATGAACAGGGACTAATTTCATTATTGTGTACAAAAGTGAGGATACACAATGCATATTGGTCATCTAGACAGCTAACCAACTTAACAAAATGTACATTGTTAAACCCCCTAACATGAGTTAAACTCTAAAAATCCAAAGCCCCCTAACAAAATGTTTCCTTCTCTTCATGACTCTAAACTCTCATAACTAAAACATCATGACTTTAGCTACATTCTTCCTATCAAAGCATTTCGGTATCAATGCATTTCGATTTTGATTCATTTCTCCCCAGCAGCAACATCAGAATAACTATGAATAAAAAAAAGAAATCCACTTTCACCGCCCATTACCATTACTGTCTGTATTATTATTTCTTCTACATAATTCCAATTGTTGCTATATTCTTCGCACCTTCCTTAACAAACCGATGATGACAATTCTCAAATGCTCATCAACTGGAGGATCTAACTATTGAAAATATCCACATGCCTCATTTTGCTACAAAAAATTCAAAAAAAAACCTCCATAACTATGAGACCCATACACAAAACAACAATTTCGTAAAAACCCAAAACAGAATCAAAACCCAAAACAGAATCATACTCCATAATTGCTACAACCTAAAAACCTTCGGCCAGGATTATTGTCCGTCCATGATGTCTTGATCGAAGATTGTTCACCACAATGGCAAAGTGGAAGCACCCCAATATAAGCCATCCTCTTCGTTGTCTCCCTTTTTTGTTTTCTATCTTGTTGAGCTCAACAAAGATAAACAATATTTTTCTCAACAAAGCTTGACTGTTTCCTCTCTTCTTCCTCTACTCGATCAAGCTCAACTGGAGCTTAAATATATTTTTTCTATTTTGGAAAATTTTCAAACCAACATTTATGGGTTTTTAAATTATAATGATTTTTTAATTGTTTTTACTTAAATTTTTTTCATGTCAGCAAAATGGTACTGATAATTGGGCACACGTGTACTCCACGTGTGGCCCAACTGGCATTTAACAGTTGATTTAACGGTTTAAGTGACGGAAGGGTATATTTGTTACGATTTTTAAACGTTAGGGACCAATTTTTTATTAGGCCTAAACTATAAGGATCACGTGTACAATTTACTCTAACAAATAAAATAAATAGAATAAGTAAAACCAAAAAATAAGTGAACAATGTTACATTACCTATGCACATGTTACAATGATGGCAGAGCTTTTAGCATCCTTTCTTAATCTTTTTCAAAGTGGCATTGGGTTGCTTCCTCTTTGTTACACAGCTACTTCACCATTTTTATTCAGTGTCAAACTTGCAGCAGTGAACTGAAGACCACAGCGACAGCATCAGCTCTTCCTTTTCCACATAACAACAGATCACTCGCAGCCACAATTTCTGGTTTGTAAAACCAAAATCTCCTACAGCAGAAAGATCCCTCCCGTGGTCAAAACTTAATTCTTGCTATTGCTTATCTTCCTGGGCTCATTGATCAATGTCTTTTCAAAACTATTCCATCCTCCTTCCTTGTATTTTAATCTCTAATGGTTGTCTATTTACTCTTTTTGTGCTCCATAGTCACTTGGTGTGATTCCTCCCAATTGCTCTGTATGCTTTCTTCGTACCTCCCTCTCCTTGTAATTGTTCTCCCCATTTATAATTTTTAAATTGTGTTAATCTGATTTTGTTTTGAATTTTGAATCTTGATTTATCAGATTAGGCTTGAGTTGATTTGCTTTTAATCTCTTATTATCCCTTCCTAATTTATCATCATTATTTTTCTATTTATTTGAAAAGAAATAGGAAGATAATTATAACAAATATAAACAGATAAAATAATAATAAATAAATTGAAGATGAATAAAATGAAAATAATAAGCAAATCATTAAACCTTTGAGTCTAAGGAGTTTTAAGCTCATTATTCAAAATCCAATTGCAATTATGGCTCGATTCCAATTAAAGTCCATTTACAGAGGTCCAATTACATTTCTATTTTACTAGCCTTTAAGCCCAAGTTATTAAATAACTTCATGATGACCCAGACAAAATATGGCATCTAAATTGAGACAAAATTAGCTCTGTTTGTTTCCAAGATAAACTGATCAGTGATTACCAAAAGTAAAGTTAAGATTGTGTATCTATTATACGCATCATCATTATTATTTGCTTGTTGTCTTGGGATATTTGTGAATGTTAAGCTTCTCCTTACTTTGCAAAGGATGGGTGGACTGGTACATTTGTCATTGGCAATGATCGCTTCCCTGCATCTCTCTCTGATCTGCCTTGTGTTGTTGAGTCATACAAAACTTAAGATGATAGTGCATTAGTTAAAGGATTATTATCACCAACAAATGGTTGGCATGAGTGGCTAGCGGCTCTCGTCCCTTAAGCAAGGCCAGGGTTCGAATCTTGACTTGTGTATGGAGTGCCAGTGTTGGGAGGGGGACTGCCTAACCACGCTCTGCTTCTCTCGACTCCGGATTAGTCACCGAAGGTGGATACCGGGGGGTTTTCGACAAAAAAAAAGGATTATTATCCTATCTACTGTCAGTGGAGTTTTTTAACTCTACAAGTAGAGTTAAGATGCTGACACATGTCCCATTTTGTTTATTTTTTATTTTTTATTTTTTTAATATTTTTAAAGGATACATGTCATCATCCAAACTCCGCTTGTGGAGTTAAAAAAACTCCATTGACAGTGGATAGGATAATAATCCTTAGTTAAAACAGCCGATGTTGGCCAAGTAAGGTACTTGCTGTTATTTTTTTTATCTTGATACAGTTATGCATGGCTACTTCACTGGTAAGAAGGTCATATTAACTGTTGTCATTGTTACAGATGATTTTGGTCAGAGAGCCCGGAGAAGCTTCTCCAGACGCGGCAGAGTACAGACATGGTCTCACCCCTCCAACGAGGGAAGCACGGAAGTGAAGATTTCAGAGGGAGCCAGATCTAAATGTATCGATAAACTTGCTTCTTCTAAAAATTTTTTGTTTATGCATAGTCACTTTAGAAAAAAGAAAACTTTCTCGAACTGTGTGAAAGTTTTAATTTATATGCATAACTTATGCCCTGTAATTACGACGACCCATCATTCACATAATTCTTTAATAGTGCGTTTGGATGGAGAATTTTGAAATTTTGAGGCATTTTAAAATGAAGATATTTCAAAATTCATCATTTTAAAATACTAGCATTTATAATTGACTTGTTTGGATAAAAAAAATTTAGAAAGAATTTTTGGATATGAGAATTTGATTAAATAAAAAAATAATAATAAAAGAAAAATAATAATATTATATATTAGAAAAAGAAAAATATCAAATAAAATATGCAATATGGGTATTATTAGATTTGTAAAAATATATAAATATTATTAATAATATAAAAAATAAAGATATATATTAAATTTAAATAAAATAATATATGTTTTTGTTTTTAACTTTATATTTAATAGTAGGTTATGTCTAATAAAATAGGAAAGAGTGGAAAGAATTTTGAAATACCACTCTTTAGGTGGATTTTCAAAAGGGAATTTGAGCATTTCAAATTCTTTTTTGAAATCCCTCCTAAATTTTCAAATTCTTCAAAATTTTTTGCCAAACAAGAAATTTGCATTTTAAACTTTTAAATATCTTGATTGAAATGAATTCTCTCCTTGAAATTTGCATTTTGAATGATCAAATGTAAAAGGAGCTGTATCCAAGTGACTAAGCTTTCTGCACTTCTATCTTCTGTGTGGAAGTGACTTAGTGTTAATGCAGCCTTTTCGTTTAGTAGTTTTACTGATTCTAGTTATGTCATTTTTGCAGCCGGAGCTTGTACAACACGTTGAAAGAAATTTGGTGAGCATCATGTCTGGAGGAACGGTTGAAAATCTCGATCTCCTTGATATATCTAATTCTGGTAATGTTTCATTAGTTATTATGTTTGATCAACTGCTGCATTTTTTCTAGTCTGGAAGTAGCCACGGATTGTGTAAGATTCCATGGCTGAAATCAAATCATATATATTATTTTCCTCAATGATAGTAGCAGAGAGATTGAAGGAGGATTCTTGATTGTATGTTTCGTGTCTTCTCGAAATGATTGTTTTTGTACCTTAATCATGGTTTACATGCTGAAGCCAATGGGCAAGGCGAAGCTGGCGATGAGAATGCTCGCAATGGAAATAAGAAAGGTCCACCCGCGCCTGCAACAAAGCCGGAAGTTCCAGGTACAGGAGGCAATGCCGGGGAGGCTGATGGAACTGACTCCGATGACACTGATGATTCAATGTGAATTCAAGTTTCATGTATGCTTTTATAGTTATGTGATTCAGCCCATGATTTCTATACCATCAATTTTTTAGATGTGCTCTTGAACATGGTTCGCATCACAGCTTCAAAATCTATCAGCCCTCCGCTCCTCCCCTCTTGTAATTATTATTGTTGTCGTCGTCGTCGTTGTGGTGGTCGTGCTCGTCCTCGTCGACATTTAACAAAAATTAGTCTCTTTGAATATCATATTTTGACAACGAAACACGGGCTTAATTTTTAGTTTAAGTTCATATTTCCCCTGAATTGGATAATTACATCATAAATTTAATTATGTCTAAGCATACCGACTATGTGGGTGGGATATACAGATAAAGAAATGATTAGTTGAATAAATATGAAAAGAATAAAAAAATTATAATTATCTTAAAACTATAAAAGAGAGAAAAAGATGAAATTACTATATTTACATATTTTTTTTTTGAACCAAACTATATTTACAAATTTTTAAAATAAAGAAAAATTAGACGGAATTGATCTTAAAATATGAATTCTCACTTTTTTTAAAAAAAATTATATAATATATAAATTATATGATTATATACATATATATACATACATGTGTTACATATACATATGATGTATACTATTATTTTTAAAAAATGATTCATTTTTCTTAATTTTTAATTTGGATTTAATTTATTACTTTTTTTTAATGAAATCAAATAATTAATTTTTCTGGATAAAATCGAGTCGAACGAGTTATTAAAAGTCCTGATCGGGTCGGGTGGAATCGGATATCCAATTATACAATTCTATATTTCTGTTCTCTTTGGAGTTTGGACTGAGCATCTGAGCTGCAGCGAACTCTCTGACCCAAACCAATCGATTCCAATCGAGCGTACGGACTCATTTCTTGGTTGTTCTCAAGAGCTCTCTGTAGATTAGAATATGCAGGTAAGTCTCCCCAATCGAAACCCTAATTTCCTTTATTGATTACTTTTAAAAGGCAATCAAAACCCTAATCCCCAAACCCCTCAACACTAAGCTTTGTTTATATGTTTGTCTCCTACTCTTTGATAAATCTTGTCAGGCAAGCGATAGGTTTAACATCAATTCCCAGCTTGAACATCTCCAAGCCAAATACGTTGGAACTGGCCATGCTGATTTGAATAGATTGTCAGTTTCTAGCCCATTTTTTTCTTCTAATTTCTCCTTTTTTTTTGTCAAGATAAAAGAAAGAAAGAAATGTCGCTGATATTTCCTTCATTGAATTTGATGGCAGTGAATGGGCGGTGAATATTCAACGCGATACCTACGCGTCGTATGTAGGGCATTATCCAATGTTGGCTTATTTTGCTGTCGCTGAAAATGAATCCATTGGAAGAGAGCGCTACAACTTCATGCAGGTAAAACATATTCCTTCTTTTTGTTGGGTATTTTTGGATTAATGAGATATATGTTTCTTTCCTTTCCTTGCCTGGCATTTATAGTTGTACGATATTTGGGCAAAAATCTCTTGGTTTGGGATTTCACGGAAAATGGAGGCATGGGTGCTTTTTTTAGCTTGGGAATGGACTAAACTTTTGCTGGGTTTCAAAATGTTTAGCTTCGTTTTCCAAAAGACCAATAGTTATTACCACTTGAAAGAGAGTTATTTGGTTTAAGTGCTGCAAGGATAGGAGTATCCAAAGGAGATAAAAAAAAGGATATATAAGTTTAAAGTTTGCCTGACATTGAAAAAAAGTATAGGACTTGATTCATGTTGTTTGGTGCAAATAGTTGGAACAGTGTTTTTCTTATTTTGGCTTGAATTGTTTTGAGTCGAGGACTTGAGGTAGTTTTATTTCTGTCTTTTGGGGGGCATGCTTAGAGGACGTTGCTCATCTTGCAATGCAAGTGGATGCCACTTTGCCATTCACGTATTGCACATACTAACAAGCATTCTGAGGTGCACCCACTGCCATAGATGGGACTATTGTATATATTTTGGACCTACTAATGGCTGTTCTGAGTAGTATCCACCTGTCTGCATTCATCAAGTCTGCTGAATAATTAGTCCATTTTAGGGTATTGGTCCTCAGCTCCTTGTTATTCCCTATTAGTTGTAGGAATGAGTCAATTTATATAATTTTACTAAATAAACTAAAACTCAATATCTTGGTTTGGTATTGGAGTTTCATTCTGCTTCTTATGTTTAGTGACATATGTCTAAATAACATGCCATTAGTTGGATTCATTTTGTTTCTGTTTTTTTTTTTTAAATTGCTAAGCATTGCCAAATTCTTGAAGTTAATTAGATTCTGATTCGCAGAAGGGGATAATTAGTTTAAAACCACTCATTTGCTCTTCTTCTAGAGTTCTCAGCTACTGTTTTCAATTTCCTCTTGCTCTGGCTTTCGTTTGCTTTCTAAACCAAGTTTTGATCTATTGTTTTATGCTTCTGTATGCTTGTTTTTGTTATAACTGTTTTAAGAGAGAGAGAGAGAGAGAGAGAGAGAGAGAGTGTGTGTGTAATTCTTTTTATCCAAACGATATACTCCTACCCTTATGTGATTTTATCAATATGAAGAAACCCGGCTCAAGCCTTCGATAAGTTTGAATATTCTATTGAGGCAATCATTGTTATTTGAAAAACCATTGGAGGAAATAAAGTCATGGGTTGAAAGCTCTCCTACAAATGCCACAAAGAATCTAGGAGAACAATTAAAACATAACATACACTCATACAGTATGAGGTAAAACTCATCTCTTAGCTTATAATGTGCATATGCACGTATGTAGAATTGCAACTTCTCCATCACTTATTTTTAGACATGAGCTTTTGTTTTTCCTGATGTGATAGAGGAATATTGTATTGTAGGTTTCATGGTCTGAATGGCTTGGCAGGCATCTT
The DNA here is from genome assembly GCA_032173925.1 of Heritiera fomes. Taxonomy (NCBI): domain Eukaryota; kingdom Viridiplantae; phylum Streptophyta; class Magnoliopsida; order Malvales; family Malvaceae; genus Heritiera; species Heritiera fomes. Next base: position 1,497,003 of record JAPDPM010000010.1, on the reverse strand, counting down.
CTTTTACATTTTCTGTCTGTTTTTTTCACTGGCCTAAACTTTCTTAATTGTTTCTGATTTTTATATACAGAAAATGCTGCTGCCTTGTGGTCTGCCTCCGGAAAGAGAAGATGATTAAAAATAGCTGGTTTGGGCTATCAAGTGAAATATCAGGAAGTCCAAGCTCTTCTCATCATGCTGCAGAGTTTCCTAATTGAATTTTTTATCAATGTGCTTGTCTTTTAAGTATGAAGTTATGTAATGCTGTTGAACTGCGTATGATTTTGGTGGAAAAGTGACCTAACATTGTAGCCTCAATTTTATCCCTAGCAAGGATTTGTGGAACTGTAGTACATATGTAGTTCTTAAAATGTGCCTTATCATTTTGCTGAAATTTAAAGAACCTTAATATGTAGTGACTTTGTAGCCCCAATTTACTTCCTAGCATAGATTTGTAAAATATGCAACTTAGTTTGATGCTTTACGTTTAAAAAAGATGTATTTCTGAAAGAACCTTATGTAATGGGCAGCTGATTTTGGATTTGCAAAAGTAATGTTGCACTGGGCGTGAAGGAAAATTCATATGGATAATTTAACTTGAGTTTAGATATTGATTTATGTAGCTTATTCTAATTTATTGGAATAAAGGTTTTAATAATGATGACTGTTTCACTCCATAATGTGTCTAATTCTGGGCGTTCTTGTGGTGAAGTGTGCAAGAATCTGGTGTCTCTTGCCGAAGTTTGCTATTTCCAAACTTCCAATGGCTACGTGATATATTAAGAGAAGCACCAAGTTAAGAAAGATTTAGTAAAATATGGGAAGAATGCATTGCAAAGAGAACCAAATCCATATTCATCTGTTTCGAAGTGAAGTACTTGGATGTGATAAAATGCATGATGAGCTCGTAAAAATGAGTAAATAATTGCTATTATAGCCCTATCGACTCTACTAGAATCATAACAACTTTGAAGAAGCCAATGCTTTGATAAGAACCGTCAGGATATTTTTTTTTTCATAGCGAGATTCAAAAGGGAAGAGACTATTTGAGCCTTGATCTAATCTCTCCTAGAAAGCAGCAACAATTTAGCAGAATTGCTCAAAAGTCAAACCAGATGAAAACGTCTCTCATTGTAACAGTCTTAATGGAAGAAAGAAGAAATTTTCAACATGAACAATCGCCCCTCCATTCATATAGAAAGCAACTGTTTACAAGAATTCTCAACATGAAGAATCGCCCCTCCATTCCTATAACAGGGAACTGTTTACAATATGAACACGTCATTTTTCCGAGTTGGCAAAACACAACGAATCAAACAAAATGAAACCAAAGATGTTTCGATGTAATTACATGAAAAGGATTGTATGTGCACACGAATACCCATCATGCAAACAATGAGATAATTCTTAAGGTAAATTCATGTGAGGTCATTTTCATCCAGTGTTTCTTCCTCGTCTTTAGCAGCATCAGTCTTAAACGCACTGATATCTCCAGTTGGCAACTTCCTTGCAAGCTTTATGATCTGCACCCAATTTCATTTAAGTCAAATGTCTGCAATTGACTGGATTGCAAGTACTGCCCCATTCACTATCCACTTTGTAATAATAACATAAAATGTAAATGGATGATTCAAGAGCAACCAAGATTCTCAAAAGATTATGGTAGGACTTCACATATAAAACAAACATAGAAATGGCATCAATCCTGGTGCTGAAAACAGAGCTCAACTCAGGAGTCCCATCCAACAGCAACCTGTGCTTTTTCTTTAATGCCTGTTCTCCCCTAGCTAGTGGACAATACAATGGAATATATTATGCGGAATGAAAAACATATTCTGATGTCTTGTTTGAAGACCGAAAGATAGAGGATAAGCAGAGGGGAAAGGCAGCAATTAGAAGATGGCAACGTGGTTTGGAGCATGCTACCCATTCCACATTATAGAAAAGGAAAATTGTTTAATAAACAAAAGTTCCACAGGAAATGCCAAAAGAAATCAACTGGAGTACATAGGACCCAATAGAAACACCAAAAAGATATAGGAGTGTGCCAAGCTTGCAAAAGAATCTAACTATCACTAAGTCTATTTATGGGGAAGATGGAATTAAAGTGATAGTTCATAACAAAAATCCAATTCTTCCAACTTCCATAATATTTTCCCTTTTCCTAGCATGCTTCATTCAACGATCTTAGTTTTTCACTAGTTTATATAAAAGTTCAACATGCACGTAAAAATTATAATTTATAACTTTGGGGCAGGTGAAGATGCACGTGTATTTTAAATTTTGAATTGCTTTATTTGCATATTAGTTGTTTAGAAAAGCCCTCTTTGCCACAATGGAAGAATTCTACTTTGCAAAGAAATCACAATGGAGGAAGAATTTCAGCTGGGAGTTTATCCATCTTCCTTGCATAAAAAAACAACAAAATGTGCACGTGAGTTAAAGACACAGATATGTTGAGTTCAACATCACATACACTGCCAGGTTGTAAAAGTTAATGCCTATATTCTAGGAAAGATATACCTCGAAGAATGGGACACAAATTGAAGCTGATAGACATAAGATACATTGTGAAGATTGAAGAATCTCTTTTGGTGCATCAAGAACAGAATGATGTCAAAAAGGAGGAAAAAAATTGAATGAAAGGAAAAGGGACTGTTTCTGAAAGCTTCATCTGCACTGCATGTATTGCTAAAAGAGTTGGTCAAAATAAGATCCAACTGTTAACCAAACGCTTATATAGTTCATTCACTATACTGCCAATGGTGTAAATGTTATTGAATTCTTGGCACTTAAGATTTTTAAGTATTGCCTAAGACTGCATATTATGCATAAGTCGATCTATCTTAAGATATGTGATTTAACCCAACTGTAGCATGCAGAAGATGAAATATCCCCACAATACATTCACATTAATGTAAGAGAGGCACATGCATTCCCCCCTCCCCCCACACCCCCCCCCCCCCCCCCCCCCCCCTCCAAAAAAAAAAAAAGAAAGTGCAAATGGTCAAAATGATTTACCACGTTGTCGAGATTGGAAATAGTACTCGACTGAGCCACACGTTTGATTTCTTCTACATCACCTTCTGTATAAGCGGAAAGAAGTTTACTAGCACAGCGATTCTGATCACTACTTAAGAAAGCATCAATTCTGAAAAGATCCAAAGACAATAATAAATTAGATCACATTTTCCCAACAAAAAAGTCATTATTATACGGTATAAAGATAGACTGCAAAAACATCATGGAAAGTATTGTTGATTTCTAGATGCCTAATGCTACAGCATTAAACTTAAGGAATACGTAATTGTTGATTTCTAGATGCCTAATGCTACAGCATTAATCTTAAGGAATGCGTAACAGGCTTTTGCTTATGAGGTAGGAGAGACAACAGTCTGCATTAAAAAAAACATTGAGAGGGGTAGAACATATGGTAAAAAAAAATAAAGGGGAAGAAATCATTGTTGTCAGTTTCACATATAACAATCCAGAAACAAGTTGATATCTGATTAGAGAAGCAGTAAGGTTCAACTCTTTTACTATTGCTTCTTTCCTACACAAACTGTATATGACAAAAATGCTGCATGACATCCATGAGAGAGAGAGAGAGAGAGAGAGAGAGAGAGGAATAAATAAGGAATCTGCACCACCATAATTTGGTAATAGTAAACACAAAAGTTTCCTAAGTCATTAGTGTAAAGTGAATTGCTAATTGGTTCCACATTTTTATTTTTCACTTCAGGGGAAAGGAAAGAACTGTGTAACAAAAAAGCAATTTACAACACAGTGAGGTTGCAAGGCAGAGAATCGATGCTGGCAGTTAGATGCATTTGATTGACATATAGATGAGATATGTTTTGAGAAAAATTCAAATAGAAAACAAACACTCAACATCCTTTAATATATTTTATCCAGGTGTTGAAGATTTTATGGCAAGATTGTTTTCAGTTGCTGGGGAATCACTTTTACTTGCAACACCTCATGCGATAATGATGAGTACCTATACATCAATCAAAAGATTGTATGCTAACAAGATCAGCTGCTTGAGAGCCATTAATCACATCCCAAAATTAGTAGACATTTGCCTACTATGAGTAAATCAATACATAGTGGTTCAAAAGGTAGCTGAGAGAGAACCGCACTTACTGCGAGCAGTCATTGTAGCACTTTTCTGCTTGCTTTAAGTCATGAGCATAAAGATACACAATAATTGCACTAAGATACGCCTGAAATTAAGATATATAAATATACATATATATATATATATGTATGTATATAATAGTGTTAGCATATTGCTATTGACAAAGCTTCCTTTCAATAAATAAATAAAAAGAAAGAAAATATCAGTGCAAAACAAGTAAAGAGAACAACAGCCAGCAGACAATTGCAAGTAAAAGAGATTTATTAAATTACACGGTAACCAGATCTATAATGCCTCAGGGAATTAAGTTTTTATCACAAACAAACAAGGACATAATTTGTTAGAGATAGCACATTAAAAGTACCCAAAAGCTTTTTTTTAGGGAAAAAAAAAGGGAAGAAGAAGAAGAAGCTAAGTAGGGACCACTTATTTGAATGAAGTAGGAACCACTACATTAGGTTATGATTTTGCTCCAGGATGTAAATTTCGAAGCACTTAAAATCTGACTAGGAAGTCAGTTTGTTGGTGAAACAACAAGTAGTTTATACAGACAACTAGGTATTATCGCAAATCTTCAAGAATCAATCAAAAACTTCTTGCGAATTTTGATTTAGAGAGCATTTTCTTGATTTGCATACGAAGTCAAACATAGACATTCAATTTGAGACAGAGAGGATATACTTTAATTGGTTTCAGCATATCATCATCATCATCATCATCAGAGCCTTTATCCCAATAGATTGGGGTAGGTTATATGAACCAATATCTAAAATCATGTTAGATCGTCCATATGTATTCTCTGCCTCCATAGATTCCTATTCAAGGTCAATTGCTCATCTAATTCTAAAACCTCCATGTCTTTCCAAACTACTTCCTTCCAAGTCTTTTTCGATCTTCCTCTAGTCTTAACCCTTCTCTCAACATCCATAGCCTCTATTCTCCTAATTGGAGCATCTACAGGTCTACGTCTTACATGTCCAAACCAACGTAAACGATTTTCACACATTTTGTCTTCGATAGGTACCACTCCAATTATCTTACGAATATCATCATTTCTCATTCTATCCTTTCTTGTATATCCACATATCCACCGTAACATTTTCATTTCTGTTACACTCATCTTTTGTGTATGTAGTCTCTTAGTCGGCCAACATTCACTACCATATAACAATGTTGGTCTAACAACTGTCCTATAAAACTTGTCTTTCAACCATATAGGAATTCCTTTATTGCACAACACATCTGTAGCACTTCTCCACTTACTCCATCCAGCCTGGATCCTATAGGTCACATCACCATCAATCTCTCCATCCATCTGTATTATTGATCTCAAGTATCGAAAATGATCCCGCTTAGGTATTGCCACCCCATCTAACTTCACTACATCATGCTCTTCCAGTCGGTTAGAACTGAATATAGCACTAAAAAATGGTTTCAGCATATAGCACTAAAAAATATTATTTAAGACTTTTGATTCCTGCTTTCATCCTTGCAAAGAAGTTAACAAAACCTAAAAAAATTGTTTTATATCCTACCACCTACAATAAGGAAGTGATAAGAGTTGGGCTCATGAAATATTCTTGAATAAAGTACCCAACAGGTGTGTAATTGAACTAAACTGCAAGTTAATGAAGTCATGAAACAATTAAACACTGCAGACTCCTATAAAAGTACAAGGATGTAGAAAGAAGTAGGCAAAAATTAGGGCATCAAACTTCTCTTGAAACAAATAATCAGTTGAATTACAATACAAGGAGAAGCTAAGGCAAATAGACGGACATCTAATAATACAGGGAAATAACTTGGGTACAAAATATAAAGTCACACCTTGCACTGGCTATTTCTAGCATTGCACTTGTCAGCTGCTAAGCCCAATCTCAAAAGGAAAGTTGCAGCATCTGAGAACCTGAGCATAACAAAACCATAAATAATGCCCATTCATAAAAGGTTCACTTACATATGCAAAAAGTGTAATTGCTCATGAACAGATTTTCCCAATTTACAGGCATTACAACCCACATGACATTAATCCCATTAAGTCTATGAATCCAGTGCATGCTACCACAGTATACATGGACAGTGGCTTGCCAAAACAAAAGAAAAAGGAGTATGCACTAGGCCCTGCAATTAAACAAAGGCCATAAATAGGCTTGACAAATAATAACATCATAATTCACAAGCTTCAATCTACTAACCTGATCTCCCTAGTTCCAGACATGAGGACAAAGCCAGAAAAACACAGTTAAAAATCCTTTAGCAATAAAAATCTGTATTTAACTAAGAATTACTGATCATATGCTTGTAATAACCAAATATATTGTCCAGTTTTAGTTCTTTATCCTTTTTTTTATTTTAAGAAACAACAGTATTCTAATTTTAAGAATATATAAAAGCATATGATTGATAAGGGTGTCACATTCATTTCTCAATCATATAAATAAGGATTTAATATAAGCATCATATTGTATCTCAATGTATTGAGAAGAAGCAAACCCTTACTTCTCAAGTTTTACATAAATACTAGCGGCAGCACGATATAGATCAAAGGCCATTTGTTCCTTTCCATCATCTTCGAGAATAATACAAGCATCGGTATATAGTTGAATGGCATCACCAGGCAAAGCATCCTCCACGGCACTACAAAGAACAAATACTGAGAAATTAAAAAGGAAATTGTGGTTGCACTATCGTTGGTGATTTTGTGAGTTTCAATGGTGAGACTCAAAATGACCACTACTCTTTCCTCCTATTTCCATTTTTTCAGGGCTGCCAAGGCCCCTAAAATGTAGCCTTCAAGGAGCCCTGACCCAATTTCCTTTAACATAACCTAGTGCCTATCTTATAAATAGATTTTTATTAAAATTAAAAAAAAAATCCAGTTTTGCTCCAGAATTGTCATGAACTTAGTTTATGGTGCAGATACCTAAAAATAGTACTAATGCCATAATGACCTGGAAAAAAACGGAGGATTCAATTATATTGTTTATAATATGCAAGAAAATATCATGAAATAATCCAAGACAAACAAAAGTAGCTCTAACTACTAAACAAGTGTTTGGCAGCCCATATAAATCAAAGAGCATGTTCATAGATTAATAATATGACAGTAAAAAAGAAACTATAATGGCATTGAAAAGCTTTAGGAATTTGACTTCAGTTGACCATATAAGATCAAGCAAAAACTCAATGTCGAGTTCCCATCTAAACAATAATAAATGTGTCTAAGGAGCAGTAGCTGTAATGGAAAAACCTCAACTGGAAATAGTAGAGCTGAAAGGAAGTAAGATCAGAATTCTGACAACAAAAGTTTTAAGCAATGTCCTTACCGGGCACCCTTGGCAAGTGCATCAGATGCAGGTTGTGCTCTGTCACACTGCATGTATAGCTCAGATGCCCTTCTGTAAAAGTCAATAACTTCAGTCCAGTTGCGTAGTTCCTTTGCTAGAGCAGCAGCAGACTCCATATGTTTTGCAGCATCCCATGGACTGATTTGCTTATAAAGGATTTGACAAAGGAGAAATATTTACTTTTTTAGGCACAAGAGCAGATTCATTAGGGTTTGGAGCACAAGAGGACGTAAACCCTCTCTTATCCCAGCCCCATATCAAAATTCGAACTTGAGACCTCCAAGTTAAGGTCTTGAAGTTCTAACCATTCGAGCTCAAAGAAACATATACATGCCGCAAATGAAACACAAAGAATAGAAAAAAAAATAAATAAATAAATAAAAGTACAAGAAATCAATTAAGGATACGAGGATTCCATCTCTTGTCCTTTGGAAGCTTTCTCGAATGCCAACTTTGCTTTCTCATAATCTTTCGAAACTCGAAATCCATTGGCTACAAGTAGCATGAACATCAATGAAGAAAGCCCCATAAGCATGGCATTTACGTACTGAATTTTTGAGATAAAATTGATTGATAAGCAGATAGCATACCAGCTTGTTCATACAAAAGAGTAGCACTTTTCCAATCAGCACTCCACCTTGTAAGACTTAACTTCGTTCTACAAACATAGACAGATTAGTAAAACAGTAAGGGATTTTCAATTCAAATATCGCCATTTTCCCCCTTTTCACCTCAAATTAAATTGATCACTTAAGACTAGAAGGGATGTGATCGGATCTCAAAGAAAACGAAAAAGAAAAGTTCAAATCTAAGAATCTGAAGTTGAATTAAGGCAGAGGAAGCTTACAGCTTGTCGGCTTTAGAGATGAGCTTGTTGGGATCGGAAGTGGACATTGCGCCGGAGCTTCTACTTTCTGTGAAAGTGTTTGATTGGATTGGACTTTCTGCTTTTACGACTTGATGGCAATGATGAAATTAAAATTTAAACAGGTGAAAGTGAGAATAACAAGAAGAATTTAATCTTACGTAACGTGATTATCGGATTTAGTTCATGATCATCAATATTTTTGAAACTCAAATGTTATTTATTTTCTGAAAAATGTTTATATTTTTTTTGGTCAAGAAAAATGTTTATATTTTAAAAAAAATAGATTTTTTTTTATATTTTGAATGAATCAATAAAAAAATTTTATTATTTGATTATTGTTTGAAATTTTTATTTCTTCTCAAATAATATTAGCATAACCATTTTTATTGAATCATTCAATAAAAGTATTGAATTTTTTATTGATAACTATTTTTAGTTATTCAATAAAAAATAGTTATTCAATAAAAAATAAAAAAAATGTTATTATACTATTGAAATAGTTATAATTTATATTGAAAGTTTTTATTATTAAATTATACCAAAAGCAATATTTATTTATATTTATTATTAAAATAGTACTATAAATACATTTATCAATGGTTATGGCATACAAAATAATATATTTTAAATTGAAAATTATTAATAAATGATTAAAAATATTCATAGTATTTAAAATTAATAGTATTATATTGAATAATATTAATTATTGGAATTTAAAATAACATTTACTATATTAATATTTATTAATTATTATCCAAATAAATGTTAGAGCAACATTATTACATGATAGTAAATGTTAGGTGACTAAGAGACTGCATACATAAAACATGAGTGTCGCAGAAATGCAAATGTTGCGATGGATGTGTGGATATAGAAAGAAAGAGAGAATGAGAAATGAAGATATCCATAATATGGTTGGAGTGGTATTTATTGAAAAAAAGATATGTAAAAGTTATTTACGTTAGTTTGGATACGTATAACATAAACTTGTAAATGCACTAGCTAGGAGAGTAGAAGCTATAAATGATAAAAGAATGTTTAAGATTAGAAGAAGACTGAAATGACTTGAAAGGAAGTAATTCGAAAAGATATATAGGTATTAAAGTTAGATGAACACATTGTCTTAAATAGCAATGTGTGAAGAAAAAGAATTCATATGAACGATTTAACGTAGTTCATATATTAGTTCATAAAGTCTACCTCAATCTCTTAAGATAAAGGATATGATGATGATGATTATCAAAATAATAATATAATACCATTTTTTATTAAAATATTTATGTTTAATGATATCAAAAATAGAGATATTTAAAATTAAAATATTAGAAGACGTTTTGGATCGGAGAATTTCTATTCCTACCCCACATATTATTATTCCTACCCCAACTCATTTTTAAACAGTAAAAATAACAGATAAAATAACGAATTTACCCCCAGGAGATCAGCTGACACGATGCAAGTCTCACGTGTGCGACCTATACGCCCAAGTTTCACTTGCGCGAACGTCGCACATTCGCACAAGTTTACTTGCGCGAGCCAGTCGCGCAAGTTTCACCTGCGCGAATAGGTCGCACAAGTTTCACTTGCGCGAGATGTGCAAAAATGCGTTTAAAACTGTTGTTGTTAAAAAAATATAACGCGTTTGTTGTAAAAAATTTAACTGTTGTAAAAAATATTACGCGTTTTAAAATTTTATTACATAAAACAATTTTTGTGATTTATTTTTAGTATAAAACAATTTTTATTTTATGGATTTTATTTACACTAAAAAATAATTTTTATTATAATAACACTTATATTTTAAAGTTACTTTTCACCAATTTTTTTGCTCTTCTGCGTCTTCTTCTCGTTCTACTTCTTCTCCCTTTCTGTTCTGTTCATGTGTTTTCTCTTCTACAATTTTTTTCTTTCTCACGAGCCCTCCCTTCATAGTTTACATATCATTTTCTTTTAAAAAAAATGAAAAATCTTACTAATGATAGCTATTATGACAGTTACGAGGAGTACAAAAGCTTTGTTGAAAGTGTTGAAGTCGATGAAGAAGGAGAAGAGGTAAAAGATCTGTGTCGCTACAGAATAAATTTCGGAGGAATTGCGCCATATTTCTGCGCAAGTCATGCTTGTGCGGAAATTCATGTTCTGCGCAAGTGTCAGCTTGCACGGAACATGCCTGGCTTGCGCAGATCTGTCTTTTTGTGCGCTAGATTCTTGCACTAAAATTCAATCTTAATTTTTTAATATATTATTTATTATAATAATTATAATTAATGAATTTGTTTAATATTTGCAGAATGATAAAAGGATAGTGTATAGCAGAGAATCGAAAAGTGTCCATGAAGAAATATTTGACTGTACTGATGCATTTACTACTAACCAAGTAAGTAGTTTTAAAATTAATAAAATGTTTTAATACAAATCTAGTAGAAAAAACTAATTATTAAATTTATTTTGTTTTAGGTTTTTAATTGTCGAAATGCCTTGATCGCATGGGCTAGAGAGCTTGGAAAAGAGCTAGGTTTTGTTGTTGTGATAAGATCATCGGAAGTTGATGTTCCTCGAAGATGACTTAGAGTTCGACTTGTTTGTGAAAGGTATGGTACATATAAGTCAAGTACAAATGAATTGCATAGCTTGGGAATAGGAACAAAGAAGTGTAATTGTCCATTCGAGTTACTAGGGGTGAAATTGGACGAGAACGATAGTTGGGTAGTGAAAGTAGTATATGGGATGCATAATCATTTGGCTGTACAACAGCTAGAAGGACATTCCTTTGCTGGTCGATTAACAGTGCAAGAGCAAAGTATGGTGGGTGATATGATAAATGCTATGGTAAAACCAAGAAAAATTTTAATGATGTTGAAACAACATGATAAGAAGAATGTAAGTACCATAAATACCATCTACAATGCACGACAAAAATATAGAATGGATGACAAAGCTGGTAGATCACAGATGCAACAACTCATGAAATGCTTGAATGATTGTAAATATGTTGAGTGGCATCGGAGTGACGAGTCAAGTGATTATGTTAGAAACTTATTTTGGGCACATCCAATAGCTATAGATTTGTTGAATGCTTTTTCCAATGTATTAGTTATGGATTGTACATATAAAACTAATAGATATCGACTCCCACTCCTTGAGATTGTTGGTGTAACATGTACAAATCTAACTTTTGCAGTTGCATTTGTTTACATGGAGGCTGAGTGCACTGACAATTACATTTGGGCATTAGAGAAGCTAAAAAGTTTGATGTCTTCTGATTCAACATCTTCTGTCATTGTTACTGATAGGGATTTAGCATTGATGAAAGCAGTACAAACAATGTTCCCTAGCGCAATTAATCTCTTATGTAGATGGCATATATCAAAGAATGTACTTGCTCATTGTAAAAAGTTTTTTGAGAGCATGAGAAGTGGGAGGCATTCATGTCATCTTGGGGCGTTCTTGTATCCTCTTCAAATGAGTATGAGTATGAAGCAAATTTAAGTTCAATGGTCTCTCATTACCATTCTTATCCTAGAGCGCTCGAGTACTTAAGAGATACTTGGTTAACTGAACATAAAGAGAGATTTATTGCTGCTTGGACAAATAAAGTAAAGCACTTTGGAAATGTTACAACAAATAGGTATGCAGGTTTACAAAGTTTAAAAATTCTTATTTTCACAACTTATACAATTTATTCATTATAATCAACATTGTTCGAATGTCATGGAGGGCCGAGAGTGCACATGCGAAGTTAAAGAGGCACTTTGGATCGTCCCAAGGAGATTTTGATTCAGCTTGGAAAGTTATCAACTCCCTGATTGAGCTACAACATACAAAGATAAAGGCTTCGTTCGAGAGAAGTGTTACTGTTGTTGAACATAATTTTAGACCAGCTTTGTTTAGGGAGTTACGAGGATTGGTGTCTAGGACAGCGTTGAATATACTTTTGAAGGAGGCGCATCGAGCAAATGATACCGGCATTGACCATCTTATTTGTGGTTGCATCATTAGAAGCACACATGGGTTGCCTTGTGCTCATGAGATTGCTAAATTCATGAGGGAAGAGAAACCTATTCCTTTATCCATTTTGGATCCTCATTGGTCGAAGTTGGACTTGAAGAGGAAAACTATTGATTATTTGGTTGAGTTGAATCTTGATGCCGAGTGGGAGGTAATAGTGAAACGCTTCAATGCGTGTGATCTCTCAAGAAGATTAGCCTTGAAGAAAAAATTAAGAGAACTAGGTGATCCAGCAACTACATTCCTTATTCCTCTACTCGAGAAGGCTAAGATCAAAGGTCGTTCAAACAAATTAACTCGACGTGCCCCTTTATACTTTGAGATTGTTGAATCTCAACATGATAGCACATCAACACCCACAAATTTAAATTCAGCAACTAGAAGGATGAAGCTACCAGTTAATCGAAAAAAGAAAGTGAAATTTATTGATTCTTTCCCTTTAGAGATACGCCCCTTCATATGCTCTACCATGGATGTTGAGTCAGATGGACATTGTGGCTTTCAGGCTATTGCTGGGTTGCTAGGCATGGGTGTTGATGCATGAGCGAAGGTGCGACAAGATTTGATTTGAGGAGATATGTGATTTTCGACTTACTATGTTAGTCTCTATGGATCCATGAAGCGTGTTGATGAATTGTTAGAGACATTATTATATTTCAACATACCGACTCCTTATGATAAATGGATGACTTTACCCGATATGGGTCACTTGATAGCAACGAAGTATAATGTTGTGCTTGTCCATTTATCTTCGAGACAATGTTTGACATATCTCCCGCTTAGAACTGCACCACCTCCACCGCTACAACATGGATTCATAGTAATTGGATTTGTTAACGATTCTCATTTTGTTGAGGTATTGATAATGATATATATGCCACACTTTAGATATTGTGTATTTCATTTATTATGTGTTTAACAATGCTATTTTTCAAGTATTTATGGACCCGTTTGCGCAATACCTCTGATTGCACGCAATTGGTATCGGTATCGATGTGACTTTGCTTGTAAGTGGGAGCTTCCATATGTATCTCACATTGAAGAATTTAAAAATTTATTTTCGAGATCAGATATTGTCATTAGAGAAACCATTGACTTAGATGACCTATGATATTTTATTAAATATTACTGTATTTGATATGTATGCCTTGTTAAGTTTGTATTATCGATTTATACATTATATGTTTTAATAACATTATCAAATATCATAAAGATAATCTATATGTTTAAGAAACAAAAAATCACTAAATAAAACATTAATAATTGATAAATTATAAACAAAAATCACTACATATTTTAATAACATTATCTAATATCATAAAGATAAACTGTATCTTTACCAAACAAAAGTCACTAGGGATGTAAAACGGGCGAGCCGGGGCAGGCGCGGGCCGGGCCGTACGGATACGGGTCAAAACGGGCCAAACCCGTTTAGGCCCATTTTTAAACGGGCTTATTTTTACATGCCCGGTCCGTTTTTAATGCGAACTGGGCTGGCCCGCGGGTCAAATAATTTTTAAATAAAAAATAATAAAAATAAAATAAAATTTAAAAAATCATTAAAATTCATATACAAATACAATTTAAATACAATTACAATTTACTTACAATATTTTAAAATAAATAATTACAATCTTAAAAAAAAACCATAAATTTCTATTAAACATTAAATTCTTCCAACATCTTATTTTCACTATTATATGTGTGTGTGTGTGTGTGTGTGTGTATATATATATATATAATGTTATGGTTTGAATTTAAAATAAAATTACATGAATTCATTTTTTTGCTAGAATACAATAAAATCATATCATGTATTTATTATTTTGTAAGAAATAAAAATACATTAATAATATAATTAAAAAACAAATTATATAAAAAAATGAAAAAAGGCCCAAAATGGGGCCGGCCCGCGAGCTTATGAACCGGCCTGCACGGGTCGACCCGTTTAAGCCGTTTTTAAACGGGCCTAAAAAATTGAATCCGACCCTTTAAAAGCCCGCGGGTTTAATGGATAAGCCCGCGGGCTTCGACCCGTTTTACACCCCTAAAAGTCATTAAGTACAAATACACTAATCCTCCGACGCATTCGATATAATTGCCTTGCCTCTCCTCCTCTCGATCCTAGTATAAAAACGTGTAGGTGGAAGAGCTATGTTTGATGTAACTGGTGGAGCTGTCTCCGAGGAAATGGGAGCTTGTGGAGGAGCTGGAGGAGGAGGTGTATGTGATGGAGCTGAATGAGGAGCTGAAGATGAAGCAGCATCTGACGACTCAGTTAATATGTCATGCAGGTCGTGAAGTCATTTTGCCAATGTCTCCACATCTTGGTTGCTGCATATAAGTAATTCAACGTAAGAAATCGCCCTCGAATCGCACTGCAAGACAATACATGAAAGAAATTTTATCAAATCAAATAATATGAAAAAAATTTATTCACTTGAGATTTAGTGTTAATAACTTACACTAGAATAATCGGACTCGACAAGGGGAGCTTGAAACCTCGATCTGCGTGCTGGGTTTTGTACGAATGGATGAAAAATGGCTTCATACCAAACCATATAATCTGGAGCTATCTCTCCTGGGATCACACATCTTCGTCCTCTATTCTCTTCTGTGAGGACATACATAGGCCATCTCTGCCATATATTATCCATAAACTGATAAACAACATCGTAAGTGGCGCTCGTAATACCTCTCCGTGCTCTAAATGGCGCCAAAAGTGTTAGAGGTATGGTCTGTACATAGCCCCACTACCGTAACACTCTCCGGATGATACGGCTCCACGACATCCCCAGCTTTTAAGCAGACGGTGAAAAATGTGATCGGACGCAACGGATGATGTCTCCGACTATCTGCATAGGGATCCCAGCACACCTGATTACACTGAAGGTCATCTAGCTGCTCTCGCAAGACCTTCACATCCTGGCCATAAGTACGTGGCTTCCATCATCGAGCTCGAGGCATACTATCCTCATAGTTAACGTTCACCTCCGGACTTAACGACGGAAGGTGCTCATAAATCCAAGCCTACATCAAATAAAACATTAATCATTAATAAATTATAAACAAATAAATTATAATTAACAAGTTACTTAGATAAAGTAAATTATAATACATGTAAAAGGGTCATATAACCGCCAATCCCATGCACTTTTGATCTACTCGCAAGACCCAACTATCTATACATATGAGCAAGAGCACCTGCACCCCACGTGTATTCATTGATAGCCGCTAGCTCTTTTAAACAGTGCAATAATGATACGGCAACATGTGACCCACTCTTATCTACAAAAAGAGTGCATCCAAGTAAGTGAAGCAAGTATGCACAAGTAGCATATACTATATCCTCATCACTGGAGTTGTTGGTGACATTGCTAAAATTTGTTCTCAACCGCTGCAATGTCACACTGGACCCACGGCCGGTGCTCGTCACCGCTTGAGCCTCTAAAATAGAGACTCCTAACAAAAGTACTAATACTCTAACGGCTTCCTTCACAGAGATGTGCCGGCAAAATACAATCGCCCCAGTCACTGGTATGCCTAGGAGGGTAGCTACATCATCCAGAGTAATCGTCATCTCTCCAAAAGGCATATGAAATGTATTCGTCTCTGGCTGCCACCTCTCACAAAAAGCAGAGATGATGGTGCTGTTGCATGTGCGATAACTACAGTCAACTAAACTCGTTAAGCCGGACTGCAAAACCGAGGAGAGAATACGAGATCTATTATTGTCTAAGATCCACTGAGAGATTTTGTTGCTATGACTAAGGACCTTCAAATTATCTCTCTCCTATATCAAAAACAACAAACAATAAGTTATTTCAAAAGCATCATGTTATCACATATTGTAAAAACAATAAATATTATCAAATTTTTGAAAGGAGAATTACCTGCCCATCCCATATTGCAAAAGCAACATGTGATCTAAAACTTCTAAGAACTGAGGTATTAGTCGGACCTCCAGGACAAAGCTCGACTTCCTCCTCTGCATAATCTGCATCCAGCTGCTCAGCCTGCTCAACCTGCTCGACAGGTTCGACTTGTTCAGCTTGCTCGGCTTGATATCTCCCAACTCATCGTCTCCTTTCAGAGTTGGTAGGTCGCTGTCGTCTTCCTTGAGGTGAACCTCCATCTTGTGTATTAGTCATGTCTGAAAAAGAAAAATATTTAAATAATTATCAAACAAATTGAGAGTGAGTGAGTGTGAGTGAGTGAGAAATCATAATGTGAAGTGTGAGTGGAAGTGTGAGTGAGTGACGTGCAAAGTGAGAGTAAGTGAGAAATAATAGTGTAAAGTGTGTCTACATTGTAAGCAAGTACCAATAAGCAGATCATGACAAGTATAAATATTTTTTTGATAATATATCACATTATTTATTTTTCTGACAATGCTTTAATAAAACATAGCATGAAAAAACATCAAGCACATACCTAGTGGTAGTAGTCCTACAATGCAATAGCTTGTACAGATTGATGGCAGCGATCGAAGGGAGATTGTGGTAATAGTTTGTATAATTATAAACTTTAGTCAGCTGATTAAATCAAAAATCATAAAAACCAAGCTTGCAGAATGTAGTCAAAACCAGAAACAATTGCGTAAGGACCCTTGCGCGAATTCCGACCTCACACAAGACCTCACCCAAGCTTATAGGACACATATTACAACATATTTTAACTCATTACCTAACTAGTTGTTACATGAAATGCTTATAGTTAAAACCAAACAGAAGCAAGAATTGCAGTAAACAATTTTCATTTTGAATATATTTTATGCCAATGCAAAGCCTAAAATTCTTATGATCCATCCAAAGGCAAAGATATTGAACATTGCATGTGTTCTAAGTTGAAAACAAAAAGTAAAACACGCTCGCGCAAGTCTCACTTGCGTGAGAACTTCGAGCATGGTGTGCCCGCGTGGGGCTGGCCTCGCGCCGTGCGCAGGTGTGGCACCCGTGCGGGGCTGGCCTCGCGCGGGTGGCTGGCGCAAGCCTCAGCCCAACGCACTCTCCTTCACCCTACACAACTAAAGTATGCGATATTTACCTAACAGCAGGAGCTTCATACCAGGAAGGAGGAAGAAGGAAGGAGGAGAAGGAGAAGGAAGGAGAAGGAGGAGAAGAAGGAGCCGGCGGCAGGTAAGGTAAAACACAAATAAGGGTAAAATGGTATTTTACTTAATAAGATTGTTTGGGATGGGGTAGGTTTAGTAATTTGTGAGGTATGTTTAGAATTTCCCTTTGGACCGAGTCAAATTAAGTATGAACTTAAAAAATCATGTCCAAAAGTCGACTTGAGTAGAACTATAGCGAGCTTAGAAGTAGTCTTACACATAGGCAATTTCTTTCAAGATCAATTTCTAGAAAAATGACTTCATTTCTCATTTATTATTAGTAAATCATTTTCCATTAATCAGTTAATTTTTTACCAAAAAAACACAGAAAAGTACAAAAATTATATATTGAAAATCAATTTTTGAGAAAAAAATGAACATCATTTTAGAGTCCGATTCCTTATGTACAGTCTAGGAAATAAGCTAAGCCATCTGAAAGAAAGACACTCACTTTCAGATTGGTATTATGCATATGAGATTTAATGGCAGTAGGTTTTATGTATGTGCTTTTTAGCTAATTGGGCATAGAATAAGAGTTTTGAGTTGAACTTGCATGACCCTCCTATTGCTTTGTAT
Organism: Heritiera fomes; assembly: GCA_032173925.1. Taxonomy (NCBI): domain Eukaryota; kingdom Viridiplantae; phylum Streptophyta; class Magnoliopsida; order Malvales; family Malvaceae; genus Heritiera; species Heritiera fomes. Next base: position 1,478,971 of record JAPDPM010000010.1, on the reverse strand, counting down.
AGATTTATGTAAAAAGACTTAAATGTTGCAAGCATTAACAGTTACTTTGGTTTGCTGAATGGAATAGAAGAGAATGGAATTTATATTCCGTGTGAATTGAAAAAAATAAGGAATACAGATGGAATATGTTTGATATTAACACTCATGTGTTTCCAATTCCAATCCAACTAAGCCCCGGCAATTTTCTTACTCTCTGTCTTGTTATATCATCTCTTAACTTATGCACATCATCCCACCTCCCATTAACAGCATGTATGTTAGAAAGCATGACTCTATAAGCACCTTTTTTTGGTTCACTTTCCAATAGTTGCTCGGATATAGCTTCTGCTAACTCAGAATTTCCATGAATGTCGCAGCATGCTAGCAACGCTCCCCAAATGCCAGAGTCAACAGGCTTGGGCAAGCACAAGATAAAATTGTATGCCTCTTCCAATTCTCCAGCCATACCAAGAAGCTTTACGATGTGAACATAATGCTCTGTTTTAGGTTGAATAGAAAACTCATATATCATCCTCCTGAAAATTTTCCAACCATCGTCAAAGAGGCCAGCATGGCAACAAGCTGAAAGGAGGGCAGAGAAGGTCGAATCATCAGGTTTTAGGCTAAGAGCTAGCATCTCCTCAAACATCTTGAATGCCTGGTAAGCAAGTCCATTCAATCCAAGACCTGAAATAAGAGCATTGTAGGATATTATATTTTTTTCTGGCATAATCTCAAATACTCGAATCGCCGAACTCACAATTCCACATTTGGAATACATGTCTATCAGAGCTGAAGAAACCATGACATTCGATTCAAATCCATGTCGAACAACATAACCGTGTATCTCACTACCAAACCTTGCATTAGCTGATTGAGCAGCAGCCACCAATACAGCAGAGATCAGAATAGGATCTGCTTTTTTATCTTTCTCAATGGTCAGTTTCCTGAAGTGGAACAATGCCTTATCATAATCCCCACTTTGAGAATATCCAGTTATCAGAGAAGACCACGCAACTAAATCAGGTTGAAGCAAACTACTAAACACAACATTTGCCGAATCCATGCACTTAAACCTCGAGTACAAGCTCACAAGTGAACTTCCCACATGAACAGTAGAATCAAACCCACATTTCAAACAAAAACCATGAATCCCTTGACCGACACTTAACAAGCCGGAATCCATTAACCCTAATGTCAGAGCAACCAAAGTATACCCATCTGGCTGCTGACCCATATGTCTCATACAGCTAAACAACTCTAATCCTTTATTCGGAAGGCCACAATTCCCGTATCCCGAAACCATAGAATTCCACAGAACCAAATCCTTCTCAGGAATCTTATAGAAAACCTTGCTTGCTTCATCAACAAGACACAGTTTTGAATACCCAGTTACAAGTGCACTACCACAGATGGAATCCAATCCTAATCCAGAGAAAATCACTCTTGCGTGAACAATCCTGATTCCATTTAAATCAAAGTTCTCGTAGGAGGCGCGCGTGATGCACGCATACGTGAACTTATCGGGTTTTGTTTTTGTTCCAACCATCCTGTTGAACAATGACAAGGCGTCATTGAAGTTGTGGGCTTGTGCATAAGCTCGAATAATGGAATTCCACAGGAAAACGCTTCTTTGAGGTGTTTCGTCGAACAAGTTGCGGGCAGAGCAAAGGTCATGGTTGAGCGCGTAGAATCTAACGAGTTTGGTTGCAAAAAATGGGTCAAGGGAGAGGTGGGTTTTGGAGATTAAAGCGTGGAGTTGTTTGGTCTTAAGAATTGTCTCATGAGGCTTGGAAAGCTCTGATAGAAGTGATTGGATTTGAAAAACCATTCTTTCTTCTTTTGAGGCTCTCGGCCTGCCTTTCTCCTGCTCGGCTTTCTATATTTCTCCATGTGGATCAAGTTGCTGGATGAATGCGGCATTGCGGCCGGTAAACCAAAATAAAGAACTATTATGATATCTATACATATATATATATATATATATATATATATATATATATATATATATATATATATATATATATATACATATATATATATATATATATATTATATATTTTTGTCTCCTCTTCTTCCATAGCTTGACACTTGTTTATTTATTTTTTTTGCCCTCAACAACTTTTTTTATTTAGGTCCCTTTATTTCTTTTTCAACAATTTTTTTAGTTAAATCTTTAACATGTTTTTTATATGGCTATTTAACTTTTTTAATCCAGTCTTCTATTATTGTTTTATGGTATTGCTTTATATTTTTATTTATTTGCTTCTTCTACTTACATATATTTTGCTTTCGAATGAAATTTATTATATGAAAAGGTTTTTTTACCTTTAAATCTTGCAGAAAAAAATGCTTTTACTTTGCATATTATACTTTGGAGTAAATATAAATAGTTCAATTAGTTATTCTTAAAATAAAAATACTTACAAAACTAATTTTTCTTACTTCTTTGTTAAATTGTCTGAACCACTATACCGTATATATATTTTGGTGCTTTTAGTTTTTATTGTTGTTGCATCATTATCTTGATTTGTTTGTTTCTAGCACAAATTATCTATTTATCATACTATTTAACTTCAGTATTATGTATTTTTTTAAATCCAAGCTAATCCAAATTTCTCAAAAATTATTTTTGGACATTTGTTTGATATATAAGCTCTATCCTTAGTAAATATGTTTCTCTTTTGTACTAAATAATATGAAAGAAATAAATAATTTTATGACCAACAACTCTTATCTAATAATCAATTTTACTAACTTTAAAAATTACAAAATAAAAATAGACCGCAGCATCGCGCGGGTTTTTAACTAGTAAAATAATATTACTTAATATATATTTAATATATTACGGTGAAATTTTTAAAATTTATAAATGATTTTAAAATGATAGCACATAAATTTATTTTATTTATTCATTTTTTAATATTCATAAAAAGTACGTATCATCATTTTAATGTTGCTTTTGAAGTTTAAAAATTTTACTGATAATATATTAGATAATAAAATACATATAATATAATAAAGATATCCAATCATAAAAGAATTAAATATTTAATTAAAAAATATAAAGTTCAAAATATAAGATAAACAAATATTAGAAAAAAATAAAAAATGAAAACATTGTAAATAATATTATTATGCACATTAAAAAAATGTTAAAATAAATATAAAAAGTATATTTTAAAAATTTTCAACTGTTATAGTAACATTTTGAGATAAATTTTTATTATTAACCTAAATAATTATAATTATAAATATGCATTTTTTATACATATAATATACAAATGCATTCTTTTATATATATAAATATATATATATATATGATTATAACATATCTGAAAGTACAATAATTGATGCAATGCATGAATTAATTTTATATATTTAAATATGTACGTTAACATATATATTTGTAAATTTATATGTTTTAATAATGAATTTTGTTTATTTAAAAAATAATAATTTTAAATATTTAAATAATATACATGATATTGATAGCTTACTTTATACTTTTTAGTTTAGTTAATAAAATATTTTTTAAATAAATTAAAATTATTTATTCTATAATATAAATAGATATAAATTAATATTTTATTTAGTTTTTCAGAAAGATAATATTAAAATTATCTGTATTTTTAAATTTTTTTGGATTAGATAGTATTTAAAATTACTTTAAGATTATTTTATTTAAAAAATTGAAAAATTTTAGGAAGTAGAAAAATTTTAGAAAAGTGAAAAGGTGAAGAAATTAATAAATTTTAGTATTTATTGTTTGTTTTGACATACACATAAATTTATGAATACTTACTTGTCATTCAAAGAAAATGTCCAAGTAAGTATTATTGTAGACATCTTACCCTATTTGCTATATACTTTGTAATATAATATACATATTAGATATCAAAATATCTTTGTATAAAATTACGTATTTATCTTTTATATTTTTGTGATCCAATTTTTTCTCCTTTTTCATTTTCTTTCCCAACCATTCTTATTTTCTTTTCATTCAAAACAACCCTAAATCTAAGTTTCAATAAATTAAAGGTAGGGGTAATAATAGATAAGATACTCATTAAATTTGGAATATTCGAACCAATTATAGTTTACGATAGGTTAAATGCTCGATTTAGAATCTAATATTTGGAGCATTTTGCAATTAAGAATACAATATTTAATTTTGATCGTTTAAAAATTAAACGTTTTTGAATTTAATCAATTAAGGATTTATTAACGAGAGTAAAAGTCACGCGCTATTAACAGTGTTAACAATGCATGTGGTAGTAATCTATTGGTTGTAAATTTTTTTAATTAATTTTCATTTAAAAAATTAAAAAAATATATCTTTTTTTTTTCATTTTGAAAATATATAAATGCTTGAAGATAATTAAAACAAAAGTAAAAAATATGAAAAGAAACAAATCCAAAAACTTCTCAATTTTTTTTTAAATTAAAAGGCAAATTGAAGTTATATTCTCAGCACTTTTTTCCATCCTTTTGGATTTGCTTTCATTGCTTTCTCTTCTTTAGGCATCGTGATTCAGAAAAAAAAGTTAAAACTTTCCCGTAACCCAAATCTTCATGACGTATGTCTTTTTCTTATTAACAGATGTTTTTCACGAAAATTAGTTGGCAATTAAATTCAATTAAAATCCTGATAGAAGCATAAGAACTTGCCTCAATTTACATATTGGATACTGCAATGTCCAACGCAGTGTCGCCTTTCTGATCCCTTTTTTTCCAATTTCAAGAGCCTCTATCTCTTTGTTTTTAACAGCAATGTGCAATACAATATAGCCAAGCTGCAAGAAATATAGCCAAGAGATGGATGTTTCCAATTTGCGTTGCATAATGAAAAGGGGTTACGCCTCCTCTTCCTTCGACACGAACAAGATCTCGATCAGCACGCAGTAGTAAAAGCACCGACTCAGAATGCCCTTTTGACAAAGCGAGATGCATGGGGCTAAGCCCATCTTTGTCTAGTATATATATATATTTTTATCTTCTCAAATGTCACATGTCAATTTTTGACTTTTTTTTTTTTTTTCAGTTTTTCCTTTTTTTGTTTTTCAACCTTTTTTATTTGTTTTTTTTTCATAAATTTAAAGAACAAAAAAAAATCATTTATATGTGAATTTTATTTTTAATAGAGAAAAAAATAAACAACATAAAAAATTGATCTTTAAATTTTATATATTTATTTTCATAAAAAATTATTGGTTCAAATAATAAATTTTTATATATTTATTTTAATATTTATCAATAATGATAATAAATTTTAAAAATATAAAATCAATCTTCAAAAATATTGTTTAACTAACACATAACAATTAACAAATACTCAATAATTAAATAATTCTTTAAATGCATATACAGTACATTTTTTTAACGATAGATTCCATTTACAAATGCATTTATAGTATATATTTTGTAGATCATTAATTTCTATATATTTAATGTTGATAATTAATAAAATAAAAATATTTTAATATTAAATATATATATATGTTAAAACATTTTAAAAATTAATTAAGTTAATAATTTTTAATATTATTTAAATTATATAAAAATCATATTTTTTTTGTTCCACGTCCAGCTTCACATTGGTTCTGTCATTCACTTATTTTCTTTCACCTTTCTAACTTATACCATTCAATGTTTTATCTCTCATACGAGCCATGTGTCGTGTCTTAATTGATTTAGGATTTTATTTCTGTTTTTTTAATAATTTTTTATTATGCCCTCTAATTTATTTTTAGGTTTTCATTTTTTAGTTAAGTTCTTTAATTTTATTTATTTTTTAATTTTTTGTTATACCTTTTAATCTATTTTTAAATCTTCAATTTTTTTCTCCAGCAATAATATGATTCGACGCATAAATTAAAAAAATTCAAAATAAAAATATGATAGAGGGTTTAACAAATGATGCATTCTAAATATAAAAAATTAATAAAAAATAAAATAAAAAAATTCATTTATCTTTGATTTGATTTTTAATCAAGGAAAAAAAATCAAACAACACAAAAACTAATTGATTTAGATATTTTTAATTAAAAAAGTTTGGATCTAATTTCTCTAAATCTATTTTTTAAAATTATATCTCCACTAGCAGATGTAAACTTACTAAACACAAAAAATATACTAGCTATATAAAATCAATCTCAAATCACAATAATAGGTTCTTCTCTCGCCTCATAATAAATTTTTTAAAACATTTTTTTATATTTATTAATAATGATAATAATTTTAAAAATATAAAAACAATATTCAAATATATTATTTAACCGACACATGGCAAATATTTAAAAATAAATAATATTTCAAATACATATAAATTATGCATTTTCCAAATTTTACTTTCAAATAAAAATTATTATATGAAAGAGTTTTTTTTCTCTAACTTTTCTAGGAAAAATGCTTTTACTTTACATATTGTACTTTGGAGTAAATATAAATAATTCAATTAGTTATTTTTAAAATAAAAATGTTTACAGATGAGTTTAAAACCTTACACATAATTAATAATATGAACAAAACATTCTTACCTAATTTTTTCCTACTTCTTTTTTAAATTGTTTGAACCATTATGCCGTATATAAATATATATATATATTTATATATATATATATATATTAATGCTTTAGTTTTTATTGTTGTTGTATTATTATCTTAATTTGTTTGTTTCTAATGCAAATTATCTGTTTGTCATACTATTTAACTTAAGTATTGTGTATTTTTTTAATTCAAGCTAATCTAAATTTTTCAAAAAATTATTTTTGGATATATTGTTTGATATATAAACTCTATCATTAGTAAACACGTTTCTTTTATAAATCTTTCTTTAGTAAACATGTTTCTTTTTTGTACTAAACATTATGAAGGAAATGAATATTTCTTATGTCCAATAACTGTTATTTAATAATCAACTTAACTAACTTTAAAAATTGTAAAATAAAAATAGACCCGTAGCATCGCACGAGCTTATATCTAGTTAATTTATATTATTATTAGTTTCAAATATGTGCGAGGGGAAAATATTTACAAATTAATATATTAATATTAGATAAATATAATATAAGTTTTTAAATTTACTAATAATCTAAAAATTTTATTTTTAATAATTCTGATTTGTATTTTGTATATTTTAATATAGTAAAATATGAAAACTATATATATATGATAAAATTATGCAATTTTCATCACATTCGATTAAAATTCATAATGTAATTTATAGAATTCAAGTAATCTTAAAAGTCAATTATGTATTTGATTTAATATAAATTAAAAATTTCCTCGTAAAACCGATCACATGTATAATTTTTTTAATTGGAGATTCTTATTTTCGAAAGATGAAAAACCAAACACAAAAAATTACATTTTAAACCATAAACTGTAATTAAATTTATTCAAATAGTAAATGTATATCATAAATGACTAAAATCATTTTCAATGTATATGAATATTGAAAAGAAAAACATTGAGTTACAAAAAACAATTTTTAAATATTGTAATCATAATTTATAAATAAGTAAAGATTGTAGTTAAATTTATTTAAACAGCAAAATATCTTTTCATAAATGACTTAAAAGCAGCTTTGCTTGAAAGTGAAATGTTTTTCTGATGTACTTGAAACTTTGAAAACGAAACATTGAGCCTTGATCAATAAAATATTACATTTAAATAAAAAAATTGTATTCTATTTACAGACTTCTAATTTACTTGAATCTTGAAAGACAAAACAATAAGAATTGAGCCCAAAAAAACTATGTTTGAAACCAAAAACCATAGTTTATTTATATATTTTTAATACTCAAATCTTGAAAAACGAAACATTAATCCCTGATGCCTATAATCTAAAAAGTTGTAAATGTTTATTTAAATAAAAATAGATTTTGATTAAAGACATAAACATAATCTTTGTACAATTGATCTGGTTACAAAAAGCGTAATGAAAAAATAAATATAAATTAAGACTAGGTTTATATTTATACTGTAGTCAGATCTATGATGTCTAAAAGCTGAAAATGTGCTTAAGATTAAAAACTGTAAATAAAGATATTAAACTATGTGTACTTTCAGTAAACATAATATCTGTACTTTTTTCTAATCGTGCATACTTTCTTTAGGATTGGTTTTATTTTTCTGAACGATTTGTTTTATTCAAGATTCATAAGTACCATTTTCATTATATGGGGTTTCTTTTCTTGTTACACAACCACACTGAAATATATTATTGATGTGGTCATTAGTATTTGTGATTGTGGATTGGTTTTGTGTCAATAAAGAACCGCTGTCATGATTTGATATTGGTTGGTTGCGTTGAACAAGATCATTAAGATGTTGTTTCTAAAGATTAAATTATTTTCAAATTGTGGCCACGTCAGAAATAAAGTTAATCAGTCTGGAGTTTTGTTTAATATAAATCAATTTTCTTAAAGTTGAAAATCTCAATTAATATTGTCTAAGTGAGAGAATGTTAGAATTTTTCAATTGATGGACTGCTATTAATTGGTAGTTTCGACTTTCGAGTTTTAATAAAACAGGTTGATAATTTAATTTTAGTATGAAAACATGTAAGTAAGTTCAAATAGTTAATTGTTATCAGCAAATATAGGCTTTTGCACATTTTATTGGGTCAATGTGGTGTGGTGGTTATATAGACTTGGAACTTAATAGTCTTTGATGGGAGGATTATTAGGTTTAATTATAAATATAAGACTAGGTACTATCTTCACTTCTTAATATATTGGTATTTGCCCATTGAGAACCACTCTAAAGAGAGATAGAAAAGGAAGATCTGTCTAATCATAGTCTTAATAATTATGCTTTCTTATGTTTTCGTTGATATCTACGTCAAATAGGTACACTTAATTATTGTTTATAATTATTTGGTATTCTAATTTTCACACAAGGGATTTACAAATTTAGTATTCTAATTTTCACACAAGGGATTTACAAATTTAATCTTACACCATTTTCAATATGTAGGGTTTCTTTTCTACTATATTTTTCTTTATTTATTGTTATTTGCATAATTTTGTTTAATTTATCACTTGTGTTTGTAAATTTGAGAACTTTCACTTGATTCATTTGATTTTTTAAAAAAACTATTTATTTTGTTTCGTCCTTACTGTTTTCAAAATATATTGTTTTCAAATATAATTATTTTTAATATAATAAATTAACAAATAAATAATCAATAATTTTTAATATATTTATTAGTTATATAAATATCATTTGAAAAAAAATAATTTTTTTAAAAATAATCCAATTATAAAAAATATTTTTTCAAATAACACAAAAATTTTTAACTTTTTAAAAAATATAAATATTATTTTTTAAAATCATTTTCTATGAACCAGTGCTAATCTAACCATCCAACGGAGCCTAAATTTTTACAGCATTTACGTAAACTTTTCAGTTGTATGGATCAACAGAGATGTGGCACTCTTTTCAATCTTTTATAATTTCGAGAAAATATTAATTGATGTGTAATAATATTGATTAATATGATAAATAATTTTTTAATTTAAATTAATCTGAAAGTGGCCCCTGATGCTTCGCTCTCCCCAATAACCTTGCTGCTGATGGCTGGCACGACCGTCAAGAGGAGAGAAGAGATCACTCGTTCACTGCTTTCATTCAGCTCAATGCCAATTTTCTTTCTATAAATACAAGTTGGCTGCCTTTCAAATTTCAGCATGCATCGCAAGTAGCCATGGCTGGTAAAATTTGTGGAAAGCTGATGTCTTTAAGCCTGATTCTGGTTCTGCTGGTCGTCCGGAGTGGCGCAGCTCGCCCAGCTCGTCAGCCTGGAAATGAAAATGGGCCGTCGTCAAAGGAGGAGGTTGCGGTGGTGGTGGGAAAGGAGGAAGGCCGCAAGCCCGACTCCGAGATGAAAGACTTGCCGCCTTTTCCATTTCCCTCGCCGGATATGCCGTTTTCGCCACCACTTCCATACCTACGGTTTCCTCCATTGCCCTTCAACATTCCGAGCGTTCCTCCACTCCCATTTCCACCGCCCTTCAACGTTCCCAACGTTCCTCCTTTCCCCAGTTTTCCTTTACCTCCTTTCTATTTCCCTCCCACCCCTTTTCTTTCACCTCCTCCTCCATGATTAATGTACTTATTAAGCTTCCAAGTTTCCAGTGACCCACCTATAGTTCTGGCGTCACACAGACGAAGTGTATCTACTATTGTAATAAAGTGTTTGCTATTGTCTTTACCTCTTGCTCTCAATATTGTTCCATGCATGCAGCCTCTACAATCTGTTCGCATAGATTGATTAATTAATTAATTAATTAAGAATTAATATCTAACACATTTGGGCTAATGGTTAAGAATGAGTTGTCGCATATTATAAATTTTTAGTTCGAATCCAAGCACTCTCATTTCCAGTTATTTAAAATTTTTTTTGTAACAAAAAAAAATCTAACACATCGTCACAAATGAAATTAAGCTGATTACACGCATTTTATTTTATTTTTAATATCTTTAAAAGACACGTGTAATTATCTTAATCATGTTTCATTATTTTATTGACAGTGTTTTAAATAATTATCCATTAATTATTAATGCCAATGTATACATTTTATTTTAAATTTTTTACCACTAATTTTCGGTTGATGTGGCAATGGACTCCACTCGAATATGATGTGTTGCTTACGTTTAAAATGATATAATCCATGTTAGTACTTTTGAGATGTAGTAAGGGGATTAGTTTGTCTAATGGGAAACTAAGTATTAGATTTAGTAATTCGTGTGTATAGTTTGCATTGGATCGTGTTGATGTCTTCAACAACATCGGTTGTGGATTGAGTGGTATCCAATTGTCTCAGGCAACTGTAGAGCAACTGAAAAAAAAAATATCGTAAGAGAAGCCGGATGTAACATTGACACTTAAAGATTGATTTAAATGAACGATAAATTTGATCTTGATGATATTAAAAATCATAAAAAGGCCATTGAAGATATATTTTCTAGAAAAATAATAAAAATATATAAAAACAAGAGCAAGAGGGTAATTTTACTTTACCTACCCTCTTAGTCTTTTATTTGTTTCACTGCACCGCACGCACGATGAGCATCCAAACTAGGCTTAAGTCAATGACGGTCGTTTGACATAGGTGAATAGCTTTGGAAAGATTAGGGATTTTTAATGGGATTATGAGAGAAGAGTTCAATATGTGCTACCTCTTGAGGTCTTATCCCTTACATACTTGAGGGAGCATTCTAACTTGCCATGAACATCGTTTTTACGAGACTCTATGTTGTGGTCCAGTGACTGTATGGAGTCAAATGGCCCGCTTGGCCGGCATTTTCAGTCGGCTGCAGCTCTGGCAGCCATCTTATCGCAAGTGGCTAATTTGCTAATTCAAGTGGGGGTCATGCTTTGGGCTACCGTTTAAACCTAAGATGAATCCTTTGCTCATAGTTTTGTGTGCATTTTGGGCCTCCTTTATTGGGCTTTTCTGTCAAATAGTCTTTTGGGCTTTGACAGATCCTATACTTTCACAAATGTGAATGGGTTCAGCATATAGTTTCACAAGAGTCTTTTTATTGACAAGGAAAAGAATGGGAAACTACATTCGACACAACATACTTTCTTGGCCTGATAAAGCAATTAGCAAGATTGAACACTTTAAAACAGCACCGATAAGCTTTTAACTGTCTGAATGCAGAAAAAATAAAGAACATTACAGAGACTGCTTGCAAGGATGACCATTGCTCTATGTAACACTGCAACCTGCAACACATGCTGGTCATTTTCTTGGCCTATTCGGCTTTCCGCAAGCATACCTGCTTCAACAACAGTACCTGCAACACAATCGAAACACATAAGCTATACGAGGATGCACCTTTAACTTGCAACAATTGATTAGGGCTTATAGAGATATAACCAAATACAACAGGTATAGTGACAGTCTCGAAAACAACGATTTTAAGTAGGATTTCTCAAAAAGAAAGCAGAGGCAACTGCAATCTTAGTGGCCTGAAAACCCTATCAAAGCCTATTTCGATCTCATAGTGTAATAACATACACCAACAATAAAACTTTTTTCAATAGATTTCTATGTACCTGCAAAATTTTGATAGAGAAACTAGAAGCAAATGCTTAACTTGCTCGACTTATTACACCTTTAGATTCTCACCATCTTGATTCTTGATCAAAATTAGGTACAAAAGACCACTGCTTTAACTTTCTGAATGTATCATTTTTATGATGTTGAGGCTCATCCTGATGGTGAGAAAACCTATCATCTCCAAACACTAGTAAAAATTCCTGTTTATTTCTTATGTGCTAAATTAGAGCTGCAAGCAGTTACAAGTATGATTACAGAGATTTACATGTTTCGCTAACAGTTCTAAGTGTCGTACTATACCTTATAACCAACCAGATTGACAATTAGACACATGTCATTTTATGCATTATACTTATATTTATTAAAGGTAATTCTTATCTATAAGTTTATTTGTAATTGTAATTATTTACTTATTGGATAAAGTACTTGGAAAAAGATACTTTTTGAAAAAGAATTGTAAGATTGTCATTATTCCCGTTTATTCGTGTTTGTCATCATTTAACTATCTAGAGAAAGGGTTCCCTACGAGTCATTCTGACTGCCAAATTGTTTGGTGAAACTCTACACATTGGAGGAAACACTCAAGCTAGCATTAATCTCCCAAAACACTCACCCTCTCCTTTTGAGATTCTCATCATTAGAGGTTGGAGATGGACAGCTTGTGGTATGCTACAACCCTTGCTTCGTGGTTTGGTAGATTCTCTACAAAGACCTTAAGGTATAGATCCTACACTTAGTAGTTAGTGCTGAAATTCCATTCAACAAAATCATTGTATGTTCCTTGCAAGGGAATTTGATTTTTTGCTTCCTCTGTAATTTTTATTTTGAACTTAATTCATGTTTATATCAATTCCCAACAGTACTTACCCGTAATTGACCTTACAATGTTACTAGCTCCCAATTTTCCTTCGACATATCAAGAAATTCGGCAACACCATCTTCAAACATGACCTGCAAACAAGCACTTGTTTATGATCATTATACTTCCCAAAAAGAACCACAGAAAAGAATTTCTTACCCAGTGCTTTTTCGAATTCTTGTCAAATCGTCTAATAATCCCAAAGGACCTGAAAATTTTCAGTCAGGAGAATGAAATTTAAAAAAATATGTATAAACAGGACCAGGACCCACGACACATGAAGGAAACAAACAAACAACAAGAGAAAACCAATAAAACACAATAAAAGTAATTCAGCAAAATTCATTCATGATACAGTCAAAGAAGCAATTCAAAAAACTTAGCCAACTTAAGAACACTTTCAATGACTCCTTGTTCCACAACCCTATTACCATAGAGAGGAGCAAAAAAAGCAAAAAAAAAAGAGGGAGGAAGACAGAACTACTGAATTTTGTTTTTTAATAAACATACAAATGAAGACCTAATCTATGTAATTATAGAACCACACAAAAAAATCTCGTGCATCTTCCGTGAAGAACCATGACAACAAAAACGTAGCAAATCAAATTGATAATGCACTAAATAATTAATATAACTAACCAAAAATGAGGGGAAAATGTTAACTTTTGAGAAAAAAAATATAGTGTTATGCTTCTTAATATAAAAGTAAAAAAGGGCGATGACACACATCCTACAAGAATCAACCAACCAAAAATCTTCCAAAAATGAAGTTACGCATATTTGACTTTCATAATTATATCATCATTGATTCGGAAAAAGAAATATTTCATAAGTAGATGTCATTTACATAACTAAATCTAACTCAATATTCAAAAAGAAAAAACCTTTCATAAGTACCTGTCATTTATTGGACGAGATATTTTGATCACTTCACCAATGCAACATCGAAAGTGTATCTCTCGTTGATTTTGAGCATGCCGAGAAGTTCCTGAAATTAAGTGCCAGCTTCAACATTTGATCCACTTGAATGCATATCATTTGGTATAAGGACAGGATAAAATGCAATTCACTTACCAACAGGCAAAGCTCCATTCTGGTAATCCAATAAACAAAAATAATACAATTAGTTCAAGGTTTTACCAAAGTCTACAGAATCAATATTATACACAAGAAAGCAGTGATTCGCTGAAATGTTCAATACCACAATGCATAACTCTAAAGAATAAAAACATCTCAGTCACAATCAAATAGCAAGGAATCATACATGCATACAGCATGGACATGAAAAGAAAAAAAAATTACAAAGAATCATAGAAATCTGGAGAGACAGAGAAAGAGAGGGAAGAACTGAACCGATAAGTGAAGGGAAAAATTTTCCAAGGTTCATCTTTGGGATGCAGAGCTGTGGCACAACTATCAATTTATCAATCTATAGAAACTCCAAGAGATACTATTGCCATTGTTAAAAGAGAAATATAAACTAATTTTTTGAAATATTTAACACTGAAATAGTCTGAGCCAAACTCCAATCCTAAAATAGGATTGCGAAATGAACTTAAACACTTAATGCTTCGAAAGAGTGCCAGTCCTGTAATATACGAGTAACTCCTAATAGTTAGTTCTAAATCATGAAAGATTTTAGTTCTTGCGATTTTCAATCATAATGGAAAAATTGGGTAGAAAATGTGTCATTGCATTGAAGACATAAGAACAGATACAGTGCAAATCCTTTTAATTTCATTCTACTGAATACATTTTCCAGGCACAACCAGAAAAATCTTTCATAGCTGATAAGGGAATAATCTTTGTAAAACATGTAACAGGGATCACTTAACCGTCTCAAAGGAAAATCTGATGCAGTTCATCATTTTGTTTGAGCTAACTTATAGAAGCAGCTTTCTTTTTTACTTATCCCAGAAATGTTCAACACCACCACAAGAAGAAATGAGTAAACTTTCTCAAGTCAACAAAAAGCATGTTATATGAATCATCTTTTCAATGATTAAAACACCATTGTAAGTACTGGCCACAAAAGACGCCATTATAAGTTATTGCATTTTTCTACAACAGCACAAATGTAACTGAAACTAGCAATACCAGCAAGCAATAAATTATAACCAAAATGCAAAAGATAGAATTAGATTATAACCACAAAGGAAACAGAAAAGGCGCGTTTGAAACATATCTTGTAATTGATAGTGTCAAAAGGCGTCTTATTACATACCTCTTTTCCAAGTAATACAGCCTTCAATGTTGGGGAGGACACTGCCACCTGGCATGCTACTAGCTTTAATGCTGCATCCGATGACATCTTTGGCTTGCTAGGTTTGACCCCCAGCTTTTGTCTGCAGCCAGCCGCACCACAGTGACAATCTTGATCTGCACCAAATTGAACAAACCTGCTAAATTTGTTAGATGGTACTAAGACTACAAGTTTTGAAGGAACCAATACCATTGGCTTCAGCATTTCACAAGGATTGACTGAAAACATCAGGTTTTATTATCAGTACACAAGAAATGCCACAAACATGAGAGTCAAGCAAGAACTCATACTGATAATCATAGGTCAGATGCTCGCCCTTTTTTATGTCTCGCATTGCAAATATGCCAATCCTTGTTTCACCATCAATTATCCTTCAAAAGGTAAAATAAACAAAAATGTGTAAGACAGCATATCACTTATTATCGACATAAGTCCAGTAATAAGGGTAGGTAGAGAACCATTTCTGCATCTCAGTATTGGGGCAGCAACTGTGGTTTATATATCTGGATTTGTTCCCCTTGTATGTGGCATCAATTACCATATCACGATTGATTTCACATAAGTAGAAGTTGGTTTCCCCACGATGCTTCATGTTCCAAAGCCTCTCCTCACATGTTTTATCATCAATAACTACGTTGACAATACAAGAATGTCCGAAAGGATGTTACTTAGAATAAGGATAGAAACTTCAGTGGAGAGAGCAAGAGTTAAGTACCTTCCCCTACATATTCTATTACAAACTCTCCGTGCTTAATATCTTCATCTGCCACAATGCCTGCCCCACATTTCTCGGTCTACAAGAATTACGTCGTTTAACTTCACATTTCAAAGGGTACGTACAACTAACAACAACAGAGAGTGACCGGTTTCCAACAAAATGCAGAGTTTGTCTTTTGGCACATAGACACAAGATTTTTTTACTAAAGGTTTCATGTCAACAAATCTGTATAACAGAGGACTGTTTGCAAGCTATTATTTGCAAGACATTAATACTACTCATTTACAATTCCTTTCTACTTTCTTAACTGAATGGCTCTTTCATGGATATTTCTACAGATCCTACAGGGCTTCAACACTTGCAATAAAGAAAAGAATACGTATTCCCTTTAGACAATGGAAAGAATCCTAGTCTGCTGAAAACTTCAACATAGCACAGATTTAATCATGATAATATAAAGAAACTCAAACAATTATACCTGAACTAATTTCATTTTTTTGACAGGTCGTTGTTGGAATGGCTTATTCAGGCATGCACTCCCACAGTTGCAGCCAGAAGAGCAACTAGACAATAGCATCCTGCATGAAGAAAAGAAATCATATACACTGCTTGTACAGGGTCAGCAGATATGCCAAAATAAAATGCATAACAAATTACCAAATGGCATGCTATTCCTCTGTCCACATGACATTCTAGTTGATTTTGTAACTTAAATTAGTTTATCAAAAGCTCCAATAAGCACAATAACAGAGACAATGGTAGTGACGGTAACAATGACATCAGGTTTTAAAAAAATACTAGTTTTAACATAAATGACTGGTTATTTTCACAGTTTCTCTTTTTCTTGTTTGTTCTTGATCCTCTCAATTCTCTGCCTAGGTTGATGTCCATAACGACCACAAAAGCAAAAATGAGTTTTCTACATGCTGAATATTTATACGAACCATACAATTTCAAACCACTCACCAGTGGAAGTTGTCACCAAAAAAATCATCATCAATTCCCAAACTCCTATCTAGCTGCTGCGAAAAATTCCAGCAACCTTGACCACTACACTATACCAACCCTAGTTTACACATGCTGATAACCCTAAGCAGAAATTTCCCCAGACTTAACCCACTAGAAATCCATAAGGCTAGATTAATCAAACCTCCCACATGCTGTAATGTAAATAAAATTATATAAGCAAAGATAGCACCATCTTCTAATAACAATTATTGGATGCAGTTTTCTAGTGATGACATGGGGTTCTAGTCCAATTATAACATACCATTTAAGGCTCAAGATAAAATCACTTCAATTAAATTTTGGATAAATCAAAGTAATATGTGAGCAACCCAAATAAGAATGAAACCTGTTTACACTTAAAATCCAAAAATTTATGACTTATAATGTAGAGCAGTTGTGAATTGTGATCAATCAAGACAACTCTTACCCACAGTGGCAATCTCTGCCACAAACAGAAGAACCAGGTGATGCAGTGCAAGAACAGAAAATGCCATCATCCTCAAGGCGCCTTTTTATCCTCTTTGTGAGATATATATCTTAATTTGTTAAACCAACAAAATCAATAACATACAGACATATATACTACTCAGAGGCAAATCAAATCTCTTAGTAAACAGAATGGAAAGTGCAAAATAAATGGAACGACTAATGAGGGTATTCTTGAACCACATATGAAAAACAAGTAAAAATTATAAAGACCAGATTCCTAAGCATAAATGAAACTAAACTGCCATCTTTCTGAAATGGGCCATTCAATGATCAAACAAGAAATGTGGAAGAAGGACAACTACAAACTTAGTGAAAAGGATACTGCGCCTTATAAAGGTGTAGGACATAGGCTTCCACTTATTAAACCAATCTGGCAATTCAAAGTCAACTGGATTTCCAATTTGCTTCAACAACTTGCTGAATGCATAGCCTATGTGACTGCAATCAGAACTCTGATAAACAGGGAAATTCTATAAGAAAATTCATCATATCTTAAAAAAATTTAAGCAATATAATAGCCAAAACCAGATCACGCACTTTCATGACTTTTTATCAAAAAAATAAAAAATAGAAAGGTTAACCAGAAAGATTAAAGATTAATACGTGTATCAATAGTTATATAAATGACCAAAACTTTCCTGCATATATGGTCATTCAACCTTAACATGAAAATTAGTGTTTTAGTTGGTATAGTTTAGTACAACAAAAGGTAGAAAAAATAAATTAAATCACTTCAAATCCAACAGAAAATTAGATATAACAATAGAAAGGTACAGAACCACACCATACTGACTTTGTTAAACAGAAGAGAAGATAAGAATCGAACATCATAACTCTATTATAGCCAAGAAAGCTATTCATAAAAACAACGAAAAAGCAAAAAAGTATCTAGAGAAAGAACCCTTGCAACATTGCAAATCCCAATAAAAATTGTAAAACTTAAAGCTGCTAAACATTAAATCAAAAAATCAGATATGTATGAGCAGAAAGAAGAAAAGAAAAGATTGAATAAGATACATCTCAAACACCATAAGAATCTCTCAATCTTTTACATTGTAAGTACATAGACTGGTATATCTTCCAAAACGAAAATATTTGCATAATGAAACATAAGTATTCAAAGCAGGTAAATTTTAGCACACCTCAAAAATTCAAAAACCAAATAATAAAAATAATAATAATAATAACCAAAAGTAAGTAGAATACATTTGAACCATGGCAGGCAGAAAAATGTAAAGCAACCTTCTTTGTAGCAGGCATGGCCTCAAGTGTTTAACCACAGAGAATATCTAACAATAATTGCCGACAAAACCAAAATTGAAGTCAGTATTCAACGGCAGAATAAAATAAGAAATAAGAGCTAGGTGCTCAAATCAAGATTTACGATTCGCCGAACAGTTTCAGTTAATTTTTATAGAAAATAGTTGGCCAGCACAAGTTAGCTGCTTGGGCTTCTAAAAAAAATACAGAGAAAAAGCTAAGAAGGTTTAGCATAAAGTAAAATCATAAGGCAATAAATTGAACTTCTAGAATTTTGCACTCTCAACCATACAGCCAATACTGCTTTGTTAAGATAAGAAGAAAAATAAGAAAAGAAAAAAAAACCTTACTGTATGAACAAGATTAGGAAATGATAAAGCTCATGAGAAAAACAATGAAAAAAAAAATCAGCCAGTAGGCAGCATTAACAGTTCTAAGAGCAATTTGAGCATGAGGAAATACAGGTTTAGGTAGCCAAGTTTTTCATTGGCGGCAAACAATAAAAAGAGCAAAGATTCAATGAATGAAAAAAAAAAGGAACAAGAAGAAAAGAACTTAGTGATGAAAAGATGATGATATTTATCTAGAAACCCAAAACAAGGAAAATCAGATAAGCCAACAATTAAAAGGAAAAATCACACTTTTCTGAAGAAAATTGAAGTTCGCAACTTTGATTGAATCAACTGAAAAAATCTTAAGTCGAAGTAAACTTACGCTTATAAATCCAAATTGATAGGAAACAATGAAAAGAAAAGTGCAAACAAAATGCTCTGCAACTCCTATAAAATGCAAAACTATGTCAGAATGCTGGATTAGGCGGCGAAGTCACAAGAATTTGACAGAGAAACAGATGATAACAGGGAGAAAGGAATTCTTCGATGCAATCTTGCTTACTTTGGACTTGAGTGGTGTTGTTCTACGGGGGTGAGACTCAAATTAGAGATGAAAGATGGAACAGATTCAGAAGCTGCCGAACAAGACCGAGTTGAAGGAAGATGCTTCGTTGGTTGGAGAAGAAGGTGAAAAACTGTATTACAGTTAGGGCTCAACTATAAAATTGGGGAACGGGAAATTCTATTTACTATCTAAATTTTATTAAGTACCATCTAAGTAATTTTTTCTTTTCAAAATATCCTTCTTTCTTTTTATTTATTTTTTTTGAGTTCTCAAGGCTCACAGAAATAAATTTTCTTGAGCTTTTAAAAGATCAGGAAAAGAAATTTCTATAAACCTTTAGAAATTTACGAAAATTCTCTTTCGTGAACCTTAAAAAACTCACAAAAATTCTTGTTTGTGAGCCTTATCAATTCATTTTTTTTGAGTTCTCAGAGCCCAAAAAAAAAAATTCTATGAGCATTCAAAAGTTCACGAAAATCTCCTTCCATAAGCCTCTTAAATCTCACGGAAATCCCCTTCCGTAAGCCTCATGAGTTTTTTTATTCAAGGGTAAAATAGTAAATTACTTAAAAAATATGATGTGTTTATTTTTTTTAGTTGTATTTAGAAGCTCCCTTGGGGAATTGAATTGAAGTTTTTTTTTACTTTTTTTTTCCATAAAAACAAAAAAAATAAAAGAGATAAAAAAATTAGTTAAATTTAATAAGTCCAAATTTTATTTTTTTAAAAAGGTACATTTTGATTCAAAATTATAATCATAATCACGATATTACATTCTATAAATAGATAACTTGATAAGGAGTAAATACAAAAACCAACTAAATAAATAATAACAAACTAAATAAATATCACATTTAGTGAGACTCGAACTAAAATCTTAAAATCTCATTACATCTTTCTTGTCACTAAGCCAAGGCCTCATCGATATAAGTTCAAATTTTGTAAATTAAGATAATATAATTTATAATTAAGATATTTTCATTTTTTTTGTCAGCAAAAATATAAAAAGAATGAAAAAATCAAATTTAAATGTAAACAAATACTAATTAAATTTAGTAATTCAAATTTATAAAGTAAAAATAATATAAATTATAATTACTTTTATGTTTAAACAATTGAAATTTTTTTAAAAAAAATTATTTAAACAATAGATTACTTTGAAAACTAATTTAAAAAATTATTCAAAAAATAAAAAAAAAGAAAGGAAAAAAAGGAAGTAAAAAGAAAAAAGAAAATGAGAGCAAAATGAAAATGAGAAGAAAAATAGTAATTCGAATTAATCAATTAAACAATGATATTTGATATCTTAGATGTTTAAATCATTTGTTAAATGTAATTTTTAAAAGTAAAATCGATAAACTATAAGTATGATATACATATCTTTAGACGTATTAGAACTATAAGTAAGATATATATATACATATATATATATATATATATATATATATATATATATATATGTGTGTGTGTATATATATATATGTGTATATATATATATATATATATATATATATATATATTATCTTTAGATGATAACTATATGCATGTATTCTTATTAGTCGCTGAACCAAATGGAGGCCGGGATGAGATGATGCAATGGATCCCTCAAGTGCTGACATAAGTAAGGATGGCAATGGCTACTCTGTAAACGGATACCCAATATTACCCGACTCGATTAAGTAGGATTAAGGTAGTATGTAATCGGATTTAGGTAGTAAAATTACTACTCGTCACGGGTTCGGGTAATTACTTTAGAGTATCCGCTACTCGAACCCGATTATAAATAATAATTAATTAATATGATATTTATATTTTTATATAAAAATTATTTATTATTAATATTGTATTTAATTAAATTAATTCATCAAATATCATAATTATGATTTTTAACTTTAATTTATATTTATTAGTTAAATTAAATTTATTAACTTAATTTTTTAAAATAAATTATTTCAAAATTTATTTTAAATTTATATTTGAAAGTCAAACTTTGACTTAATAAACGGGTATTTAACAGGTTCGAGTAGTTAAACGAGTATTTTTATTTTATAAGGTTAGGGTTCAGTTAACACAAATCAAAATAATCAGGTAGTTAATTGGGTTCAGGTTTTATATATTCTAGTCGGGTTCGGGTATCCCAAAATTAGTGAGTACCCAACCTGTTTACATTCCTAGACATAAGTTCTATCAGAGATTGGTACATGTAAAAATGTATTTTAATTTTAAATATATTAAAACAATTGCATAATGCATATATTATTAATTAATATATTACAAAAATGTGTAAATTATATGATATTGAAAATAACGTTTTTTCTATTACTTTAGATAATAGTTCGAATAATATTGTAGCTATTCCTATATTAATTATAAGTTTAATTCCAATTGTGCAAGGCATATTTTTCATATTGGATGTACATGTCATATTATAAATTTATGTGTTCAAAATAGTTTTAATGTTAATGGCATGGGCATAAGGACCCAACTGGCACTTTGGTCGCGTAGGATTTAAGAGGTGGCCCCCGCGGTGACCTTACAATGTGAGACAGGCGGTCGCCCACTCACTCACTCAACGTATTGTCCGCTTTAGGCGGTCGTCTCAGTGGAGAATTAAAGCTGTGAGGGGGGCGACTGCCCACAGCAGACAATACGTTGAGTGAGTGAGTGGGCGACCGCCTGCCTCACATTGAAAGGTCGTCGCGGGGGCCACCTCTTGAATCCTACTGGACCAAAGTGCCACGCCGGGTCCTTACAATGGGTCGAATTGATAAAATTAAAACTTTAGTAAAATGAATCTGCAACCTAAATCATAAATGTTAATGGAAATGGATTTGCAAGCGAATAACATAAATGCTAAAGTGTTTCCACTTCTTGTGAAAATAAAATAGAACTCACTCTATTGTTTGCTTTATTTTATTTTACCTTGTAAATATATTTTTACTCTTTGCAAATAGCCTGATTTTAGCAATTAATGATGATAATTGGATTTTTATTGAAAATTGTATTGATTTGTTATCAACTTTAAAAGAAACAACCGAAAGATCTTCAACTCAGTATTATCTAACTACACTTTTTTTGTTTCTATAGTTTTTATAATGTTTAAAAAGTTTTTTACAATTTAGGAATGATGAAACTTTATCTTTTTTTTTTATTTTTTGTATATGACAAGAGGAAAAATTTAGAAAATATTGGGAAATAATTCAATCTATTCATTGTATGATAACTTTATTAGATTCTAGTCAAAGTGAGGAAAAATGTAGAAATTTTTTTTAATATTATAAAGAATATTTTGGGCTTGATTCTATTGAGAACCAAAGGTCTTCAATTAACACGTGTTTTCGAGAGTTATTTACTTTTTATGAAGGTTAGAGGTAGTGGTGGTGCTAAGATTTCGGATTAGGGGGGGCCAAACCATTTGCATAAAAAAAATTTAATTATTCAATAAAATCTGTTACTAGCTTAAATTTTTTATTTAGTATCTAATATATTATTATTTTACCAAAAACATAAAAAATACATGTGAAACATGACATTCCATATATAAACATATATAGAAAAAAAATGAAGTATGAAAAGAAAAAAATATATAATTATTGAAAATGGAGGAAAGACAGATATTTTTATTTAAAACAGTGCATGATTATTTTTGGTAAGAAAAAAATTATTTGAGTTTAAAGTTTTAATAAATTTTATTTCAATGCAAAGAATAAAGATTAACTTTTATTCCATTTTATTTTGGAACCTTTTTAACAATTTTCATTGTTTAAAATTTTTTTTAAAAAAAAAATGGTGTAGTAAAAACCATTGATATAAGATTAATTAATCTATCAATAAGAAAATACACATTAATTTAATCATTCTTCACAATTACAAGTTTATCTAAAAAATTAATAATAAAAAACTTGAACTATATTAATTAATTATTTCTTTCGAATTTTAAGTGATGTTTTGTTTAACAATATTTATTTAGGATATAAAAAATAATTAAGTGAAGTTTAAATTTTTATAGGACTGTAACAATTAAAAAAATGCTTAACTAGTTTTTTTAACATATATCTAACATACAAAGTTTAAATCAATAATATCTATAAAATAACTTCATGAAAATTAAAATCAAATAATTTTTTTTCATTGTGTAAAATGATATTAAATTCCTTTGGAAATTTGTTTAAAATCTGATAGTTGATTTTTTTCTTAAAATTTAAGCTCTTATATTTATAAAGATTGACATTTTTTTTTTGGATTTATGAGGAGAGGAGACATTTTGTTTTTTTTGAAGGGGCCAAAGGTAAATTAAAGTTTAAAATACATACATGTATAACAGTACAAATAAAAAATATAAAAAATGTTGGCCCCTCCTTGCTATAACGTGGCTCCGCCACTGGTTAGAGGAAATAGCTAAACCAGGAACAAGAAGAATCGAACGAAAAAAACCAATAGTGATAGCAGCAGTCAAGGCATTTTTTACGCAATTAAAGCTACAAGGAAGAGACTGAAGTTGAAAGGAAAAGACAGCGGATCTGATTATGGATCATCATCCTCCTCTTGACGAAGCCATGAAAGTAACTCAAATGATATATAAATTTTCTTAAGTCACAGTTTTCAAATAAAAAAAAAATTTGATCTTCTCTAATAGTGGAAAGAAAGCCAAAGAAAATTTTTGACTTTAGCTTTCATGGCTTGAGATGTTTTCGCAATGCAAGCATCATATGTTGTTTCAAAATCTGCATTCTTGACATGTGGAATAATCATTGGAGATCAGTGAACCAGTCTTAATCTGGCTTCATTATACATGCTAACGTGCCTTAAAGATTGGCTTGAAGCAGAATCTCTCAATAAAGAACTTGGAATGATCAATGAGTTCGCTGATAATCTTTCGGAAGAGAAAGAAGAAATTTCAAAAGCAGTCTCTATAAATTATGAGTGTAGACACCTAATTTTATCCGGGTTTAATAAATTTGAAAATTTAAGAATCAAATCCTGTAGAATAAAATTAACTCAAATTAATTAAAGCATATCTTCTTAGTTTAAAATTTGATAAAATTTGTGTGAATTTGGATCATGCAAAATTTGTTAGACTTATGGACTTAGAAGTCCAAGTTAAGTTGAATTATGTTTTGTGGGCTTGAAAGCCCAATTTTTTCTATTTTTAATTTTATTTTTATTTTCTAATTTGGTTTTTGATTTTATTTTTTTTATTTTAATGAATTTAATTAATGACAATTTCTTCTTAAAAAAAAGGGAAAATTAAAAAAAAATAGAAGTAGTGGGTGTTGTGCTGTCACCCACTCCTACCAGCCACCTACTCTACCAACGTTACTCTCCTTAAAAACCCACCTTTCACCACTGGCTGCATGACGGGAGGCAACCAAAACCACTGTCCATGACAACCCCATTCAACACCCAATCGCCCTTCTTTAACTATCCAAACCCATACCCTCCAAATCTAAAAACCACACAAGCCCGAACCCTCACCCTTTAGCTCACCGCGTACAGCCACCAACCACCGCCATTATCACCAAACAACCATCTCTCATCACCAACACACACATAGCCCTTAGCACCACCACCACAGTCCCATTCAACCTCAGCCTAGCTACTCGAAAACACCCAGAAAACCCACCCAAAGCAGCGAACAATCACCTTTCCCAACCCATAGACCCCCAACAACCAACTTCAGCACCATCACCTCACCATTATTCGGCTGACAGTCACCTCACCAAAAACAACCACAATACCACCGAAACACCAAGCCACGACCGACACCTCTGTAACTCAACCGAAACCCCTGCATGCCCACAGAACCAAGTATTCTCATTTCCAACAAAATCATCACTACCAACCAAATCTACACAATCAAACACAAACCAACACCTGTAAACACACGCACGCACATACACACAAACAACCACATTCCTTACAAAACCGATGAGTAACCACAACAAAAAACAACAAAGAAATTCGAGAAAAGCCAAAGAAGGTTTCGGATGTGTTTTTTTTAGGTATTTTAGGTATCAAATCAAAGACGTAACTTGTTTGGGAATAGGAGAAGCGTATATATGAAGGAGGAAGGTGGATGAGTGGCAGAACATGACAGTTTGGGGTGTTGAAGCTGCGGGGTTCTTTGTCAGATCTGTTTGTTTGTAGATGGATTTTGAAAAAATAAAGGTTATGAATAGAAAGAAGAATTGAAAAGCTTTCGGAAAGTATAAAGCTTTTGGCCATTAGCCGCTGACAAGTAGCGGCCGGTGGCTTCGACGAACGAGCCAGCTGGAAAAGGGAGAGAGTTTTTGGAATTTTTTTTAGAACAAAACTGAGAAATGAAGAAGAAAAAAAAGTTGGCTTTTATAGCTTAAAAAAAGAAGAGAAAAGTTGTTGTCGACCCGCGCCTAGACCCGACCCAGGTCCATGATCCGCGCGACTGACCCGCTGCAGAGAAGAGGATCTACGCGCCGCTCCAACGCCTGACTCGACCCGCGCCTAGTTCTGGTGGACCGACCTAACCGAGCCCAATCCGTGGAACCTCTTCGGGCTGACCTACTTGGGCTATTTGCAGCTAAATCTTCCTTGGGTTTAAAACCCAAACCATTTGGGTACATTTACTCCAATTTTAGCTATTTTTGACTTAATGTTTAGTTTTCATGCTTTTATTATTATTATTTTGGGAAGATATATGGATTATATATATGTTGAATAACAATTTTAGAAACTCATATGGTTAGTCAATGGATTACATAAATGTTTTTAAACAAATATAAATAAATAAAAATATAAAACAATATAATTTTTATTTAAGCAATGTTAACAAATAGTGATTTCTTAACTGATCTCTAGGTGAGAGAAATCCATCTAAATATTACCAAAAGTATTAGAATATTTAGTGCGATTTTTCAATAATTTAATTTTCCGTTAAAAATAAAAATGAACAAGTTTTTAAAAGAAAATAGAAAAAAAGAAATTAATGATAAATTTTAAATTTAATTAAATGAATTTCCAATGATAAGATGTTATGGAAGTCACAAGTAGTGATTCCTAACTGATCTCTAGGTGAGAAGAGTCCGCTAAATATTACCAGCGTATTGGAATATTTAGTACGATTTTTCAATAATTTACATTCTTGTTAAAAATGAAAATGAATAATTTTTTTTAAAACAAAGAAATATAAATAAATAAATAAATAATGAAATTTAAATTTAATTGATGTGAAGCCCGATGATGGGATGTTATGAAATTCACAAATAGTGATTTCCTAACTGATCCCTAGGTGAGAAGAGCCACTAAATGTTACCAAAGTATTAGGATACTTAGTGTGATTCTTCAATAATATTGATTTTTATTTAAAATAAATAAAATAAAATTTTATAAAAAAATTATCATAAAAAATACATATGCATCATTTTTTATCTATTTGCATCATATACATTCATGATAATTTTCGAAGCAAGTGTGAATCTTTTGAGGATGAGAATCTATAAAAATCACAAGTAGCGATTCTTAAGAAATCTCTAGGTGATGATGTTATTTCAAATATTACCAAAAGTATTGAGTATTTGATTTAATATTTCAATACAAAAAAGTTCACATTTACTTTTGAAAAATAAAATTTAACCTTTTTAAAATAAAGAAAAATGATTTTGATAAATGATAAATATCCTTAAAAAAATTGCAATACAAATAGAAATTATTTTTTTAAATATTAAATTAAGACCATTTTATTGAAATTAAAGGATAACACTTAGTTAAGATGGTACCGTTTTTTAACGGGCGACGTGGGGGTGCTAATCATTCCCCACGCGTAATCGTACTCCCGAACCTGATTTTGTTTTCGCAAACCAAAAATTATCTTTTTAATAAAACTTAATTAATTTTGAGATTTTTGTTAAAAAGATGAATATTTTTAGATGACCAATCACACCTAGTCAAAAAAATATTGGTGGAGACTCGCTTTGTTTTTAAATGTTTTCAAAATCGTCAAGCGATCGAGTCTCAGGACAAAATCGTTACGACAGCTTGGTGACTCCACTGGGGACTTTGAGAGTCGAACCATTTATTAGTCATGTGTTATCCTAAGTTTTAATTTAATAGTCTTGATTAATATTTAAATATAATTCACTTAGATTTTGCAAATTATTTTGTTTGCATTTGCTTTTTATGTTTTTTTATTTATATATTGTTATTAATAAATTGTTGGGGCATGTAGGATTATGGTTATAGTGTGATGAATGATTAATGTGTTCTCTCATGCACACACTTATACTTGCATTTTCATAACATGAGCTCTATACCCGAGTTTTGTCCTCCTTAGGAGGGAGTAAAGTACCTATGCTCTCGTGAGGTAATAACCTCCGCAATGGCAAGCGAAATACTCTCACTCAAATTAAATCTTACTAGTCCAATGTGAATGACAATGGGGTATAATTTGAGAACCTTTAGATCTTCATAAATCCCAACCCAACATGTAAAGGCCCTAAGAAACCAACTTTAGGTAGAGCTATGTTCGAATCCTATAGAGATTATCCCAAAATTAGAACACATGAGGGAACATATTTGACTCTTTTCTCATATCTATAATAAAGGTACTATCAATTTTGGTTTGAATTGTATATAATTTAAGTCTTTGATTTTTTTAAAAAAGGAATTTTTGTAAAATAAAAATGAAAAAATATTTTATTTATAAAAGATCTTGTAAAAAAATCCATTTATTTTTGAAAAAATAAAGATGTGTGATAAAAATAATAGAACAAATATGTAATTTTTCTTTTAAAATGCAAATAATTCTTCATTCTTTTTTTTAAAAGGGGATTTTTTTTTTGAAAATAGGTTCATAAAAATAGGAACTAATAAAAATACATTCTCCAAAGTAAGAGGAAGAAAAGAGGTTTATGTATATTTGGTTACAAAATGTTTTTATATCTACAAAAGCAAAAAAAGTTTTAATTTCTTTCACTTTTTTTCTTTAAAGGAAAAATATGAAATGATAAAAACTGCATAAACTTTTCTTTTTATAATAAAAAATTGAAATAATTTGTTAAAAAAATGGTTGAGAAAAATATGATTTTTGTTTTTTTTTCACTAAAGATAATAAAAAGAAATTCAATTAAGTTTTTAATTAAAATTTTTTTATTCTTTATTCTTCTTGGAGAAACTTCTTAAGATAAATGCATAGAAAAGAAAAGTAAAAGGGACTGAGTAGAAAATGAATTAATCTTTCTTCAAAAGAGACTTAGAATAAAATGAGAAAATGAATGAAAAAGAGTTTTTCTTTCTTTTTAAAGTCAAAACAAATATTGAAGAAAAAAAAGACGAATAATTTATTTTCTTGTGTAGAATTTACAAAGAATAGTTTGACATGTAAAATATTTTTGGTTACACAAGAAGTTTAATAAAAATGCAAAAGTGCTTGTGAAAAATAATTTTTAAAAAAATGGTTTGAAAATAAAAACAAAATTTGTTTTTAATCTTCTCATTGCAAGAAATTTTTTTTTGAATAAAGGTGAACAAAAAAGTCAACAAAAGTTTTCCTTGAGTTTGTTTGGTGTATGTTTTCAAGAATAATTTGATATGGAAAATATGGAAAAAAATAAAAAGAAATAAATTTTTTGGTACAATAAAAATCCAACATGAAATATAAAAATAGTTAGGTAAAAGAAAAATTAGAAAAAAAAACTTTTGTAAAATTTTTTATAAGGAGTTTCAGTTTTCTTCTTTTCTCTTGGTATATACACTTATGGTAGAAATATTACCTAAGCATTGTACAAACAAAACCCATTTCTTTTTCCAAACATCTTAATGCCTGATGTCATTCTTGTTTTTTATCATCCATTTCATCCATGCATTTGTAAACATGTCTATCGTAACGGTTTCGCGCTCGACGATTTTTGAAAATATTTAAAAACAAAGGGAGTCGCCATCAATCTTTTTTGTTAGGTGTGATTAGTCACCTAAAAATATTTATCTTTTTAACAAAATCTCAAAATTAATTAAGTTTTATTAAAAAGATAATTTTTGGTTTACGAAAACAAAATCGGGTCCGGGAGTACGGTTACATGTGGGGAAGGATTAGCACCCCCACGACGCCCGTTAAAAAACGGTACCATTGTAATCATGTGTTATCTTTTGGATTTGTACAAGAATTTAGGTGGAAATGTATTTCACAATGATCTTGCCACAATCGACCACCATTGTCCAGAATTTTTGAGATTGTCATTGATTTCCAAAAAATTCTCAAAAAGTTTTGCAAATCGGTTATTTCTTGAAAATCGTTAACAATTAAGCCCTATCATGGTCAAAGCGGAAACAAAATCGAACTTTCAAAAAATTTATACCCCAATTTGGCTTTTTTTGGCTTTCGACTGACTTAGATTTAATGGAGATGTGATCTAAGAATGATTTAATATATTCATCTTTGACAGTAATTACCAATTTTCTTGGAATCACTTTTATCATTAATGTGAAGAAAAGAAACATTCTTGTCATATGCCACTGGAAAATAACTTATGCGAAAAGTTGCGCTTATACAATTATCACCTAGGCCAACGGAAATGACAAGCATTTTTCCAACAAAATACAGACTTCAGAATCTTAAAAACATTCGTTTTCCTCCAGACTGATCTGCCAAAATGCCATGATTTTACACCAAAGTGGACTTCCACTGTTCCAT
The DNA here is from genome assembly GCA_032173925.1 of Heritiera fomes. NCBI lineage: Eukaryota > Viridiplantae > Streptophyta > Magnoliopsida > Malvales > Malvaceae > Heritiera > Heritiera fomes. Next base: position 1,448,761 of record JAPDPM010000010.1, on the reverse strand, counting down.
AAGTTCTCAAGTCAAGATTCCACCATTCACGAGCTCCTCGATCCTTTCTTTCAACTGCTTGCATTTTTCTGTGGAGTGCCTAATTGCCCCCATGTGATAGTCACATCTACTATTCGAATCATAGCTCTTGGACAATGGGTTCTGGGCTGTTCTCAAAGGTATAGGGGTCAAATATTGGTTTTTCACTAGAAAAGGTAAAAGATCGAAGATTGAAATTGGGATTTTTCCTTGGTTGCTTCTCGATCTTTTTCTGTTGTTTATTGATTGTTGAGGAGGTTGAGCTGTTGGACTAGGTATAAAGATAGGCACATGAGCCACCGTTGGAGGGTAGGAGTTTGCTTGGCATCCTAGTTGTGGGATCGGTGAATACAGATAAGGATCGTAGGAGACATTGTTCAAGGTTGGATGGTACGACGATTGAGGCAAATAGGGATGATGTGGAGTGGAATTTTTGGGAAATTGCCCCTCAAATGTCGCAGCTTGCACTTCTTCTTCCATTCTTTCAAGTCTGTTATTGACCCTGTCACCTATCTTGATCTTCCCTCTCTTGATTGCATTCTCAATCATCTCTCCGAAGGCTACCATGTCGGCAAAATTCTTAGTAACATTCCCAATCATCTTATCATAATATGGTGCCTGGAGGGTACTAAGAAACAAAGTTGTAGTCTCTTTTTCCGTGAGGGGAGGCTGGACCTGGGTGGCAACATTCTTCCATCTCTAGGCATATTCTCTAAAGCCTTCAGTAGCTTTCTTCTCCATGGTTTGCAAAGATAAACGATCTGGGGCCAAATCCACAATATGCTTATATTGGGTAACAAATGCCCTTGCTAAATCTTCCCATGAGTAAACATCGCCCCTGCCCAATTGAGTATACCACCTAGCAGCAAATCCTTTAAGGCTATCTTGGAAAACATGGATCAACAGCTTGTCATCATGCACATGTGCTGCATATGCATATATATTTGTATTTGTTATCATTATTATTAGTATATGTTATTATTATTATTATTATTATTATTATTATTGTTGTTGTTTATTACTTATTTTATTATCTATCCAATCAATGCATTAAAGGGGATCCTCTTTCCCATAACCGCCGGTCAGCCCACTGCCACCCTGCCATCAACCTCCCTCCCGAGGCTGTCCACCATCCTGTCACCCATCTCATCTCTGCCAGCCACCATTCCCGGGCCCTCAAGCCTATAAAAACCCTCCCTCAAGCTTTGGCTCAGGGGGATCGGGGACAACCCAAGACCTTTTTTTGACCACCGGGAAGACCGAAGCTGAAGGCTCCTATCTCAGAGCCGACCACCAACTACCCCTTTAGCCCACCATTCGGCTGTCCTTCACAAGCCCTAGAGCCTCACCCGAAACCCCTAAACACCAAGCCCTCACCACCACCACCTAAACCCTCAAACACCCTAAACATCACCCTTACCACCACCACTGAAACCATCAAAAACCATCACCAAGCCTTCGCCACGGCCACCCGAACATAACCCCACAACCACCAAACCCCTTAACCCATATCGAAAACCCGAGAAACCCTAGAACTCGAGAACCCCGAACCCCAGATATGAGATCTAGATCCCTTTCGTATCTGCAAAAAAGGAAAACGAACCAAACAACAGCAACCCAAAAAACCCACAACCAGATTCAACACCAGATCCCAAAAAAACAAAAAAAAAGGAAAAAGACTTTCGGGGGGTTCAGATCTAAGTAGTTAGGGTGAGATTTGGGTGAAAGGGAGGCTGGATTCGGGCTTAGGAGGTTGAGAGCTTTCGAAAAGTTGAAATCTTTTTGATTTTTGGCCACTGCCGATGGCGAACGGCGGCTGCATACGGCGGTCCGGCAGCGCCGGAAATCGCCTGGCCAGGAGAGCTTTGAGAGTTTTTTTTTTTGTGAAAGGAGAAAAATAAAAAAGTAAAAAAAAGGTCTTTTATAGCTAAAAAAAAGAGAAAAGGGTAGACCCGCGCGTGGCCCGGAATTACCACATGTGGAATAATCATTGGAGATCAGTGAACCAGTCTTAATCTGACTTCATTATACATGCTAACGTGCCTTAAAGATTGGCTTGAAGCATAATCTCGCAATAAAGAACTTGGAATGATCAATGAGTTCGCTGATAATCTTTCGAAAGAGAAAGAAGAAATTTCAAAATCAGTCTCTATAAATTATGAGTGTAGACACCTAATTTTATCCGGGCTTAATAAATTTGAAAATTTAAGAATCAAATCCTGTAAAATAAAATTAACTCAAATATATTAAAGCATGCTTCTTAGTTTAAAATTTGATAAAATTTGTGTGAATTTGTATCATGCAAAATTTGTTAGACTTATGGACTTAGAAGTCCAAGTTAAGTTGAATTATGTTTTGTGAGCTTGAAAGCTCAATTTTTTCTATTTTTAATTTTATTTTTATTTTCTAATTTGGTTTTTGATTTGATTTTATTTTATTTTAATGAATTTAATTAATGACAATTTCTTCTTTAAAAAAAGGAAAATTAAAACAAAAAAAAAATAGAAGTAGTGGGTGCTGTGTTGTCACCCACTCCTGCCAACCACCTACGCTACCAACCTTGCTCTCTTTAAAAACCCACCATTCACCATTGCCTGCACGACAGGAGGCTACCAAAACCACCATCCATGACAACCTCGTTCAACACCCTGTCGCCCCTCTTCAACTACCTAAACCCGTACCCTCCAAATCCAAAAACCACACAAGCCTGAACCCTCACCCTTCAGCTCACCGCGTACAACCACCATAGCCCTATTCAACCTCAGCCTAGCTACCTGAAAACACCTAGAAAACCCACCCAAAGCAGCCACCAATCTTCACCAATGACCACCTTTCTCGACCCCCAACAGCCAACTTCAGCACCATCACCTCACCATTATTCTGCTGACAGCCACCTCACCAAAAACAACCACAACACCACCAAAACACCAAGCCACCACCAGCACCTTTGTAACTCAACCGAAACCCCTACATGCCCACAAAACCAAGTATTCTCATTTCCACCAAAATCATCACTGCCAACCCAAATCTACACAATCAAACACAAACCAACACCTATAAACACACGCACCCACATACACACAAACAACCACATTCCTCATCGAACCGGTGAGAAGCCTGTTGACACCTAATTTTGTTCCATTTTTGTTATTATTATTATTATTATTATTATTATTATTATTATTATTATTATTATTATTATTATTATTATTATTATTATTATTATTATTAATGCATGTTACAAAATAAGAAATTGAAACTTTTTCTTTTACTTATATTTTCATTAATTATTGTCGATGAGAAAATGTATAAAAAAAATAAAAAAAACAAAGAAAAAGGGAAATTAATAATTGTCCGATGATGGGATGCTACGGAAGTCACAAGTAGTGATTCCTAGCTGATCCCTAGATGAGAAGAGTTGTACTAAATGTTGCCAAAAGTATTGGAATATTTAGTATGATTTTTCAATAATTTAATGTGAAGACCAAGAATTTTCAAAAAAATAAATATAAGGTATCCGAAAAAATTTAATTTGGACAAATTGAAATCCAAATTAAATAAGAATGAAAATGGAGAAATATAATTTGGATATTGAGAAATCCAAATTATAATAAATACAAAGGTGAGTATTTACATATATTTATATAATTTGATTATATAAATACATTTTTTTAAAATATATTTTATATGCTTTACATATTTACATATGTATATGAATAAATATATATGAAATATAGTATATATATATATGATAGATAGATATATATATATATATACTATTTTTATCATAAAATAAATACATATGTATTTATGTATATAAATAAATATATATGAAATATATATATATATATTTTAAAATTAAAGTGTAGATATATATATATATAATAATTATAGATAAAATTTTACAAATATGATTATATGAGTATAGTAATTATATATGTATATAATTATATAAAAGAAATAAATAAAAAAAAAGAGAAGAATAGAAACAGGGGTCGGGACCCGACCCCTGTTATTTCCTTCTGTTGAAGGAAAAACAGAAGAAAAAAAAAACTAAAGAGAGAACGCCGGACGACGCCGGCCACCGGAGAAAGGAAGAAGCGGGAGGAGCGACGTCGTCGGCAAAGGAAGAAGCCGATAACGGTAGACCAAGTCGGAAAGAGAAAGAAGCGGTGCGAAAACAGAAGAGAAAACCGAAGGAAAAGAGAGGAAAAGAGAAGAGGAGATCGGCGGTGCCGGCCGATCCGGGCACCGCCACTCCCCCCACGAGATCGGCGGGGACCAGGGGAAGGTGAGAGGAGCCACCGACGAAGAGGAAAACGACGGAGGAAGGAGAAAAAAGGAAGAGAAGAGCCGCCGGTGACGCTTCCAGATCCGGCACCGTTGCCGGTGATAGGGCCAAACCGAGACCAGATCCGGCTTCGTGGCAACCTCGGCAAGCTGTTGGGTGGCCGAACCGCCGGAATAGGTGGCCGCCGGTGACCGAACCGGTCAGCCAAAGTTGAACCGGCCAAGCCAAGCTTTGACCCGACCTGACCCGGTTTGACCCGACCCGACCCGGTTCAGGAAAAAAAAAGAAAAAAAAGAGAGAAAGAAAAAAAAAGGAAGAAAAAGAAAAGAAAAAGAAAAAGAAAAAGGAAAAGGAAAAGGAAGAAAAAGAAGAAAAGAAAAGAAAAAGGAAAAAGGAAAAGGAAGAAGAAGAAGAAAGAAAAGGTAAGGAAAATTGAGGAAAAATAAATTGATGGTCTTTATTAAATAATTTATGGTTATATTGATGTAGTGCATTGATTTTGAAATTGTAGCAAAAATGAAAATGAGACGAATGGTGGAATTCGGCAAGGCTCGAAAAATCGGAAAGTGCGCTAAGCTTGGCGAATAGGTAAGATACTCTTATAAAGCCTTAGTAGCATTATATTGTATGTGGGATTTATGATGTTATATGATGCATTGATGGAATGATTTTTAATGGAATTGTGATTTTTTTTATATGATGCATCGATTTAAATTGATTTGTTAAAAATGCTAAGAGGACCCACAACTGATGGTGGGGGTCTTAGTAAGAGGTAAAAATTGGTGAGAATCAACGGCTGTCAGTATAAATTGTGTTTCCTTGCAGGAAGTTTAGAGGAAATTAAGCCGTTATACTGCCGAAATTTCCACGAAAATGTTTACGGAAAAATATTAAATTCTCATCTAAATGGAATCCTGAAAGAATTATCGAAGATAAGCTTGAAAGGATCTTACTGTGTCATAGGAAAAATTGATTTTTTAAATGGTTGAGAAGGTTAATGGATGAACACGATAATGTGAGGAATTTGGTTGTGAATCTTATAGAGTCGATAATTCGAGTTATTTAATATTTCAAGTTGACTATCGAGCAGAAATTGAGGTGGAATCTCGATAGTTGTAGTATTGATAGATGTAACGATGATTATATGATATTGCTTTGAAGAGAATATCATAGTTGAAAAGTGATGATTATAGAATTGATAGATTCAAACAAATGGACCGTCTTAGTGGTATGATTGAGATAATGATCATAAGAAAGTAGATCGCGAAATCTTATGGACATTTTGATGTGTTATGACCTCGAAGTTAGAGGATTGTAAGTGTGGATAATGACCTATCTGGCAATATGACAATATAATCTTAATATACCATAAGGCTGAAATTGAGAAAAAAAAATAATAGCAATAAAATGAGATTTAGAGAATTTGGTACTTGATATATACTACATTATGGAATATCTTTGTCAATAGAATGGATTCGAATCAATGTTTGAATAAGAAATTTAGGCTACTGAAGACACACCTTAGTCTGATGTCATAATATGCACAACAATAGATTGAATGAGTATTGAGATATATTTGGATATATTTAGAAAATCATTCATGCATGACATATAATCTCATGTTGTTTTAAAAGAAAAAGTGATATTTTAAAAAGAGATGCATCGAAATCTTTTAAGTGAAAGTAAATATTTGAAATGATTAGACAGCCACAGACCTTGATGTTTAATATCATTTTGACATTATTCATGACATGTACAGATTGAACATGAGATTTGATTATGCATTGATTTGACAAAAGACTCGGTTTTAAATGTTTTTTTTATGAAGGCTGTCTAAATGAATTCAAAATGATATATCAAAAGATTTTGATTTTTGAGACGACAGGTACCCTATTGAATGCCTGAGTGGCATATGCCTTTGTGGCACAGAGTATGTATTTATTGTGTGGTTCTGCCTGTGTGGCATGGAACCCCATTTATACATATATGATATGTACATGTAAATGTTGCCTGATGAGATTATTCCAGGCTGTCCGACAATAGTCGTGGACACATTCCTCAGTTTCCAGCTGATCAGTGGGACTGGGACGATCTATGATCATAGATAGAGAACCCTTCGAGGGAAAACTATCCCATTGATAGTTACAATGGGTTAGAGATGATATGATAATAGAATAGGGATTTATGCCTAGTCTCTTACTAAATGTTAAAGAATGTCTAGAGTACGATTTATTATATATTAAAATCTAGACATGATATGTTTTACAGTATACATGAAATGATTGAAATTGAACGATTGAAACATGGTTTATATTATGCATTATGTGATTTGAGACTTTATATGTTTTAAACCATGTTTATTTGACATGACAAATGAAATGATGTACATGTGGTTTTATACCACACATGATATGAATAAAGATTTCATATGTTTTAAAATGTGTTTTAAAATATATGTCAAATGATTCTAAATTACATGACTTTCGTACATGATTATGTACTACATGAAACATGATTTGAAATGAATGTTTTATACAGAACACAAATTTTATACGGTACATATTGAATCATGTGATGATAGCACACGGTGGTGGCGATATTTCATCTAGACGATGACATGATATGATACATGAACATATGATAGATATGAAGTGAATTGTGAACTTACACTATGGTGATCATGATTTCTCTACAAGGAAAAGTGATATGAGATGATAAATTACAGGAGTACGATTATGAAATATAAAGTGAATTGATATGGTGCTTCAATTGGACATGATGTACTCCGAGATAGAGGAAAATATAGACTAATAGTATATGACATTCAATTTGGATACGACAGATTGTTGTGCGATGCACTATAGTGTAAGGATAAGAAGACTGAAAAGTGATTATGATGATAATTTTAAAAGTATAAGTGATAGACAGATGACAAGAAATGAGATAATGATATGTTATCGATGAGAAAGGATTAACTGTGATTGCAAATTTGCAAGTTTTAAGCATTGCAGATTAAGACAGTGTAATCCTACTCTTGTATTTATATTAGTATCTTACTGAGCCGTGGTTTTGCTCACCCCACTAAATTTCATCTCTTTCAGATTATTGAAGTTAACATCTGCCATGTGAGCTGCTCAGTGGGCATCGGAGACTGTATATGGACTTGGTACTAGTCTTCTGAGGTATATGTTTCTTATAAATTACTTGTTTACATTTAAGACTTAAATTGAAGCACAGTACATATTCTGTTTAACAAGTCGGGATGTAACTAAGAATCGTTTCCGTGGTTGTTAAATATTTAAATGGAATAACTATAGGTCACCGAGATAGTATAGTAACTACACTGACACCAAATACAAACCTTAAAATGAAAAAGAAAAATTTAGTCCATAAAATTGTAGACTAAGAAAAGTATGAGTATAAAGGAAAGTTGCGGCCTTCGGGTCGTGACATTTAATTTTTTGTTAAACATAAAAATAAATAATTTTTTAAAAAGAAAATAGAAAAAGGAAATAAATAATAAAATTTAAATTAAATTAAATGAAGTTCGATGATGGGATGCTACGAAAGTCACAAGTAGTGATTCCTAGCTGATCCCTAGGTGAGAAGAGTCGTACTAATTATTGTCAAAAGTATTGGAATATTTAGTATGATTTTTCAATAATTTAAATTTTTATATAAAAAGAAAATGAATAAGATTTTAAAAAAAACAAAGAAATATAAATAAATAAACAAATAAACAAAGAAATTAAAAATTCACTTGCATCATATATTGTTTGTTTGCATCATATGCATTCATTTAATTTTCGAATAAACGTGAATCTTCCGAGGATGAGATTCTGTAGAAGTCACAAGTAGTGATTCTTTAGAAATCTCTAGGTGAAAAAAATTATTTCAAATGCTGCCAAAAGTATTGGAGTATTTGATTTAATTATTCAATACAAAAGGTTCACATTCGAAAAATAAAGTTTAACCTTTTAAAATAAAACCAAAATAAATTTACAAATAAAAAATGATTTTGAATAAAAAGATTGCAATAAAATAAGAATTATTTTTAAATATTAATTCAAGATCATTTTATTAAAACTAAAGGATAACACATGATTATTATGGTACCGTTTTTTAACGGGCGTCGTGGGGGTGCTGATCCTTCCCCACGCGTAATCGTACTCTCGGACCCAATTTTTGTTTTCGCAGACCAAAATTGTCTTTTTAATAAAACTTAATTAGTTTTGAGATTTTGTTAAAAAGATAAATATTTTAGGTGGCCAATCACACCTAGTCAAAACAGATTTGTGGCGACTCCTTTTGTTTTTAAACGTTTTTCAAAATCGTCAAGCGCGAAGCCATTACGACAGCTTGGCGACTCCACTGGGGACGCTTTTTGAGGGTCAAGCCATTTATTAATCATGTGTTATCCTAAGTTTTAATTTAATGGTCTTAATTAATATATAAATTTAATTTCTTAATTTTAAATAATTTGTTGCATTTGTGTGAATAAGTTATTATGTTTATTTTATAGCATTCTTTATTTGTATATATTATTCTTAATAAATTGTTGGAGTAGAATAAGGGTTATGGTTTGATAAATGTTCTCTCATACACACACTTGCACTTGCATGTGCATAACATGAGCCTTATACCTGGGTTCCATCCTTCTTAGGAGGGAGTAGAGTACCTTTGCTCTCGTGAGGTAATCACCTCCGCAATGGCAAGCGAAATACTCTCACTCAAATTAAATCTTACTAGTCCAGTGTGGACAACAGTGAGGTATAATTTGGGAACCTTTAGATCTTTATATCCCAACCCAGCATGTAAAAAAACCTAAGAGGCCAGCCTTAGGTAGAGCCATGTCCAATTTTTGTAGAAATTATCCCGATATTAGGACGCAAGAGGGAACATTATTTGACCCCATTTCTCGTATCAATAATAAAGGTACTATGGATTTTGGTTTGAATTATCCATAATTAAAGTCTTAGAAATTTTTCTTGTTTTTCAAAAAGGATTTTTGAAAAAAATAATGATAATAATAAAATTGTGAAAAGAGATCTTGTAGAATAAAAAGAAAGAAATCTAAGTTTTAATGAAAAAAGAAAGTGTGAGAAAAACAATAAAACAAACTTTTCTTTCAAAACAATGAGAATGATTTTTCTTGGAGAATAAAAAGATGAGAGGGATTTCTTTCAAAGATATAGACATAAAATTGGGAATAAATAGAAAAATGCGCTTTATAAAGCAATAAAAAAGAGAGTTGACATTTTTCTAAATAAAGGTAAAATAGAGTCAACAAAATCTTTCCTTGATTTTTTTATCTCTTTTTCTGAATAATTTAAAAAATAAATTGATAAGAAAAAAATAAAGAAAAAAATATTTTTATTTTATTTTTGGGTTGTATAGGAAATTTAATGAAAATATAAAAAACATTTGAGTTTTTCTTGAATAAAAAGATGTCAACAAAAATTGTCCTTGAATTTATTTGGTAAAGAATTTAAAGAATAATTTGATTGGGAATAAAAATGAAATAAAAATAATTCTTGAAAAAAATCTACTAGAAAATGTGAATTTTTTTAAAAAGAATAAAAAAAAGAAAACCTTTGTCTAGTACACAAAAAAAAAAAGAAAAAGAAAAAGAAAAAAAAGGAGAAAAAAGGATGAAAAATGTGTGAAGAGTGTTTAGTTTTAGTTAACAATTATGTTTTTCTTCTTTCCTCCTTGCATACGGACTCAACAACAATAGAATTTGTGTCTAGGTACTGTGTATACAAGCATTCATTTTTTAAGCATGTTAGCATCATATATCATTTTAATTTCATATCATTTTGACATTATCGTGTCTATATGTATTGAAGATCATGTTAGGTGCATTTTAGGATCATACAAGTGAAATAAAACAGAATTTGATTTTCATTTATAATTGGATTTTGAATAGATTGTATTTCGTATATACATGTCTTTCACCAATGCATCAATGTTGTATCATATCTCATGCATTTTTACATTGCATTTCAAAGAGCAATAAATTCTTTCTGATTTTTATGAAAAAAGAAACTCTTTGGAATATTTTGTGGGGCATAAAATGATTCTTTGATTTTCTAACTTGTTATTTTTACATGTCTCAGTCTTGGTTCTCCAAGTTGATATGAAAAGTTGTCAAACAGGAGGAAATTTTCAACAAAAATTTTTGTGTATTTTACTTTGCTATGTCATTAATTGTTGTAAATAGATTTTTTGAAAATATATTTGAAAATTTTTTATGTACATTTTTTATTTTAATTTGTCATTGTATTTGATATATATATAAATGGCATTTATTGATTCTTTTTGTCAAGAAATCACATTTTTTAAATATATATAATGATTCAAATAAAGCCTCACATGACTAAACCGAATGATCAAAGAAGTTGAACAAAATGGCAAAATAAAGAAAGATTGAAGAGAGTTTTGAAAAATTGGTGATCATTATTAGAAAAATTCATCCACTACCTTCTCCAATTGTTTCCATGCCCTAAAATTCTTAAAAGGCCTTCAGGCATTTGAGGGGCAAAAACTTGAACTCAAATGATCCATTTTCATCCGATCACAATATGCCATTACAGTGTAATGACCTTCACCTGGGCAATGAACAATGAAATAATCAATTTGATAAAATTCATTTTTGGATTCCTTGAATAATCAAGCATGACACTCTTTTAAATTTAAATTTGGATAATTTGATATGTATCAAAACTATGCCAAAAATTCATACTTGTCAGAATTGCCTAATTTTGTTCGAAGAACCATAAACCATGAGATTCCTTAGGCCATTTCTGAATCTTTGATTCATTCATGTGACTGGAACCAAGATTGAGGAGGACAAAGTATCATACCCTTAACTTGCCCAAATGATGCAATACCTTTTTCCTCTCTCGGTAAAAATACCATGAGCAACCCAAAGCTGAATATGCCAATTCCAACAGTTTTTCACTAGCTTGTGGGCATTTTGTAGCAATATTTTGTTAGCACATAAGTTGTAAAAAAAAGAAAGAAAGAAAAAAAAGCAAAAAAAAAAAGAGAAAAAAATGAAACAAAAACAAAAAAGAAAAATTGATTGTGACATCATGCACCCGAGATATTCGAATGATTCCAAACAACAAAAAGAGAGAGGGAGAGAGGGAAAGAGAGAGAGAAGAAGAAGAAGAAGATGCCAAAATATGAAAATATCCAAGAAATTCAATTCAGAAAAACAAAAAAAGCCAGAAAGACAAAATGTTTGACCCTTTTGGCTCGAGGAAATTTTCGTCAATTTGAGTGACCATGTTTGAAATGACAAATGGCCATCTTTCAACATCTTTTTCACAAATCTAAAAATTTATCCATTTGCTACCCTCTTTGGGCCTTATAAATTCTTTCTAAATAAACCTTAACCAAGGATCACCCTCTACATCGGGGGGCACATGTACAAAAACCTTGTCCAAGAGTACGAATGACCGGCCCCAATTCTAAGTCAAAATGGTTTATCATGTTAAGGGGCAAATGTGAGGTGAATTAGCTTTACAAGATTTTGATTTCACTCCATAAAGTAAAAAAAAATGAAGAAAAAAAAAGAAATTGCAAGAAAGAAAAAGAAAAAAAAAGAGAAAATGAAATGAAGGAGTGACAAAATAAGAAATAAGAAAACAAATGAATTGAATAAGTCTTCACATTATACTAAATGATCCTTGGTTGATCACCCTTAAACACATTTTTGGGCCTCATTATCTATTCTTTCAGAACCCCGAAACCTGGCATGCATTACGTACCTTGACAAGTCCATTTCGATCAAATGTGGATACTTAAACTGAAGAGGTTTTTCCTTGATGAATTATCATAACCAATGAGGCACTTAGCTTATTTCTCAACCAAGATTATCCTTCAAGAATCTTCACAACCAAATTTGGATGAATTTTGAATTCTTATGTGCATGATGGAACAATTACACAAAAAAAAGAAAAGAAAAGAGAACGGGGCTTTAGGGTGAAAACCCAAAAAAAAGGGGCAGTCTAGAGCTAAACGAAAATATTTGTGAGGTCATTCATAGTGTTGGCAAGGTCAAACAAGAAGTGACATTGTGAAATAATTTTGATGAGACCCATGAGCATCCATGACCCTTAAGAGAATGTCCATTTTGATGATCCATCAAATGGATTGATGTAAAATTTTGAACCTACTCTTCATTCCCAAACAACCCAGCAAAAGCTTCGGTCTATTATAGCTAGTTTTGACAATTATCAAAATACATAATTTGAAAATTGAAAGAGTGTCATATTTTGTTTGCGTTCCAAGATAAACTATTTTGCAAAATCATGATTTGCAAGGAATTCATTTTTTAAAAAAAAAAAATTTGTGTTTTATTTCTAAGCCTAGATGAAGGAACATTCATCCCCTTTTCACCAAGTTGTGAGCTTTTTCTTAATAAACCAGGATATTAATGGGTGAAACCACCCAATACACCAAATGAGGAAAAATTTTCATTCCCTCCATACATATCTTAATAATGGTCACCGACTTTCAAGAGACTCAAATGTCATAATTCTTTGTTGCATTTGTGTTTAACTTTCTTTGATCATTGTTGTGTGAGGCAATCTTGTGAAATTAAAAAGTTTTGGATAGATAAACATTTTCAAAAATAAAAACCGTTTATCTTTTGAATCTGAAAATGGAAAGGATGCTTGAGGCAATTTTGTTTGAAAATTTTTCGATTGCTAATCAAAATCTTGATAGCGTTTCAAGCAGAAATGAGAGAGAATTCAATAATTATTGTGGCGCAAAGAATTTCTTGTGCCATTTTAGGGGAAAATTTTGTTAGGAAAAATTTTGATTGTAAAATAAATTCTTATGGTGTTTCAAAAGTAATAGTAAATAAAAATGTGATTATTGTCTTGGGGCAACCTTTGTTGCATAGTAAAAAATGGCTTCAAGTGATGAGACATATTTTAGGGTAAGATAGATGAGAAATCAGAAATGAAAAAGTTTTCGTCAACAAGAAGAGAAAATTGAAAGAAAATTTTGGATAATTGCATTTGCATCTTTACAATGCACATTCGCATGAAACATTAGCATTTGCATCTTGATAGAATTCATTTGCATTTGCATCATGATAGAAGTTGTCTGTATTTGCATCATAATAATTGTCTATTTATTAACATCATTTATAGAGAAATTTGCATTGACATTGTTGATATTGCATTTGCATTAGTGATCATTGTATCTGCCAAACATCGTGAGTATAGGAGATTTTGGATTGAAAAAAAATTGATCAAAAAAGAGAGAAAAACATGTTCAAAAAAAAAGAAAGAAGAAAAAGAAGGAAAAGAAAGAAAGAAAAGAAAGAAGAGAAAGAAAAAGAGAAAAGGAAAAAAGAAAAAAGAGAAGAATTTAAAGTTTCATCGCCTCTGCTGCAAGAGGAGCTTTTTCAGAAAAAGACTTTAAAGTTTCATAGCATCTGCTGCAAGAGGAGCTTTTTCGGATGTAAATTTCCGAAACCAACAATAGGACGAGAAATTCCCGATATAAATTATCCAGATGAGAATTCATGGACGTTTGGGTGTGAATCCCCAAGTCAAATTTTTGGATGTGAATCTCCAAGTTAAAATTTGGATGTGAATTCCCAAAAGAAAATTTCTAGAAGTGAATTCCTAGATTTTCGGATGTGAATTCCTGAAACCAACAATCGGACGAGAAATTCCCGATATAAATTATCAAGATGAGAATTCCTGGACGTTTGGGTGTGAATCCCCAAGTCAAACTTTTGGGTGTGAATCCCCAAGTCAAAATTTTCGGATGTGAATTCCTGAAACCAACAATCGGACGAGAAATTCCCGATATAAATTATCCAGATGAGAATTCCTGGACTGTCGTAACGGTTTTCGTGCTCGAAGAATTTGAAAAACATTTAAAAACAAAAGGGAGTCGCCACCAATCTTTTTTGTCTAAGTGTGATTGGTCACCTAAAATATTTATCTTTTTAACAAAATCTCAAAATTAATTAAGTTTTATTAAAAAGATAATTTTTGGTCAGCGAAAACAAAGTTGGGTCCGGGAGTACAGTTACGCGTGGGAAAGGATTAGCACCCCCACGACGCCCGTTAAAAAACGGTACCATAATAATCATGTGTTATCCTTTGGTTTTAATAAAATGGTCTTAACTTAATATTTAAAAATAATTCCTTTTTTTATTGCAATCAATTTTATTCTTTTAATTTTGAAACATTTAAGTTTTATTTTCTTATTTGAAATAAGTGCAAATCTTTTGTATTGAAAATTATTCCGAAGTACCCCAATACTCTGGTAGCATTTCGGATAATTTCCTCACCTAGAGATTTCTTAAGAATCACTACTTGTGAGTTCTATAGAATCTCATCATCAGAAGATTCACACTCGTTTCAAAAATTATTATGAATGCATATGAAGCAAACAGATAATAAATGATGCAAATGCATTTTTATTTTCTATATAAACATTTCTTTATTTATTTTAAATAAAAAATTTTATTATTGAAAAATTGCACTAAGTATCCCAATACTCTGGTAACACTTAGTGAACTTCTCTCACCTAGGGATCAGTTAAGAAATCACTACTTGTGAGTTTCATAACATCCCATCATCGGAAGAATTTCATTCATTTTAAAATTATTATTAATTTTCTTAGTTTTTTATTTTCCTTTAAAAACTTATCTATTTTTATTTTTAATAAAACAAATTAAATTATTGAAAAATCATACTAAATATCCCAATACTCTGGTAACATTTAGTACGACTCTTCTCACCCAGGGATCAGTTAAGAAATCACTACTTGTGAGTTTCATAACATCCCATCATCGGAAGAATTTCATTCATTTTAAAATTATTATTAATTTTCTTAGTTTTTTATTTTTCTTTAAAAACTTATCTATTTTTATTTTTAATAAAACAAATTAAATTATTAAAAAATCATACTAAATATCCCAATACTCTGGTAACATTTAGTACGACTCTTCTCACTTAGGGATCCGTTAAGAAATCACTACTTGTGAGTTTCATAACATCCCATCATCGGAAGAATATTTAATTAAATTTAATTTTTATTATTTACTTAAATTTAAATTTCATTATTTTTTAAAAAACATTTTCTAATCAATAATAATAATTAAGGAAAATACAAATAAAAGAAAAAAATTTTTAAAAAAACTTTTGTTTTACGACATGCACTAATAATAATAATAATAATAATAATAATAATAATAATAATAATAATAATAATAATAATAATAATAATAACACAACAACAATACTAATAATAATAATAACAATAATAATAATAATAATAATAACAATAATAGTAATAATAGTAATAATAATAGTAATAATAATAATAATTAAACATTAAGATAAAAAGGTTAAAATTAAAGTAAATATACCAAAAGGACTTGGGTTTTAAAACCCAAAAGGAAACCCTCCAAATTGGCCCAAACTGGACAGCCCAAACACCCAAAAGGGGGCCACGAAGATGGGCCTGATCCACTGGGGCGAAGCAGGCTGCAACGGGCCGGGTCGGTGCGGAGCGGTCGGGTCAAGCACGGATCCCTCTCCCTCTGAGGCGGGTCGATGTGGAGCGGGTCTCGGTCGGGTCGGAGTAGCACGCGAATCTCCTTCCTCAGCTTGCCGAGCGGGCGCGCGGATCCCGGGTAGGATCTCGGGTCCACGCGCTGATCTGGCCCTATTTTCTTTTTTTTTTGCTATATAAACCTATCAATTTTTTTTATTTCATTTTCTAACCAAATATCAAAAAAAAAACTCCTCAGAGCCTTCAAAGGCTCCTCCCGACTGGGGCGATTTTCGACCACCGCCGGACCGCCGTCCTCCGCCACCTAGCTCGCCGCCTAGCTCGTCGCCGGCCACCGTCTCCGGTGGCCAAAAACCTAAAAAGTTGCGGCTTTCCGAAGCTTCTTCTCACCCTTTTTCCGATTCCGGCTTTCGTTTCTCCTAAAAAGCCCTCTAACCTTATAGATCTGACCTTACCGAAACCTCCTCCGTTTTTTTTATTTTTTTGTTTTCTTTTTTTCTCTTTTTTTGTGGTTGATGGCTCGGCTGTTGTGGTTTTGTTGTTTTTGTTTGTCTTTGTGTTTTTGCAGATGGGGATCTAGGGTTTAAGGGGCTCTCGGATTTGGGATTTCGATTTGGGTGAGGATGATGCTGGTGGTTTCGGTGGTGATGGTGTTTGGGGACCGGCTTCTGGGAAGGTGATTGCTTCGGTTGGCAGGGGCTTCCGGTGATGGGGTTGAGGGTAGTGAGTTTTTAAGGAAAAGGGGTTTCCCAGGGTCCCTCGTCCGAGGCTTCAGAGAGAGCCTTTAAGGGGAAATGGTATGGGGGTTTTGTAGAGTTGAGGGTTCGGGAATGGTGGCTGGCAGGGGATGTGGCCGGCGATGGGATGGCTGGCAGGAAAGGTGACCGGCGATTATGGGGAAGAGGACCCAATTTAATGCACTGATTGGATTTAATGTAAAATAGATAATAATAACAATAAAATAAAATAATAATAATAACAGATAATAATAATAATAATAATAATAATAATAATAATAATAATAATAATAATAATAATAATAATAATAAAAAAAGCAATAGAAATAATAATAATAATAATAATAATAATAATAATAATAATAATAGTAATAATAGTAATAATAAGAATAATAAAAACCAAATAATAAAAAATAAATATAAATATAAACAAATAATAATAATAGTAATAATAACAAAAATGGACAAAATTAGATGTCAACATGGACGTTTGGGTGTGAATCTCCAAGTCAAATTTTTGGATGTGAATCTCCAAGTTAAATCTTCGGATGTGAATCCCCGAAACAGAACTTTCGGATGCTAATTCCCGAAATGAAATTTTAGACTTTCGGATGCGAATTCCCAAAATGAAATTTTGAATTTTCGGATGTGAATTCCCGAAATAGAAATTTTCTAAACGAGAATCCTTAAATTATTGGAAGTGAATTCCCGATTTAAGTCTAAGTTCAAAAAAAAAAGGAAAAAAAAGAAAAGAAAAAAGAAAAGAAGAAAAAAGAAAAAAAGAAAGAAAAAGAAAAATGAAAAAAAAAAAGAAAAAAGAAATAGAATTCCTGAAAGTTTAAATTTGAATTGAAGCTCTTCAAACAAAGTTCTAGATAGGATTAAACACATCAATGATAGAACGAGATAAATGGGATGTTCGGACGTGAATCCCCGAAACAAATTATTCAGATGTGAATACCTGGACTTTCAGGTGTGAATCCATGAAATGAAATTTCGGACGTGAATCCCCGAAACAAATTATTCAGATGTGAATACCTGGACTTTTAGGTGTGAATCCATGAAATGGAATTTCGGACGTGAATCCCCGAAACAAATTATTCATATGTGAATACCTGGACTTTCAGGTGTGAATCCATGAAATGAAATTTCGGATGTGAATTCCCGAACAAATTTTTCAGATGTGAATACCTGAATTTTCGGATGTGAATTCTCGAAACAAACACTCGGATGTGAATTCTTGAGATAAAATTTGTAGATGTGAATTCCTAGATCTTTGAATGTGAAATCTTAAATTTTTAAAGTTTCAATGCCTCTGCTGCAAGAGGAGCACTTTTCAGAAAAGGAATTTAAGTCCTCCGGGCAAAAATCATAAGTCCTCTGGGCACCAATTTTAAGTCCTCCAGGCAAAAATCATAAGTCCTCTGGGCACCAATTTTAAGTCCTCCGGGCACAAATCATAAGACCTCCGGGCACCAATTCTAAGTCCTCCGGGCAAAATTTTTAAAGTTTCAATGCCTCTGCTGCAAGAGGAGCACTTTTCAGAAAAGGAATTTAAGTCCTCCGGGCACCAATTCTAAGACCTCCAGGCATAAATTTCAAGTCCTCCAGGCATAATTCTAAGTCCACCGGGCAACATTCTAAGTCCTCCGGGCAAAATTTTTAAAATTAAAGTTTCATCGCCTCTGCTGCAAGAGGAGCACATTTTCAGAAAGGGATTTAAAGTTTCATTGCCTCTGCTGCAAGAGGAGCACATTTCAAAAGAAAAAAATGTTTAAAGTTTCATCGCCTTTGCTGCAAGAGGAGTACATTTCTAGGAAAAAAATTTAAAGTTTCATTGCCTCTGCTGCAAGAGGAGCTTCCTCGAAAAAAAAACAAAAAACAAAACAAAAAGAAATTTAAAGTTTCATCGCCTCTGTTGCAAGAGGAGCGCATTTAAAAAAAAAATCAAAAAAAAAAAGAAGAAAAGAGAAAAATTTTAAAGTTTCATTACCTCTGTTGCAAGAGGATTGCATACAAAAAAAAAGAAAAAGAAAAAAAGAAAGAAAAAAAAGAATGAAAAAAGAAAGAGAAAAAAAAGAAAAAGGAAGAAAAAAGAAGAAGAAAGAAAAAAAAGAAAAAAAAGAAGAAAAAAAGAAGAAAGAAAGGAAAAAAACGAAGAAGAGATTAGGTCATAAGCCAGGATTAAGTTATAAGCCGGACAAAATTAGTGTCTATTGTCTTTACTCTATTACTGATCCTCAGCAATAAGTAAAGAGAGGCAGCTGTTGACACCTAATTTTGTCCCATTTTTGTTATTATTATTATTATTATTATTATTATTATTATTATTATTATTAATGAATGTTGCAAAATAAGAAATTGAAACTTTTTCTTTTACTTATATTTTCATTAATTATTGTCGATGAGAAAATGTATAAAAAAATAAAAAAAACAAAAAAAAACAAAGAAAAAGGGAAATTAATAATTGTCCGATGATGGGATGCTACGGAAGTCACAAGTAGTGATTCCTAGCTGATCCCTAGGAGAGAAGAGTTGTACTAAATGTTGCCAAAAGTATTGAAATATTTAGTATGATTTTTCAATAATTTAATTTTTGTTAAACATAAAAATAAATAATTTTTTAAAAAGAAAATAGAAAAAGGAAATAAATAATAAAATTTAAATTAAATTAAATGAAGTCCTATGATGGGATGCTACGAAAGTCACAAGTAGTGATTCCTAGCTGATCTCTAGGTGAGAAGAGTCGTACTAATTATTGCCAAAAGTATTGGAATATTTAGTATGATTTTTCAATAATTTAAATTTTTATATAAAAAGAAAATGAATAAGTTTTTTTAAAAAAAACAAAGAAATATAAATAAATAAACAAATAAACAATGAAATTAAAAATTCACTTACATCATATATTGTTTGTTTGCATCATATGCATTAATTTAATTTCCGAATAAACGTGAATCTTCCGAGGATGAGATTCTGTAGAAGTCACAAGTAGTGATTCTTTAGAAATCTCTAGGTGAAAAAAATTATTTCAAATGCTGCCAAAAGTATTGGAGTATTTGATTTAATTATTCATTACAAAAGGTTCACATTCGAAAAATAAAGTTTAACATTTTAAAATAAAACCAAAATAAATTTACAAATAAAAAAATGATTTTGAATAAAAAGATTGCAATAAAATAAGAATTATTTTTAAATATTAATTCAAGATCATTTTATTAAAACTAAAGGATAACACATGATTATTATGGTACCGTTTTTTAACGGGCGTCGTGGGGGTGCTGATCCTTCCCCACGCGTAACCGTACTCCCGGACCCGATTTTTGTTTTCGCAGACCAAAATTGTCTTTTTAATAAAACTTAATTAGTTTTGAGATTTTGTTAAAAAGATAAATATTTTAGGTGGCCAATCACACCTAGTCAAAAAAGATTGGTGGCGACTCCTTTTGTTTTTAAACATTTTTCAAAATCGTCGAGCGCGAAGCCATTACGACAAAGCCATAGCAAAAAAAAAAAGAAAGAAGAAATTCGAGAGAACCTAAAGAAGGTTTCAGATATATTTTTTTAGGTATCAAATCAAAGACGTAACTTGTTTGGGAATAGGAGAAGCGTATATATGAAGGAGGAAGGTGGATGAGTGGCGAAAGATGATAGTTTGGGGTGTTGAAGTCGTAGGGTTCTTTGTCAGATTTGTTTGTTTGTAGATGGATTTTGAAAAAAATAAAGGTTATGAATAGAAAGAAGAAGTGAAAAGCTTTCGGAAAGTCGAAAGCTTTTGGCCATTAGCCGTCGAAAAGTGGCGGCCGACGGAGGCGCATTGTGGCTCCGGAGGACGGGCCAGTTGGAAAAGGGAGAGTTTTTGGAATTTTTTTAAGAACAAACTGAGAAATGAAGAAGAAAAAAAAGTTGGCTTTTATAGCTTAAAAAAAGAGAGAAAAGTTGTTGTTGACCCGCGCTTGGACTCGAGTCGGGTCCAGGATCCACGCGACCAACCCGCTGCAGAGAAGAGGATCCACGCGCTGCTCCAACGCCTGACCCGACCCACGCCTGGTTCTGGTGGACTGACCCAACCGAGCCCATTCCATAGAACCTATTCGGGTTGACCTACTTGGGCTATTGGCAGCTAAATCTTCCTTAGGTTTAAAACCCAAACCATTTGGGTACATTTACTCCAATTTTAGCTATTTTTGACTTAATGTTTAGTTTTCATGCTTTTATTATTATTGTTTTGGGAAGATATGTGGATTATAATATATGTTGAATAACAATTTTAGAAACTTATATGGTTAGTCAATAGATTACATAAATGTTTTTAAATGAATATAAATAAATAAAAATATAAAAGAATATAATTTTTATTGAAGCAACGTTAACAAAATATGTATAATTTCCGATGATGGGATGTTATGAAATTCACAAGTAGTGATTTCTTAATTGATCTCTAGGTGAGAGAAATCCATCTAAATGTTATAAAAAGTATTGGAATATTTAGTGCGACTTTTCAATAATTTAATTTTCCGTTAAAAATAAAAATGAACAAGTTTTTAAAAGAAAATAGAAGAAAAGAAATTAATGATAAATTTTAAATTTAATTAAATGAATTTTCGATGATGGGATATTACGGAAGTCACAAGTAGTGATTCCTAATTGATCCCTAAGTGAGAAGAGTCCGCTAAATATTACCAGCGTATTGGAATATTTAGTACGATTTTTCAATAATTTACATTCTTGTTAAAAATGAAAATGAATAATTTTTTTAAAACAAAGAAAAATAAATAAATAAATAAATAATGAAATTTAAATTTAATTGATGTGAAGCCCGATGATGGGATGTTATGAAATTCACAAGTAGTGATTTCCTAACTGATCCCTAGGTAAGAAGAGCCATTAAATGTTACCAGAGTATTAGGATGCTTAGTGTGATTCTTCAATAATATTGATTTTCATTTAAAATAAATAAAATAAAATTTTATAAAAAATTATTATAAAACATACATATGCATCATTTTTTATCTATTTTCATCATATACATTCATGATAATTTTCGAAGCAAGTGTGAATCTTCCGAGGATGAGACTCTATAGAAATTGCAAGTAGCGATTCTTAAGAAATCTCGAGATGATGATGTTATTGCAAATATTACTAAAAATATTGGGGTATTTTTTTTTTTTGGTTACAAAAGTATTAGGGTTTTTGATTTAATATTTCAATACAAAAAAGGTTCACATTTATTTTTGAAAAATAAAATTTAACCTTTTTAAAATAAAGAAAAATGATTTTGATAAATGATAAATATGCTTAAAAATTGCAATAAAAATAGAAATTATTTTTTAAATATTGGATTAAAACCATTTTATTGAAATTAAAGGATAACACTTGGTTAAGATGGTACCATTTTTTAACGGGCGACGTGAGGGTGCTAATCCTTCCCTACGTGTAACCGTACTTCTGAACTTGATTTTGTTTTCGCAGACAAAAAATTAATTTTTTAATAAAACTTAATTAATTTTGAGATTTTTGTTAAAAAGATAAATATTTTTAGGTGACCAATCACACCTAGTCAAAAAAAGATTGGTGGCTACTACCTTTGTTTTTAAATGTTTTCAAAATCGTCAAGCGGTCGAGTCTCAGGACGAAATCGTTATGACAATGAGAAATAAGAAATAGCTTTATTTTTCTTTATTTATAAATTGTATGTAAATTTATAAATAAGTTCAGTCAGAGTAAATTTTTTTATGGATTATAATCTCGTGGTTTTTATCCTTTTAACTTTTAAAAGGGTTTTCTATATAAAAAATCTTTGGTCTCTTTTTTCTCATTTGTTATTTTCATTTATTATTATTGTTAAAGACTAAATATATTAATGTTATAAGTTTAGAAAATAAATAAATATTCAAAATATGAAATGAATAAATATTTTAAAAACATATTGAATAATTATTATTTTTAGAAATAAATGATAAATGAATAAATATTTTAAATACAAAATGATAAGTTTACTTATATTTCAAATGATAAACAATAAGTTCAATTATATTTTAAATATAGTAAATAAGTTTGAATTTATTAAAAGAAATTAAAAAATTTTAAAAGTATTATAATAATAAATTTATTAGATAATAAATTTATCTTTATTATAATAACTTTATTAAATAAGTTATAATAATTTTATTATAATAACTTTATTTATTATAATAATAACTTTATTAGATAATAGCTTTATCTTTATTATAATAGCTTTATTAGATAAAAATATATTAAATAAATCATTATTTTTTATTAAATTTAAATAATTAAATTAAAAAAATGGAAAAAAATTATTGGCCCGAGACCAGCTCGATTCATCTTGAGAACCAAAACCTCGATTCACCAATTTGAGTTGATCCCTTAAGGTCGTACTTTGGCCCAGACCAAAATCGATCTGGTATCAAAACCAGTTTAGACCTGTTCTTACTTGCAATGGGCCGAAACCAATTGACATCCGCTTAAAAGCCGTGCGATTTGGCCTATTACTAGCTCTAGGAGAAATCTTTTTATAGGTATTCAAATACCTATAATTAAGTTTTCGAATTCTTATATACAAAGTTATTTATAAATGAATGTACATTTTATAACAATTATATGTACATACATAATGATATAAACATACGTATGATTGTTCCAAGAAACTAATAGATAAAGATTTGAAATTTTTTTCATGGCTTAATAATTAAATAGAACCTCAACCTTTAGCATAAAATGAAATTAAGCCCTCAATGTTTTATTTCGTGAAAATCAGTCCCTAAATTTTTATTTCATTGTAAATAAACCCTCAACCTTTTAAAATTATGCAATTAAGTTCAAATCTGTTAAATGAAACTAACTGCTGTTTGGACATCTAACTTGAAAGCTGACGTGAATAGCTTAATTGGCTGCCACGTAGCATGCCATGTGTGTAATACTAACGAAACTTAGTGTCATTTAATAGATTTAGATTTAATTGCATAATTTTAAAAGATTGAGAGTTTATTTACAATAAAATAAAATAAAATAAAATTTATGAACTGATTTTTAAATAATAAAATATTGAAAACTTAATTTTATTTAGCTATTAAATCTTTCTTTCATTGGAAGAAAAAGAATAATAAAAAGAAATGGCCTAACTCTGAGCAGAATACAGAAAAGTTAAATGAGAAATTCTATTCACACCCTATCTAAAAAAATTTGACTCCTCATACCCTTCCATGGCATTTTTTGTTTCCAGTGAGCCATAGCTCACCGGAGTTGCTGCCAGGCAGCGAGCAAGTGCTGCCCAGGCAGCAGTTGTATTGCCTGGGCAGCACATGAATGCTGCCAGGCATGCTGTCGCAGCAAGCTGCCTGGGCAGCCAACAAAAATGGGGGAGAAAAAAGAAGCTCTCGCAGCAAGCTGCCTGGGCAGCCATGGGGGAGAAAAAAAAAGGCTCCCGGGAGTGGATTTCCGGGAGCTTTATGATGCTTCCGGAAGCCCACTCTCGGGAGCTTTATGATGCTCCCGGAAGTGAACTTCCGCGGAAATTGTTATGCTCCCGGAAATCCACTTCCGGGAGACAAAAAATTTCAGAAAAAAATTAAAAAAATATTAAGAAGGTTATTTATGTAATTTTGTTAAAAAATAGGATGTGTCTAATAGTATATAGAATGTGTTTAGAATTTCTCAAGTTAAATTCCTTTGGAATTTATCATTTTATTCTTGCTTATAATTACTCACCCCATAAGGAAGAAAGAATAAATAGTCTGAGAAACAGTGGTAAGAGACTAAGAGGTGGAAATTTGGAATCGAATGAACGAAGCATAGGATGTTGAGTTTGTTCTTTGTTGGGTTGGTCGCAGGGGTGTTTGCAATTCTGAGTTTGGAGGTGGTGGGACTGTTGTTTGTGTTGAATCGGTTGAATCGGAAGATTAAGCGAGAATCTGATGCAGCCCAGAATCCCCAACCCCAACTGTCGCTTGATTTCGCTTACAGCAGGCGGGTATGTCTCCCTCCGCTGTCTTCGCTACAGTGATTTTTTGTAAGATTTTAACTTAATTTCTATGCTGTCTTAGGGGATTGTTTGGGTTCTTGAATCAGAGAAAATCCCACCCAGAGAGCAGAAGCGAAAGAAGGACGCGCCATTGGAGGTTTATCCTGCTCGGAAACATGCCAAAATCCAAGACAACAACCTGATTCTGACACATTCTGATGCTTCCCGCACAACTATTCCCCTCAAGGGCTGCGTCATTGAGGCTGTTTCCGCAACTAACTTACCATCAAGGAAATGGTACTGTGTCCCTTTCTTTCGCCCTCATTTCTTACTTCAATGTCTATGTATTTAGGACAACATTCTTCAGTCTCAAGCCGATCATCCCATCCTTTTGCTTTAGGTTGTAAGTTCAAATATTGGTTTCAAAAGGAATTCTTATCAAAACTTTCTGACTCATCCTTTGCAAATTAATATGTCTGCTTTGGGTTGATAATTTTCTCATTCCGTGAAATCAAGCTTTCGTTGATATGGCATTGCTGTCATTGTGAAGAATATAGATGCCAGACTTGGTTTGCCACCTTCATATCATACTTTGCTATTCTGATATGAAATAACTTAAACAGTCGTTCTAGTAGCGCACCTTCAAAATATTTGATGTTGCTCCATTCCTTTTCCTTGTATTAATGGTTCTACAGGGCCAAGAGATTTCCAATAAGAGTGGAAAGCAAGACTTCAGCAATATACAATGGAAGCAAAATCATTTACCTGTATCTGGAGACTTCCTGGGAGAAGGAGTCATGGTGCAAATGTCTTCGTCTTGCTTGTGAGGACAAAGAAAAGCTGAACTGGTTCGCCAAGTTGACTGCAGACTTCCACACTTACCTGGCCTCTTTAAATGCTGGATATCCCTCATTTATGAAAGCCTCTGTAGGTTTCAGTGCTGAGCCAATAGATAAGGGAGGTAGGTTTGATGGATCTTCATCAAAAGTTAGATTACTTTGGAAAAAACTGTCAAGAAGGGCTTTAAAACCTGGGATGGAAAATAAGGGGCCCTGTCAATCTGCCCGTGAAGAGAGAAAGGCTTGTGAGAAACAGCATCCGTTCCAAGATTCAGTGACAAACAGGGTGCCTAACAGTTCGACTGAAGAAAATATGGCATTTACATTACCACAAGGTTTTCCTCGTTCAGCAAGTCAGAGTTGTACCTCTGTTGCTTCTGATGCTGATTCTGAACTAGACAGGTTTAATTTTGATGAAGGAACACTCTGCTGGAACTTGTTAATTTCTCGAATCTTTTTTGATATCAAAGGCAATGCAGGATTGAAAAGTTCCTTTCAGACACAGATTCAGGTTGGACAATCACCAAAATCAGACTTGGTTTTTTCTTTTCTCCTTTTTTTTTTTTGGTTTGTGCATGGTATTGGCTCTTCATGTTTCTTGTTGGTTCATTAGTTGCACTTTTTGAGTCAGTCTACTCTGCCTGTTTGACTCCAGCATGCTGAATGGTAAAATAAAACATATTTTCTGCTGCTAGGTGTAGTTATGCTGACATTTTTTTATTAGTTTGTTTTCAAGCCAAAAAGGGGGAAAAGAAAACCGATTTGGTTTTTTTTCAAGGGGTGTATTTTGAGTTTCTTGATTTGAGCTCTCTTTTTATTCCTACATTTACCTGGGATGGCAAATTTTGGTTTTTAACCCAGTGCTTGGTTGTCAATGTAGACTACATTACTCATGTGTACTATTACTGCATCAATGTTTTGATTCAGATGTTCAATGGCCATTTTGCCTTATACTTTTTCATGTAATTAGTTCTTCTGAAGAGTATTAGAATGAACATCTGATGATAGTTCTGATTATTTTTATGATTTGATATAACAGAGAACATTGTCCAATATGAGGACCCCTGGTTACATAGGTGAAGTTATTTGTACTGACATAGACATTGGGAATCTCCCACCTTATATCCATGCAATGAGGCTTGTTGCCACAGACATGAATGAGGCATGGGCATTTGAAGTTGATGCTGAATATTCTGGTGGAATTCTGTTAGATGTTGAGACAAGACTCGAAGTTCGTGACATTGATTTTCAAAAAGGATTAGTGGATACAAATTCAGAATTAAATAATGTTGAGAATGTATCTTCAGACCTTCTTGAAGGCTTTGAGCATTTTGGAAAGCATTTGAGTCTTCCTGAAGAGGAAGAGATCGACCCTAAAATTGGTTAGTATAATAAGGATATTGAATTTTTATGCATTTCCTCATCAACATGGCTCAAAAGATCTGCATAATGCATAAATGCGGTTTGTTAATTGTTTAATTATGAAGTAATTGTCAAAAAACTTGGATTTCCATTTATGTTTAAAGCACTTGGACACACAATCAAAAAGATTCAAATAACGCTCTCTTTAGGAACTTATAAATCACAACTTGAAGAAATTCCTAGATGGAAGGCCTTGCTGATTCCAAATCTGTCCTGGTGTTGTCATCTCTTGGTATCTTGCCATTAATGATGCTCTTCTCAATATAGGAGGTTTTATACTTTTATGTAGAGAAGAAGGTTGTGTCTGTATGAGATGCCTAATCCCAAATGCTTATGACACATCTATTCTCTTGGTTTCTTGAAATCTGTATGTATAAGGTTACCCACATTAGTCTAGTGGTCAGTTTTGTTATATGAGATCTGGTAAACCATGAAAGTGTTGTGCAAAGGGGAATTAGCCATAATTAATTGATTTGAAGTTTTTCCCTTAAAAAAAAAATTTATGCCTTTCAGTTCAAAGCTGAGATGAGACTGATGCTGGAAAGCTTCAGGATTTGACAGCATGACACTAGTGTTTATAGTTAAATTATACTCTGAAATTTGTAAGAAAAACAGGAAATTGTGAATAAACAAAAGACCCCTAAGCTTCACATTTCGGGTTCTTTGATTGCACCTGACAAGCAATATGAAAGAAAACCTAAGCATCACACCTAGCGTTCCTTAGGAGTCACATAGGATTGATTGCATCACAGTCGCAGTCACAGTAATGCGGAAAAATCTTCAAAATAATCTATCTCCCAAAAGAACAGTACTATTTGAAGAGCCTCCTACCCACCCAAATGCTAAAAGAACTAGAACTTCTATTCCTTGTAGGAGTTAAGATACTTAGATTCGAAATAGGAAATTAACAGATGTGACTTAAAAACAAAACCTGGTAGGATAAAGAAAATCAAACTAAGATATTAAACTGTAATTTTAATGTAAAATAACAAATATAACCTTAGATCTATAAAATATTTCAATTAAGCCCCATAAATAAACTAACAGTATAAAATCTTGTGTAAGTTAATCCCTAAAATCTTCTTTGCATTCTTCATCAGATATCTTTTCTGAAGTCTGCTTTTATGGCTCCATTAAGAGCTGTCTAAAACTATATTTTGCCACATGGTTCTGCTTTTGTTTGATTCTAAATATATGCTCAAGGAGTGGTAATGGTTGGTACTCTTAACTTTATTTGCTATCTCCCATCTGACATTGAAAGAGACTCAAAGAAAAAAGTAATGGGAGAAAAATGAAGTGATTCTTAGGGGAAATTCTCTCTCTAAATGTTTGTATTTGAGCTGAGGATATGAGATGATTTTACAATAATAGAATTTTATAACGTTGTTTTGTTGATCAACTTTAGAAATGTGTATGTAAAATTATACTACATTGTATTACGTAATTTCCTTTATCTTCTAATTTATCTGCATTACATAGATCTACAAAGTAGGTTATGAGAGGAATGTATGCATAATGTTTTTCTCATCTTTTCGCATCTTTCCACTCTTGAATTTTCTACCCTAATGAGTTCAATATTTCACTTGGTTTCCTTCTACATCTTGTTATTCAAAGATGATGCAACTTTTACTCTGTGCGCTTCTCTTTCAGCTGCATCTCTTTCTGTAGCTTTCACCTAATTTTGAATTGATCCTCTGCTTGCCTTTTTTTGCTTTCTGTTAATATGGCTAGGATAAATGTGCTATTTTCATCTTTTGATTTCACTCTCCTTGGGTTTCAGACGGTCTAAGAGGCTCTAAAGCTACAGCGACTTCAAGTTATGTGACTAGATGGAAGTCTGTTCTAGATTCTGTAGCCAAACAGGTTTCACAGGTATGTGTATAATCTCTTTATACATCTAGGTGTTTCTGCTTAAAGGAACTCATAAAAATGCATTCAATGGTTATGAATTTATTTATGTAATTAAAGTAGAAACTTTTGAATATTAACATAAACCAAACACTCCCATCCCCCCTTTATAATTTCGTTAAAAATAGATAGTTTAAGATCTTGCTAAATGAAGAAAGGAACTTTATAGCGGCCAGTCGAAATTCTTTCAGCTTGGTATTTGAGGATCTAAAGAGAAGCTTTTTTTACTTCTCAACTGAATGTAGAATGAGGTAACTTATCCTTTCTGCATCTGAATGCTACATTATTGACTGCAGAATAAGACATTTGAATATTAGTTTGTTAGCAAAGGATACCTTGAAAAGAGTAATATCCCACAAAAGTGAAAATGTTGAGATTCATGCGGGTACCATAAAAAGTGATAAAGAGTAGTGATTCAGTGATAAGATGGTGCCACTAGTGCTACTCATGAAGGCAGTTCTGTAATTGCAGAAGAATTACATTCACATTTATTTCAACTCAAAATACCTGTGTCCTGTGGCCATATTCGTGCTTCCTAGGTTAGCTGTATTAATTAAATGTAGTACTGGAAGCACAGACACAGACACAAGACTCAAGTACAACATGATATGTATACAACTACTAAGTCAAAATTTTAAAAATTAGGATACATGACAATATATGGCAAGATATTCAAGTAGATAAAATGATACTTTGAGTAATGAGGAAGAAAAAAAGAGATAATGATATGATGTGAAACAATCTTAAATTAGCTTAGTTGAACATCATCTTGTCTAGTAATGGGAAAAGGGAATCAGGTACTCCCTCTGTCGCATAATAATTGTCACATGCTGACTTTGTTTTGATAAAAAATTTTCAACTTTGACCTCTGATTTTTAATATTTTATTTAATTAAATTTTACAAGATATATTTGTCAACTACCTCATTCAAAGTATTAAATTTTATAAAATATCTGAAATTCTTTTTCTTATTTTTATCATTTAAAAGTATAAAATAAAAATGGGTCAAAGTTTAAAATCTTTTACCAATAAAAAGTCAACATGTAACAAGTTTTTTGGGACAGAGGGAATAATAGTTAGTTCAGTTTGATTCAGAAATATCAATAATAAGAGTAATACAGTTAGAATATAGTGTAGAACTGTCATGTTGTTGGATAGATAAAAAAGTGTTACTGGATTTGGAGTGGACAATGCAGCTGAAATAATTACTGGCTCAGTTAGTGTCAATGTTTAGGGTTTCAATTGTGGTTTATTGAATAATATGTTTGTTTATATACACAAGGGCTCTAGCACTAAATTAGGAAACTACTCCTAATACTAATTGAAATCCCTAAACTTACGGGATCTCAATAAATACATAATTACAACTAAATATATACACTTGATTCTAGGAAATATTTATTTTCCTAAAATAACACGGTTTCCCACACTCCTCCTCAAGCTGGTGAATAGGAATTTTTCATTCCCAGCTTGGATACAATTTTGTCAAATGTCGTGCTACTCAACCCTTTGGTGAGGATATCGGCAAGTTGCCCATGTGTTGACACATATGGAGTACATATCAACCCACTGTCTAACTTCTCCTTGATGAAATGTCTATCCACCTCGATATGCTTCGTTCGATCATGCTGTATTGGATTATGAGCTATGCTGATTGCTGATTTATTGTCACAGTAGAGCCTCATAGGCCCTTCCCATTTAATCTTTAAGTCTTCTAGGATGTTTTCAGCCAAAGTAGCTCACACACGCCTTGTGCCATTGCACGAAATTCTGCCTCAGCACTAGAACGTGCTACTACACTCTGTTTCTTGCTTCTCCATGTCACAAGATTCCCTCCAAGAAAGGTACAGTACCCGAAGGTTGATCTCTTATCAATGATCGATCCTGCATAGTCAGCATCAGTATAGGCTTCAAGTGTCGTACTCCCATTCCTCTTGAATAGAATTCCTCTTCCCGGTGTTCCCTTAAAATACTGCAAAATTCGATAGGCAGCCTGCAAATGAACCTCTCTTGGACTATGCATAAACTGATTGATTAAGCTCACCGCATAAGCTATATCCGGTCTAGTATGTGAAAAGTAAATCAGTCTTCCCACGAGACATTGATACATTTCCTTGTCCACTGTGGCATCTTCCTCAGCTTTTCCTAGCTTAAGGTTTGGGTCCATAGGAGTACTTGCGGGTTTGCTTGCAGTTTTGCCTGTTTCCTTGAGCAAATCCGTAACATACTTCTGTTGGGATATAAAAATCCCTTTTCTGGAGTGCGCAACTTCAATTCCCAGAAAATATTTCAATCTTCCCAAAGTCTTAATTTCAAACTCCTTAGCCAAGCATTGACTCAATATTTGCTGCTCCCTTTTGTCATCTCCAGTTAATATAATGTCATCCACATATACTAACAGTGCTGTTAATCCCCTTGAAGCAGAATGTTTGATAAACAATGTGTGATCCCCCTGACTTTGTTTGTATCCCATGGCCAACATGACTCTAGCAAATCTTCCAAACCAAGCTCGAGGAGATTGCTTCAGGCCATACAAAGCTTTGTTCAACTTACATACAGTATTGGCAATCACATTCCTTCCATAACCTGGTGGAATCTTCATATAAATCTCCTCCGTAAGCTCCCTGTGTAAGAAGGCATTTTTCACGTCAAATTGCTGTAGTTCCCAACCAAAATTGGCAGCTAGAGATAAGATTACTCTGACTGTATTCATCTTAGCAACTGGAGCAAACGTCTCTAGGTAGTCAATCCCATAAGTCTGTGTATACCCTTTAGCTACCAACCTCGCCTTGTATCTCTCAATTGACCCATCTGCCCTGTATTTCACAGTATAAACCCACTTGCACCCCACCAGCCTTTTTCCTTCTGGTAACTTCACCAACTCCCAAGTTTTATTCTTCTCTAGAGCCTCCATCTCCACATCCATGGCTTGTTTCCATTTTTTATTAGACAATGCCTCAGATAAGGTAGTAGGAATGGTGGTGTTCTTTAGGCTTACAAGGAAGGCTTTGTAGGTTGGTGAGAAATTTTTAAATGACAGGTAGTGTGAAAGAGGATATAATGGCTGTTTTGTACACTTTCTTGTCCCTTTTCTAATAGCGATTGGAAGGTCCTGGTCATCTTCAGTAATTTGGGCTTTGGTTTCACTCTGTAATGCTGGAAAGTTAGTAATTGTTACCTCATTTGAAGGACTTGAGTTGGACTCTTAAACTTGCATAGATCCTGGATTGGCTTTTTTCTGCCTTGAGTACACCAAGTTTTTACCAAATCTCACATCTCCAAGAGCAGATTCGGGGTTAGGTACTTGTTCGGGTTCAGACACATTTGGTGCAGTAGGAGTGGTCTCATTTGACTCAGGTTCAGGTTCACCAACAACTGGGGCATTTGACTCAGGTTCAGACTCAACAGATGGCTCAACAGACAGTTGAGGCATATGATTGGGTTGAGACAAAAGTGAAAGATCAGGCAACCCAAGAAATCCTTCCTTATCTTCCCTAAGACTCTCCCCCTGAAGATAAGGTTGAGTGAAATAGGCCTCTTGTTCATTGAATGTTACATCTCGTGACACATAAAATTTCTTGGACGGAGGATGGTAACACTTATATCCTTTCTGAGTTGAAGAATACCTAATAAAAACACACTTTAAAGCTCTAGGGTCTAGCTTCCCCCTGTCTTGACTGTGGATATGAACAAAGGACACACACCCAAAAATGCGAGGTGTAAGATTGTTTGTGGTAGAGAGGTTCGGATAGAATGAAGAAAGCACATCCATTGGACTTTTGAATCCTAGAACTCTAGAGGGTAATCTATTGATGAGATGAGTGGCTGTGAGAACTGCTTCCCCCCAGAAACTTTTTGGCACATTTTTTTGATACAACAGTGCTCGGGTTTGGTCTAGAAGGTGCCCATTTTTTCTTTCGGCGACTCCATTTTGTTGTGGTGTTCTCACACAAGAAGACTCGTAAATTATTCCCTCTCTTTGACAAAAAGGGGTAAGAATTTGATTGAAATAATCCTTGGCATTGTCTGACCTAAGTTTTTTAATACTCACACCAAGCTGGTTTTTTACCATAGAGAAGAAATTAGGGAACACAGTGCTAACATCTGACTTATGTTTAAGCAAGAAAACCCAGGTAACTCGGGTACAATCATCAATAAAAGTCACAAACCATCGTGCCCCTGACACATTAGCAACAGTAGAGGGACCCCAAATATCAGTGTGAACAAGATAAAAAGGAAAAATGCTTCTTTTATTGCTTGTTGGAAAAGGTATACGCTTGTGTTTGGCAAGTTCACACACCTCACAATGAAGACTCTCAATATCCAACTTTGTAAACAATGAAGGAAACAAAATTTTAATAACCCTAAATGATGGATGTCCTAACCGGCAATGGTAAAGAAAAACTTTCTCCTTTCTAGATAACATAGACTCGGACATGAATGAGTGGGGTGATCTGCTCTCGAATATGTTTGACTTGATTGATTTCGCAAGGTAGTAAAGACCATCCCGTTCTCTAGCACGTCCAATCGTCCTCCCCGAATCCTTGTCCTGAAATAAACAATAACTACTGTGAAAAATCACATTACAAAGCAAGTCTTGTGTGAGTTTCTGTACAGAGGCAAGATTGGTGGATAGCTTAGGAACATGAAGGACATTTTTCAAGGTTATGCATGGGTTTATTTGAACATCTCCTATACCGGCTACGGTTGCTAAGGATCCATCAGCTGTGGCTATTTTCTTATTGCTTGAACATGGTGAGTATGTGGAAAAATGTTTGGATGAGTGGGTCATGTGATCGGTGGCTCCTGAATCCATGATCCAAGATTGAGTAAAGGGTGTTTCTGAGGCATTTAATCCAAATGAAAATAGACGCTTACCTGAATACGCCAAAGTACAAGTACCTGTAGGTTTCTCGAGATTACTTAAGAATGATCTCACCCTTTCCACCTCCTCTTGGTTAAGACTTGCTGGTTCCTGCTTGGCTTCTCCATGTGGTGCGTTGGTAGCAACATGGGCCTGCCCATTACCCCTCGACGGATTATCTCTTTGACCCCACTCACGGCTGGGAGGTTTCCCATGCAGTTTCCAACATTTCTCACGAGTGTGGCGCCCCTTTTTGCAGTAGGTGCACCATAATCCATCACGGCCTTGAGCCTTGGGCTGACCACTCTTACCTACTTCAATGGCAGCCTTCCTTTCCATGCTTGTCGAACCATTTTTTACACTTTCAGCTACCATGGTTGAACCATCTACAATTTGAGGATCAAGCATCAAGCTCCTTCTACTTTCTTCACTCCGAATAATAACCACCACTTCATTGAAGCATGGAATTTCCTGCTTTCTAAGAATTTGGATCCTGACTTGATCAAACTCAGGGTTTAAACCAACAAGAAAGTCATAAACTCTATCTCGTTCAATAAAATCCTTTAGTATAGCTGCATCATCCGGGCATTTAGTCTGAATCACCCTATAGTGGTCAAGTTCATGCCATAGAGATTTCAATTGGTTGGCATATTCGGTTACAGTCTTGCTTCCTTGCTTCGCAGCCATAGTCTTGACCTTCACCTCGTATACTTGAGCTGCATCTCTAGCCTTTGAGTAGGTCTGTTGGATCGCATCCCAAATGTCCTTGGCCGCAGCCATGAACATTACCGTATCACTTATCTCGGGCACCATAGAATTCCATAGCCACGCCATAATCATGGAATCCTCTTCATCTCATACTCCAAAACCTGAATCTCCTGGCTTCGGTCTCGTACCTAACAGATGGCCGATCTTCCCTTTGCCTTTCAAGATTGTACGAATAAGTTGGGACCACTTGAGGTAATTCTTTCCATCCAATTTGTAGGCAGCCTGAATGGCTTGCAATTCTCCCTGCGATTGAGTTTTGCCTCCTTCATCCAATGGAACTACAGCAGCCGTACCAATCTCCTTGGTCTCTGACATCGTCCTTGGTCTCCAATGGGCAGAACTAACAGATTACTTGAAGAAAAAAAAAGGAAAAAACAGCAATAAAGGCTGATAAAAAATTTCTAGCAATGAAGGCTGGTAAAGCACTGTAAATGCTCTGTTTTGGCAGTAGAAAAACAGAGCAAAACAGAAAAGAAAAACTATGACAGGCCAAACAACACCTAATTTCTCAGAAAAATCTTACTGCTCTGATACCATGTCAATGTTTAGGGTTTCAATTGTGGTTTATTGAATAATATGTTTGTTTATATACACAAGGGCTCTAGCACTAAATTAGGAAACTACTCCTAATACTAATTGAAATCCCTAAACTTATGGGATCTCAATAAATACATAATTACAACTAAATATATACACTTGATTCTAGGAAATATTTATTTTCCTAAAATAACACGGTTTCCCACAGTTAGTATATGTGCTTTTGAATTAGCTTTTAGTTGCCATGATTATTTCAAGCTGATTTTGTAGGAAACTGGCGTTTATGAATTGGGAAATGTTTAAAAAATGTAACATTGTAGCTAATTTGAAGCTATGGGGCAGTTTAGGTTGCTCTAAATTGTAATTGAAGGGGACCTTGGTGTGGAATTTTGTGATTCTGGGGTTTCTGGTCAATGGCAAGGAGGGTTGATGTCTTCCAACATTAGAAATTTTTAAGCTTCCAATACTAGTGAGGTTATTAGCCTGCAGAAAATCATGAACAAGCAAAAGAAGATGAGCCATCATTAGATAGCAATTTTAACCAAATACTCATTTCTACAGGACAATGATTCTTGAATTTGGTGGACAAAATTAGAAACTCAGATAATGTAGATTAGAAAGCAGGCAAATGACATATGCTGAAGCAACAATATGATTCATTTTTTGTTTTAAAGGCCTCTGATTTGGCCCCTCAATTCCAAAAGGGTGATTCATATATTATTAATGGGTGATTTGTCATGCCATTATGTTCTTAACAAACTCGGCTGATTTTTGTATGTTTAACTTTATCACAGGTCATTATATGGATTATGGATGGACGAGTAAAGTATGTAATGTAAACAAAGAACTGCTGCTGTATGGATTTTTCAGCATGTTATAATGAGTCGAGCATGCCATTAATACATCACATTTAAAATTTATTCCATAGCATATGCCACTGGAAAGAAAATTTGTTCTTTATGTGCTTAAACTAATTGATATTTCAAATTGGAGGTGCCTTTGTCTTTGTCGATACGGGTTGCATCCCTCCGAGGAACACTGCGGTTATATATAAAGCCACCTCCTTCTGATCAGTTTTGGTTTGGCTTCACATCCATGCCCGATATAGAGTTTGACCTTGAGTCTTCGGTTGGGGATCACAAGATTAGTAGTGTGCATATTGCTTTATTCTTGATCAGTCGGTTTAAGGTATGAATATCATTTGTTACATAGTGACATATTGCTTGATGAGAATCATGTTTCTTATCATTTTGTTCCTTATTTTGCATCTTCTTGCATGTGCACTCATGCCTATCTCAATTTTTTTTCCCTTAAGATGTTATCTGATCATTCAATAGACTGCCTTTATATCTCTGGCCTCTGAGCATTCACCCCCAGCTATAGAAAACTTATAATGAGCTATTTGTCACAATTTTCATTCCTGGACTTGGCACTGATCCTATGAAAGAAAACTGCTAGGTGGGTTTCAGCTGATGTTTCCATCCTTTGCGCAGGCAGCTATACGGGAAACTATGGTGCTTCCAAACTGTGAAAGTGCATGCATTCCTTTTATGTTAGCAGAAAAAGATGATTGGGTCCCCAGGAAAGTTGCCCCATTTATATGGCTAAATCAAGCAGTTACCAATACCGAATCAAAAGCAAAGGAAACTAGTAGGAGACCCTCGAATTCTCATCCAGAAAACAAGCATGTAAAGCCAAATGCGGATTCCTTTCAGCCACCAGTTGTTGAGCCTGTAGCCATGCCCTCATCAAGCTCCGAGGTTCCTTCTTCTTTAGGGACTACGTCCTTGCAAGATCTAAAAACTCCCCTTCTTGCAACTGATGAACCAGATGAAGCAAGCCAGCAGAACAGAGAGGAAACCTCAGATTACCCGTCACAATCTAGGTCTTTGATAGAGTTTGATAGGCAGAGTGATGTAACTGATGAGAATGATACGAGGCTGAAGAAGATGGGGAGGAAAGCGAGGATGCTTGATTTGGGGAAGAAAATGGGAGAGAAACTTGAAGAGAAGAGGCGTCACATTGAAGAAAAGAGTAGGCATATTGTTGAGAAGATGAGAGGATCTTGAGACATTCTTGATGCTTAAACTGCCCCCATTGTATTGTAGAGGTTAAAAAAAAGAGTAAAAGAGCTATATCAAAGGAATAGTGTGTTACTATCTATAGAATGGATGAGATTAATTTGGTAATTAGATAACCGATTCAAATACTTTTATTTTGTTCATTATCACCAAGGTTGTACTTATGTAGATGTATAGAAAGTTGAAGACTTAAGCCAGACATATCATTATTGTTACTTTTTTAATTCGAAATATAATTTATTTTTTTTGCGGAATCATATGTTTTGTACAAAAAAGCCAGACTTAAGCTATGTTTTGTACGAAAGAGTCCTAAAGCTATGAATGAAAAAGAGGTGGTAAGTACTAGAATTTAAATATTAAATTTATGAAATGTCACTTTTTTAAGAGTTTATTTTTTTAATAATTGAAGATTAAAAAATAAAATTGTTCAAGTTTAAATTCCAATTCAAATCATAAAACATATTATAACTCTTTTTTAATCATATGATCAAATTGTATGAGCTATTTGAATTAAATTTTGAGTTAAGAGAATAAAAGAAAAGACATCATCCTTACACACATTCAATAACATTGGTTAAAAGGAACAAATTATTTAATCAATTGTGGTATGTCTGATTTGCATTTACAGGATAATGAATGAAAAAATTGGTTAAAAGTACGGAAGCTGAAGAGGAAAGCAAAAGGCAGACTATAAAATACAGCAAGAAAATGGAAGAGAAGAAACCTCCCTCCACCCTCTCCAAAATCACTATTCGCTCAATCCTCACCCATTAGTCGTATTGTAGGAAAATTTTACAATGACTGATAATGGAATGTTTAGGTTATGACCTTGGCTTCCGAAAAGTCCGATCCTCCCGAAGCTCGCAACGGAGCTGTTCATTGTTGCATTGAAGATTATGGTCAAGGCTTGCTTCTCTTCCGCGCTGATGAAGAAATGAGTTGGAGTCACCTTCACTGAAACCCCATAGGGAGCACTCCACCCCACTTTGTACGTTTCATTGCCAGCAATGTTAGTCACTGATCTTTCAACTGTTCTAGACTGGTTCAGTCTTGCAATGGTGATTGATGGCAGGTTCAGGTCAGCACTGCCAATGGTTGAGTTATAGACCCAACAGTTTTGATTGGTGTAATTGAAGACAATAGGAGCAGAACCGTTAATGCCGCAAAGAAAGGACATATAATCATAGTAAGCTGCAACAAGCGAGTATGCGAGGTTAGAACAAGATGCGCATGAGTATTCATCTGAGTAGTGACACTTGAAACATCCTTTCTTCTGTTTGCAGGTCGATAATCAAAAACCATCTTTCTTGCAAATGATGAAACAGTTCATTTCTAAGAACACAAATACATAAAGAGTTTTTATTTATGAAAAGCAGAGAGACTTACTGGAATCCAGGATCAGACCCGGATCAAGAGCTGAAGTCGCATTCACAAAACCACTGCCCATGTCAAATGGTGTTGCCGGAGACTGGTTTAGATCAGGATTACTATAAGCACGCTGGGCCATTATGGGACCACCATTCTTGTCATGAAGCGTAGCTGTTGTAGAAAGAGCAGATGCAATGGCTGCAGGACTGAAATGAGGAAACTTTTGCTTTATCAGTGCAGCAAGCCCAGCAATATGAGGAGCGGCCATGCTTGTTCCCGACATCATTGCAAAGCTTTCACCTGAGAGATTGAATTAATTGTTTTAGAAGAATGTAGCTTATATAGAATCGTAATTGAGTTATCTATTATTTTTTATCTAATACCTTGGAATTCAACTGAGTCTGTTCCAAGAGAACTCCAGGCTGCCCATATCAAATTTCCAGGAGCAACCAAGTTCGGTTTCATTATGTCTGCATCATCTAGAAAACTGTCTTCAGGATCTGGTCCTCTGGCAGAATAATACATAACCTTTGGAGCAGTAACGCTGTAGTTTGCTTTCAATCCTCCTGAAATGCTCGCAACTGCCCCAAATCTAACAATTTTCCTCGTAAACCCATCTCTCTCCAAAGAACAATTGTAATATTGGAGTAAAATCTGTTCAGTGTCATCATAATAAATTAGTAAATTCTCCATTTTGTGTGCATGTGTGCGTGCATGTGAGAGAGAGAGTGTATACTCCAAATTCCAACACAGGTCACAACTTATCAGATGTTTTAGAAAGAACGATACAATTTTCCCAGCATATGACATTAAAAACAAAGAAACAAGATACTGAGAAAGGAGAAAAATAATTCACATATGCCTTCAAGCAAAAGTATGTAGCACTGCACCTTGGAATCATCTGGGGATGGAATTATGATGCCAGGCATTTCCAATGGTGTAGGATTAAGCTGAAAACCAATTACAAAAGGATCCATGTAGAACACAACTCCAGCTGCACTAAGGTTTTTTGCAGTTTGTAAGGCCTGCTTGATTGTGGAGAGTCCAAGCACAAATCGGATTGAATAGCTACAGATTAACAGGTTTCCTTGGATAAGTTCTGGATTGAAGTTGCTGGAGTCTTGGCATTCACCCACATACATATCGTCAGCAAGTGTTGTGTCATTGTATAAAGCATGAACTGCAGAAATCAGTGTATACATTTTATCTGCATCTGTCCCCGCTGTCCAAAAAAAAAAAAGAGTAAAGTATAATTTATCCCATTTAGTAATAATGGATACTCTGAATGGAATCTACAATGGCAACAATTGTATGTATCGATTGAATAGATATAAAGTTTTGGTATATAACGATAAAACTACTAAATTATAAATTGAAGGACAACAATCGGTCAATGAAATCGATTAAATGAAGTCAACCAGTATATAAGGTCCAGTATCTACCAGGTTTATGTCTAAAGTTAATAAAAATGGACAGTCATGGGCACAAAGTTTGTGAATAAGTGATTGTCTGATAATGAGCAAGGAATATCCACCTTTCTACTAAACGGGATGTATTGAACTCATAATTCATTAGATACATTTTATGAATGTCAAGTATCTCAGTAAATTGATCCTGGTTGTTCAATCATTTGACAACTAGAGTCATTCTTTGACCATAGATCACTACGAGTCACACTCAATACAGCTCAATATGCAAAGGCTGCCACAATTGTTCTCCAGTATTTCAGAATCATTTTTAAAAGGGGAGTGAGGGATTTAACAATCAAACTCCTGCACAGAAAAAGAACTATGCATAGAAGATAACTAAACTTACAAAACAGAAAAGAAAATACTTTTGAGTTTGCTCAGACATATATGGTTTTATACAGCCATGACCAGGTAATACCCTTTTCATGGGGTGCTTCAGACTCATCTGTGTGAGTACATGTGCGTGTGTCTATATGTATACACAAGGAAAGGTCAAGTTGGTATAAGAATTATCAATTATTAACCATCCCATAACTTTTTGCATGGTTAACATTTCGAACCAAGTTCCAACTACTGGATTCAACTATTTGTTTCTACCCCTTGTGCATGTTAACTTTCAAGGTGATCTGACATCTGTATCACACATCAGTCAAGCAAGAGCACTACAATTTACTACATATATTTATCTATCGAAATTTTATGATATCAACAACATAGATATTTTCAATTAATTTGGAATCAGGAATGCATTATCCATAAAACTAGAGTATAAAATAAATTGTAAAAAAAAGATATGAAAAGGTTGGTGTAAATAAACTGTCAATTTGAACATCTCAGGAACCCTTGTTACTGATTTCCTTCCTTCTGTTTCAGTTAAACCTTCTAATATTCTCATTGTTTTATAGTGTTATCTTGCATTGGTTAAAGTTTGATTTGTTGTATGTTATATTCAGGTTGTGTTTCTCCAACAATTACCAATAGGTTTTAGGTTTTTATGTCTCACCAGCTATTTCACATACTAATTAGTTTGATAAGGTTGGACCACAATTTTGCTCACTCTCAAATAGCAGACCTAGCCTATTCAAACTAAAATTTGGTTGAAAACTTTTGACCCAACAATTCTTTTTTCTTTCTTTGTAAGTTTGTTAAAGCATGCATAACAAACCAAAAACCTGTTAATCTCATGGATAAAGAAGACAATAGATTTGAAAGGTTAACTTACGTGCAAGTCCGACTCCAGGGATAGTTACATTGTTTCCGAGGATAATAGAGTTGGCATATATTCTGTCATGAGAGGCAGCTCCAACAGTGAAGATCCATGGACTGAAAGAAGACATGCTTTTAGGTGATGGTCCAGTATTGCCAGCAGCTTGCACAACAAAAATGCCAGCCTTTACAGCAGATAGCAATGCCATGTCAATGGGATTGAAAAATGTTGCAATACCAGGCGGACGCCTGTTGGGAGTTATCGATAAGCTTATAATGTCAACCCCATCCTGAGCTGCCTGCAAAATATTTGATAAACTAATTGATTATACACACCAAAACCATGTATGGCAATGCCATGTCAATGGGATTGAAAATGTTGCAATACATAGTGCATGCAACTTTGGGTGGCCCAACGAAGCAAGGGAACCATCTGCCCGGACACCAACAATTGGGTAAGTTTTTGCTTTGCATGCAGTCATGTGACAAAAAACTTATTTGCTGAATAGCACCAAAACTAGGGCTTACCTGGTCTATGGCACCAACAACATCTGCAGCAAATCCTCCAAAGCTCTTATACAATGCCTTGTAAACAGCAATACTGGAAAACGTGGCCACATGATTAATATAGTCAAATAGAAATGAGTGCGTAAGTGGAAAAAAGTAAATATTCCCAGATGCATTATATGCACATATACCGGTTAAAATATGTGGCATCATACATGCTAATAGGAAAAGGTGTCTACACACAATCGCATGTCCCTGTGTACCCATAAGGATATTTACGCACACAGGAAAATACAGGCATGATTTATCGACCAAAAAGAAAGGCTATTGAGCTTATATGCTATATGTGCAGAAATCTATATGTTCACACAGCCATAAGAATGCTGCCACACACACACACACAACAAATATGCCCAGGATATGAGCTTCTTACAGATTGCTAAACCATTTCTTCTAGTCTTCCCTACAAATTCTTTGGCAGTTAAAAGAGTCCTAATAAATGGGTTTGACAAATTAACTGTTTTCAGATAATTATATATATATATATATATATATATCTATCTATTTTGGTGCACATACATATATGAGAAAAAAGAGATGATTCTTAGAAAGAATTAAAAATGAGAGTCAAAGTAGAGAAGAAAGAGATCCAATGCATCATATAGCAAGATCTAGCTCAAGAAAATTCTGCAGAGTCATAAGGAAATGACTTGGGAATCT
This sequence comes from Heritiera fomes, assembly GCA_032173925.1. Taxonomy (NCBI): domain Eukaryota; kingdom Viridiplantae; phylum Streptophyta; class Magnoliopsida; order Malvales; family Malvaceae; genus Heritiera; species Heritiera fomes. Next base: position 1,406,486 of record JAPDPM010000010.1, on the reverse strand, counting down.
TTTCAATTTGTTAAATAGTAGTTCTATGACAGCTGCAAAAGAGTCATGCCCAGAGTGTAACTTTCTGGAAAATCTGCTCCAAACCTATAGTTATGAGGAAGTCTTCACAAGATAAAAGGCAGTCTACTACTTGTAAAGACTGCTCCATGAACATAAACCTTGCTGAGAATACGATATTCTCCCATAAAAACTATCAATTGAGAACTTGATGACAGGGCCAAATACTTGGGTGGGGGAGGCACCAGTAGTGAATGAGAAAAAAGTATATTATTTATTAGTTCCAGCGCATCATATAGCAAGATCTAGCTCGAGAAAATTCTGCAAAGTCATAAGGAAATGACTTGGGAATCTTTTCAATTTGTTAAATAGTAGTTCTATGACAGCTACAAAAGAGTCATGCCCAGAGTGTAACTTTCTGGAAAATCTGCTCCAAACCTATAGATATGAGGAAGTTTTCACAAGATAAAAGGCAGTCTACTACTTGTAAAGACTGCTCCATGAACATAAACCTTGCTGAGAATACGATATTCTCCCATAAAAACTATCAATTGAGAACTTGATGACAGGGCCAAATACTTGGGTGGGGGAGGCACCAGTAGTGAATGAGAAAAAAGTATATTATTTATTAGTTTCATTTCTTTTCCGCATTCCTTTTTTTTTTTTTTACTTTTTAACACCATTAAGAATTACATGTCAGTTGTCAACAAACCTTCTGCAAAAGACTTACTCCTCGGCATAGGTCAAAAAATCATCCTGTTATTCAATTTATAGAACAGCTAACCTCACAATTGGTGCATGAGGCATGCCACTCATATCAAAATAAAAGGCTGATTTGTGCCAGATAGTTGGGTGGAAGAGGGCACCAAAAGTTGAATGTAAAATATAATTATACTGAATTAATTTCCCTTCTTGTTCAATTTTCCAAATTGTTATTGTTCTTTTTCCCTATTTTAACTATTTTTAACTTTTTTAACATTTCTAGGAATTACATGTTGGTTGTCACACATACCTCCTGCATAAAACTGTCCACTTGCCATAGGTCAAAATTGTCCAGTTATGCAATTTGTAGAATACAAACCCTTGCTTTTGGTGCATGAGGCATGTCACTCAAAATTATCAAAATAAAAGGTTGGTTGTGCCAGATAAATGGGTGGAAGGGGAACCAAAAGTTTAGTGTAAAATATAAATATACTTTTAACAGTTCCCATTATACTAGGCCAATGCCAATAATCCAAACAAACATTCTACCACACGGACAAACACACAAGGGGCAACAAACAACAAGAATACCAAGCAACATAATGAACCTGGACTCTAATCCAAGTTGCTGGACAGAATAGGTTGGAGAAAACTAGAGAATCTACCAATGTGTTAGTCTCCTAATATTTATATTGAAATATTAAATACAAAAGGACCTACATATCTTTGAGAAATTATTTTATACATCATTAGTGGAGTCTTTAGACTCCACAAACGAGGTTAACGGGGACACATATCCATTAGGGTACATTAAAAAATAACTAATTAGAAAAAGAAATAGGACATGTTGTAGTCTCTTAACCCACTAATGGAGTTAAAAATTTCCATTATTAGTGTATCAAATATGAACTCATATACCTTTTACATTGATTAATTAACAAATGCAAACTAAGGCCCTGCTTGATTAGTGCTTTTGCTTTTCGCCTTTTGCCATTTGTCTCTTGTTTTCAATTCATTTTTTATATTTAGCTTTTCACTTTCTATTGAGGAAAAAAAACATGCAAAAAGTACCACCCAAGTGGAGCCCAAGGGGTTTTGTGCTTAGAAGGAGCTCTAGATTAGAAAGATATAAAAAAAAACTAGAGGTTAGATTTCTTCATGCTTAAGATGCAAGCATAGGATGTTCTAGAATAGTATAATCCTGAAATCATTTCCACCCATAGAGAGAATTTTTAACCATAATGATCCATAGCGAGAACCAAGGGACCTTTGTTTAATCAGATAGAAGTCATTTTATAAGCAAAGTTTAATTTAGCATTGGTTAGATGAAAGTTAAAATGATCAGCTTTGTTTGCTACATTTGCTTCTGCAAAGAAGTTTCATAGATATAAAATAGTTAACAGAGACGCAGTTACAGAAACTTACTGTGAACAAGGAGCCATCCCACTAGCATTTCCAAAGTTGTGCCCAGCTACCACCACTGGAATCCCATGGTTTCCTGCAGCAACAGAAGCTGTGTGCCTGCATTAATATTACATTCATTAGGAGCATTACGAGATTGAGTCAAGTCCAACAATATCAGGTCATCTTGTAAAAGCAGGGGACCAGAATTTATTGCATATCATTCACCGTTGACACTTTTGTGGTGCTTTTCAATAATGTAGACCCACGTTTTGTGCATTTAGTGAAAGAATGTTTTTTATAGTATTCAACAATTATTCAAGAAATTAGACAATCTTCTTTGAAATATCAACATCGAGCAATTTGCTTTACAGAGTATCATATTCAGGAAACAACATAGAGACTTATAGCATCAGAAAAGACCATATTATAGTTTCCAAAACCAACGGCACTAATGAAGATAAATGGTGTGTGAAGTACTACACTTAAGTCTCTAGGAAGAGAACAAAACAGAAAGAATGTCACCCTAATACATATATAGGTTATCAGCATTGTCTACATAGGAGATAGGGGGGGAATAAAATAAGGTTTGACCACATAATACATTCAAAGTCAGCCCCCCAAAACAAAAGAGAAGGATGGTCAAACAAGTTTATCTGTATCATACAGAGCCTACTAATGTCTCAGACATTGGAAAGAATGTGGGGGAATCTTGATCACAACCACAAGAAACCTCATTAAAAGAGTCCATATAGAATCAGAGTGCTTGAAGTTTAGAAACAAAAGAGGAAAAAGAAGAGGAAAACTAGTGGCACTTCTGGAACAACCATGCAACAAATTCTTTTCTTAACATAATTTTTTATTCCATTATTTTCCAAATAACTTCTCATAATAGCAGCTTTTATCTGTCTGTAAGCAGAATCATTAAATTTTATTCATATCTATATTTCTAATATAAATTTTCTCCCAGTCATTTCCAATGTTAAGTTTCCATCTAAGATACAGTAGTTAAACTTTTTCCTTGTATCCCTTGCAATCTAAAAGCACTTTGCAGGCCAAACTCACAAAAGAACAAAGAAATAAAATAATACTAAATCAAGAATGATCCACAAAAGTGCAAAGTATTCACTCACGAGCCGTGGCCATCACCGTCAAATGGTGACGCATAGTCCTGAGACGAATTGAATATTCCTCTTGTTATAGCAGATGCGGCAAAATGGCGTGCTCCAACAAGCTTCCTATTGCATGAGCCAGAAGGAAAGTCCTGAGTCACCTCACAAATGCCAGAAAAATGGGCTGGAACTGGGTATGAATGCTCTGATACATCATCGGCAAAGCTGGGATGAGTTGGATCGATACCAGTATCAATAAACCCAATTACAATTCCCTCTCCAGCAGTATCATATCCGCCTTCCTGGGACCATGCCCCAGTGGGTAGACCCAAGAACTGTGGAGTATGGGTGGTTGCAGTTCTAACAGAGAAATCCAATACAACATTTGCAACTTCATTTCTTCTTGAAAGCTTGTCCACCTTAGAAATAGAAGAATACAACTTATTAAGAACATTCTTCCTAAATTGTAAGAATATTCAAAAAAGAAACTAAAAGTTTCTATGCATTTAAGACACTAAGAGCCTAAATGAATATGCAAAACTACACAAAAGAATAGAGGTAAAAAATATTTTGTATTTAGAAAGTATAAATAAAAAAAATAATACTATAATTGTATACTATCAAAAAAGCAAGGAGCAGCAAATTGATAATAATGATATAACAAAATGATGGATAATTATGAGGAATGTATATTGATGATATACCTGTTCAGGGGTAACAAGCACAGCAAAGCCATTAATCAAGTAGTGGTAACTATACAACTTCAGATATTTTTCCCCGCTCAAGGCACTCCTTAACAATGAATCATGAACTCGAGAAATATAAGAACTATAACTTTGATGAGATCTTGAATTATTCCTGATTATCAAAAGAAAGAATTAGTCAACCTTTTAAACTTTACATCCAGCCTCTAAGAAGGCTTCAAGAGAAAGGAAGAGCTACATGAGGCTTTAGAGAAGTTAAAAAGAGGACAGCAAACACAATTATCAGCATTTAGAAAACTATGTACAAATTATTGGATATTTATGAATGTCAACATGGCAAAGCTGAAGCCTTCCCCCATTTTCCAGAGAATGTGAATCTGAAAAGCATTTTGCAAGTACAAATAGTAGTCATATGGCAGCTTTGACAATTCTCTAACAGCCAATTCCCCTTAAGCCCCACACAAAGAAACAGGAGGACCCATTATTGTTTAAAGAATATTTAACAATCAACCTTGTATGGGGACAAAAATTTACACTACACAAATACCAGCTAAGTATTTAACTTGTTAAAATAACAAATATCAGAATACAAACAAAAGAAGAAATCACAGTTATTTTCAGAACAAACAGAAAAAAAGTTGCTGGCAACAACGGCTTTATTCTCCTAACTGAGGGTAAAAGTTCATGCCTTGGTTTATGAAGCCTGTTTAGTCTCCCTGAAGTAGAACTATTGTTGAACCCATGACGATGACTCTGCTTTATTAGTTCTTGCTCGAAATAATGAGCAGCAGGAGCTTGCTTAAGAGTGACAATATACACAGCTGTAACTGAATCTGAATCCTCCTGACTCAGAGTGCTCACAAACACCCCAAAACAAAGTGGCAGCACTGAAAACACCCAATAAACGTTCCCCATGCTTTTGAAAACAAAATCCCAGATTCAAACCAATCAGAGCAGACCTTCCCTCTGAAATATGCGACAAGAAGCAGCAAGATCAGCAACCCAAGAGGGTCATTCTTCGGGCGTCGGTGGGTGGCGGTTGGGTAGGTGAGGCTTTACTGAAGAACCACCCAGTGATGAAGGAGAGTGAGGAAAAGCTAGCCTTTTTGTTTTTGAGGAATGTGAGAACAGCTGTAGTTAAAGAAAGGCAAGCGCAAAAGAGAAATACCATTAATTAAGAAATACTAGTTCCATGGAGAGGAAGTGGGCATGAGTGAGTGTGACAGAGCTCTTTTTCTTCTTTTACTAGATAATGAGAAAGGAAAAGAAGGGTTTTGTGCTTGTACGCTTTTGAGGCTTGAGTGAAAGAGATAGATAGAGAGAGAGAGAGAGAGAGTCGAAGTATAAGAAGGGAAGCGAAGTAATGGAGTATGGGGAGAATCTGCAACTTTTCTCGGGTGCTGTGCAGTTTATTTTTGAACGTTTATTGTTGTTTTTGCTTATATAATTGCTATTATTTTATTACTTTACTGTTAGATTACAAAAAAAATATGAACGTTTGTTTTCTTTTGTTTTTCTCCTGTCTTTTCATTTTTTCTTTCAACCAAAGGCCTATAAAACAATAGGTTATTTAGTTGTTTTTTAGCACCTTAGTTTATGGTTTAAAAATTAAAATTAGCATTAATTTATAATATGATTTTTTTGAAAGAATTTGATTTAAAATATTGAATTTTTATTATTATAAAAAATTAAATTTATATTTAATATTTTGTCAATGTATAAATTTATATATCATTACATTTCATTAATTAATGAATTTAATAACATTTATTTTACCTTGAATTTAACAATACATGCTATTAGTCACTAATAGTTTATGAGATTGACACACTTATGATGAATCAAATATAATTTTTTTAAATTTTGTGCTGATATTTAAATTAGTAAATTTTCTCAGTTGTTAATAAAAATATGTAAAAAGTATCAAAGATAAAATTATTTTAAGAAATTAAAAATCCAAACTATAAAACTAAAGTGAAATATGAATAAAAAATTAAACATCTTGGATGAAAATTGACTTGAAAGAATTAACTATACATCGATTTTACCTTACAAGTGATATTATGAATGAGTAATAGGATATAACAATTTTATGTGATCATTTAATCACCTTTAGATATATTCCTATAATGATTAGTTTTAAGATTTTAAGTTCCATTTATCAATTTATAAATCATATACCTTTGTTCTACACGTCTAAATAAAACTACTTGGAACCTATTCATAACTAGGCTTTTTTGGCCTCACTTATGGCTAATTTATAATGTGAATTTTCAAACTATATATTTGTTTAATAAACAATTTTAAATAAAATAATTGAATTCACTTGGATTAAATATTATATATATAATATGCACCTTTAAAATTAAATTGATATAAATATATTATAAAACAATTTTTTATGAAACTATTAACACCATTAAATACAATATCGGTGAAATATGAGTAAATTTTTAATGTTTCAAATGATGATATTGTCTATATTCATAGATTGAGGCTCACTTGGCAACGTAAATTGAGTTTGTAGAAAGAGTTATTAGATTCGACTTCCACTAAACATACTTTTGAGAAGGGATGAGTAGTCTTAACTATGACGAAACCTTGAGTAAGATTAGTCACGATCAGTTAAAACAGATGATGATACATGCGATTTACACAAAAAAATGATGATATTATTTATACTATTTATAAAACTCTTTGTCTTGAATCTAGTTTCACAAACAAGACGATAAAGATTCAACTAGATAATTGAAAAAGATAAGTTATAAAAATAAAAAATTATATTAACAATAAAATTATAATAATTTAATTTTTCTTCAAAATTAATTAAAATAAAATGAGAATTCATATCTCAATATTTATACTGTAGTTACTTTTTCTCTCTTTTTCTCTTTCACATTTTAAGATTTTTGAAAAATATTTTCCTTTTTATTTTCTAATAAGAATTATCTAAATTATTAATTTTTTTTCATATATGTTATACTCACGTAACAAATGTGCATAGGCTTGCTTTTAATAAAAACTAATGTGGACCTCACTACGTTAGGGATTAAATAATTTTTTATTTAAAAATATAAATTATTTAAAATTTCTTTTAATAGAATATATATTTATATAACTCTTTCATAATTTGAAATTGAATGATATTAATAAAAGGATAATTATCTCATACATCGTCAGTAGAGTTTTTTGACTCCATAAGAGGAGTTAAGATTATGATACATGTCTTACTATATTTATTTTTATTTTCTTAATATTTTTTAGGACATTGTTATGATTCTAACGCCACTTTTTTGGAGTAAAAAAACTCTACTGACAATGTATAGGATATTAATTCTTAATAAAAACATAAAAATTAAAAAAATATATCTATATTTTGGAATTTATTTTAATTTTTTAAATTCAACATTCATTTTATAATTTTTTAATTTCATTGTTGATTTATTAAAAAAAAAACTATTGTGATCTATTTCCTAAATAATTATATTTAAATTATAATCATTCAATTTTGTTAATTTATAATTTTTAAATTAATAATTTGATCAATTTAATATATGCACAAAATTAAGAGATAAATAAATAGAAAAAGAATAAGTTAAACAAATATTTTAGTTGTTATTATTATAATATATTTTTTTGGGTTACATTATAATATATTATATAATATATTATTCAATATATTATTTTTTGTTCTTTCTTTGTATTTTTGGATTCTAAAAGATAAAAATAAATAAAATTAATGAATAAAAAATAAAAATAAATTTTATAATATTATTTTTGTGTCACTGGACATTTGTCAATTAAAGAACCTCTTTGGGAATCTTTTTATATAAGGTTATAGATTTGAAAATAAAAAAAAATCTTAAAAACCTCTTAGTAATTTTAAGTTAAAACCTAAAGAAAAAAAAAGCATAAAAATTACATGTGTCAAAAGGAAATCCATTTGGGAATTCCTTTTATATATAGTATATAGTATAGATTTTGACCAAAAATTTAAAAATTAGTAGTAATATGAACAAGAACTCATCAAACAAAACTTTTTTTTGGTCGAAATCCCTCAATATCCAAATACCATTTTGGGTCCTGACTAATCTGAAGAGTTATTATCAGACCGTGAAGGGAGAAACTATTTCAGAGCTGTTTTTTCTATTTATAAAGCTCGAACTTAAAACCTTACATAAAGGACATTGAATTTCTTTCATTTTGCTCAATAGACATTGGTCAAACAAAACGTTTTTTTACTCACAATGTTATAGTGTTGTTGGTAAGAGAAGTGCTCATTTCTTACCAACCACAGTTAGATTTTTACATGAATACGCTAAAAGCAAACTTTTTAATACATATTATATTGGTGTGTGAGAGCCAATGTGCTTATCAAAGGTGTAAATTAACAAAATGTTTTACAAATAATTTGAAAATATGTTTGATTTTTATTTGTTTATATTTATTTATTAATTTTAATAAACAATTGCAAGAAAAAAATTCATTTAATACTCGTTTAATAATTAATAAATATTTTAGTATTAGCTTTCTATATAGTAATAATACAATTTTAAATTGCATAGTTATTCATAAATTATTTTAATATCTAATTATTAAAATTATATGTTTATGTAAAATTTTTTAATTTGACATCAAATATATTAGAGTGAATACCATTTATCAGTATAATTTTTTTAATGTGAACATTAAACGTTTAATGTTCACGAATACATATTTTAAATATATTTGTTTAATATTTAAGAACATGTGTTTTTGAACATATTATTTAATGTTTATAAATAAACTTAGCAAACATAATCATTATTAAAAAAATAAACAAATAAACACGAATATAATAATATTCTTTCATGTTCGATTATATTTTTATTTATAAATTGAATTGAATCCGATTGACATTAATTTCAAGGCCCAGTACAAGGCTCAACATATCGTTTTATGTCCCATTAAGCTTTTTAATTATTCAAAATCATATAAAAATTAGTTTTAATATTTTCTAAATATATTTTAAAATTAAATAGAGATACACCATATATCTTTAACTTACAATAAGAGCAAAACCTTTTTTTTTGTTAATGAATTTTGTTATTTAATTTTTTTTTTGTCAACCTCAGAATTGACAAGGGGGCAATGATTCAGCATGCCATTGCCAACCCTTAAAACTAGGGAATTAAATGAAAGCTTTAAAAGGGAGAGAAACAATAATTCGAATTCGATGGGCTTTTGTGGGTGAGAAATAAATAAATAAATAAATAATTACCAACAACTTATTGACATGGGTGATAAACGGTCCTCGTCCCTTAAGTAAAATCAGGGTTCGAATCTTGACTTATGTATGGAGTGTCAGTGTTGAGAGGGAGACAAGCCTAATCACGCTCTGCTTCTCTCGACTTCGAAATAGTTATCGAAAGTGAAAATCGAGGGATTTCGATCAAAAAAATAAATAATGAAATGAGTGACGGAGTGCAAGAGGAAGAGGAAAAAGTTTGCGAGCAGAGTGCAAAGCAGCAAACAAAAGAAAAAGGAGAAAGAAACAACGAAAGAAGAGGAGAGAAAAGTCAAGGAAAGTGGGGGCGATTCATATTCATGGATACCACATGAAAGCGACTGTGGCCACCAGTCAGCCACTTGTGCTTTCGTGTCCATTTCTTCCTTTCCCTTCCAACGTTCCAATTCCGGAAGTTGTCGTCTTCACTTTATATCATCTCCGTTGATGTTAGATTTGATAATTTTAGATATATTATAATAATTTAATATATAATAATACGAATAAATGATAATTGTTACATTGCATATATTGTTAATAAAATTTTTTTATTTTATAAATAGTGTTAGAATCGTAATATATATCTTATAAAAACATTAAACAAATAAAAAAAATAAGACACGATTATGATCTTAATTTTTCTTGTGAAATAAAAAACTTCAAATGACGACATAAAAAATAATTATTCATGAAAAAAAATACAAAAATGATAAGAATTAAAAGTTAAAAAAAAATTACATATGAATATAACAATAAAATTAAAAATTAAATTTTATATTTACGAGTCAGTATGAACTTTACGTATTTTGCTTTGTACAAATATAATTTTATAGTATACGCGAATGCAATAACAATAGTCGAAATATGTAACCAAAAAAGAACAACAGTGGCTGTGACGTGTCGGAGGGAGGATGATGGGTTGTGTTGTCTCCACTCTTTACCCTCTGTCCACAAAAAGCCACAAAAATCAGTGCTGCTGCTCACCGCTGACTGCTGCCACAAAAGTTATACTACGAATCTTATGTTATATCTATCATTCATGTCTTCCAATATTTCTCTCTTTTTCTATATACATAATTCTCCAGTTCTAGCGTTCAACTATATTTTATATGAATTTTAATTTTTAATATATTAATATTAGTTTTAGTTGTAATAATGCCTTTGAAAATTAAATTATTATTATAAAGGCAAAGTTGATTCATTATATTTATTTCTTATTTCTCCATTTATTTGTTTAAAATTCAAATTTCTTTACAGTTGGTTTAGGCTATACATAAAAACTAACGAGATTTAGCCAATTTTTTTTTATCTATTCAAATTTGGGTTATTTTTACGCACGTTTTTCTCTCCAGCGCATTAATAATATTTATTAAAGATTTATCTTTGATGTATTATTGCATTAATTAATATTATATAGCAATCATAAAGTGTCACCTAATTGATATTTATTTTTAAGATATATATTAACAAGGTGATATTTATTTTTAAAACTTATTTTTTAAATTTGCTCGTTAATGAAGTGATATTTAGGAGTTGATTGAGAGTGTAAAACTATTATATACTATCAATACATCAAATATTTATTAATTTATTAATATGTAAATTCCACTCACCTATTTATGCTGCAATTGACATCTAGGTAAAAAAAAAAAGCCTTGAGTAGAAATAGATTAAATTTTGATTTGATGTATTGGTAATGTACATTGTTAATTAATTATAAAATGTCATCTGATATTTATTTTAAGATTGAATATATTTTTATATTGTTCATTATTGAAATGATATTTATTGATGGATAATTATTCTATATACCGTCGGTAAATTTTTTTTATTTTACAAACTGTGTTAAGATCATGATACATGTCTTATAAAAATATATTAAAAAATAAAATAAAATATTTATCATGATCCTAACATCGTTTGTAAAATAAAAAATTTTATTGATAATGAATGAAATAATTACCTTTTGTATATTGATAATGTACGATTAGGTAATCGGCGTATCAAACATGGGAAAAAGTTTGGTCAGTTATGATGGAGAGCATTAGAGGTTCACGTAAAGATAGGGATATGATGTTGTTTTGTGGGCAGCGGCAGGCATGATGATGATCATGATGAGGACGATGATGATCATGAATATATGGTAAAATTAAAAAATATTATCTATGCCAACGTTGGGACCGTTAATGAATAATAAATATAGTCGTTACATTAGTATGCTCTTTACGGTGTCAAAAGAAACCGATGCCATCATCATTGCATTGCCATTACCCTCACTTTCTCTTTCATTTCTTTCAACATCCTCTTCCATGTGCCTCCCTTTCCACTCGGTTGACCACATGCCCTTTCACTCTTTTAACCATTTTTTTGGTGATGTTGGCAAACAAAAAAAAACCCTTATCATTTTTATCAATAAATTACTTAATTATATACTTTTAACTCATTTATCAAAAATATATGTTTTGCTTACAGATGTTTTAAAGCAATTTTTTAAATTATTATTATCATAACGGTTTTGTTTTAAGATTCAATTGTTAGACATTTTAAAAATATAAGAGTCATCACCATTTTTTATCCTGTGTGCTTGGTCATTTATAAAATTAATTGTTTTAATAAAAACCTTAATATTAATTAAATTTTATTAAAGAGATAGTTTGTTGGTCTGAAAAAACAAAGTTGATTCAGGAGTACAATAATGTGCAAGTAGAGATTGGCATTCTAGCCAATAACCTCTTGATCTAATGGTTAAGGATGAGTTGTGGCATATTGTAAGTCCTGAGTTCGAACCTAAACACCCCCATCCCTAGTTATTTAATATTTTCTTTGTAGCAAAAAAAAAGAGATTGGCATTCTAGTTGTCCATTTAGGAAACATTACAATTAATCATGTGTTAACTTAAAATGGTTTTAATTAAATGATCCTTTTTTTTATCTCTGTTATCCTTTTTTTCATAAAAGGTACAATGAGAAAGTGAGAAATCGAATTTTGGACCTAAACTCTCCTAAAGTGGGGTAACAAACACTAGACCAAGTCTTAGTTGTTAATTTTTTTTTTTACCTTTATTGTTGTTAATTTATTATTTAAAAATCGAAAAATTTGTTAATTTTTTTTATACTTTTAGTATAACTAAATAAACTTTTAACCTTAAGAGTATTCCACAAAATCAATCATTCTCTTAAAGAAACTCTGTCATCAGATTAATTTTAATAATTTATGAAAAAAGTTCATTTATTTTATCTTCATTTTTAATTTTACTTAGTTTTATTTTTCCTAATATATATTTTTTAAATACTTATACCTTTTTTCTTTTCAAACAAGATACTTTAATTTTTAAATAATATTTGCAACACTTTTATTAAGTTTTGAAAAAAAAAATGCCTCAAGAATTTGAAGAAAATCACCATTTTAAATTTCTTAATTTTCATATTGGAAAGCCTTTTGTTTAAATTTAAAATTTTGTAAAAGTTTACATCTAATTTATAATTCAAATCTCATTCATTTTCTATTAAATCTTATTTTTTAAATAATTTTTTTATTGTAATAGTCATAGAGTCTAGATTTGTAAATTTAACTGTTGGATACAAATTTATAGAGTCATGACTAATCATTCTACTTAGGTGTCTTGAGGACATTCTAAGTTCTACTAAGGTTTATCTCGACATTCAAAACCAGATTAGGTTTGAAAGAGTTTTTGAGATCTTTCAAATTAGATGAGGTTTGAAAGGTTTTGAAATGAGTAAACTGTTGGAGTTTGCTTTGAATCTCACATCGAAAGTGTAAGAAAAGTTATAAGGGCTTTTTCCTTATAAATAATGTATTAGGCTTGTTTTGTAAAGTATTTCCAAAGAGTTGTAGACACCGATAAAATAACTAATGTTTGGGCTATTAAAAAGGGTGCATTTGTTATTTGGGCTTTGTAAGGAGTTTCAATTTTTTTCTTCTAAAACTTACACAACTGCAATTATTTGATTGGTTATTAGATTGGTTGAGTAATTATAGGCTAATTTGGTTAGGTCTAACCACAACTTTTGTGAGTGTTTGGATTGAGGAATTTTTTCCCAACATAAACAATGTGTAAGGGAGAAGTTTTAATAAGATTAAGACTTCGATTTGCAGAGTAAATTTTATATATGTGCCAAATAATATTTTAAAAAAAATTAAAAGACTACAGTTATCACATGTATAAAACCATAATTTATATTCAATTGTTTTGTATTTAACTTTATTGATATCTGTTACATTTTTTAATTTTTTTAAAGTATTTATGTAAAGCTATTGATATTTATTTAATTAAAATAATATTAAATTTTAATATTGTATGTACATACTTTATTGGAGATTACACTACTGTGTTTCTGTAAAAAATGTAGTTTATATTTAACTTAATGATAAATTTGTTCCTTCTTTTAGAAAGATTTATTTCGATCTTAAACTATGCTATATCCTTAAAACGTAATATCTATGAGTAAATTACAGTAAGTTATTTCTCAAAATCGTAGTCTTTATTGTTTACTGTATATGATTGTATTTAAAAAAGTTAAAGAATGTGATATTAGTATGCAGTTTAGGAAATAAAAGATATTGTTTGTCAAAATATATAAATGTCATATTCTATTAAGATAAAATTATTCGAATTAGTTGACACAAAACTAATATTGTGATTTTATACACAAGGCAGTAATAATACATATTGAACAGAAATTCTAAAGTGCAAATACATATAATTTACAAAGCTGAAAGAAAACCCATAAGTTCCTTAATTATTCAAACATTATAGGTGAACAGACAACAAATGGGGACTTGAGTTGCTAAACAACACTAAGAGCGTCTCCTTCAATCTGTACATCATGGAAGCCTATCTTGTTGGAATTAAAACATCCGCCAAAGCCATTTAGCACAATATCAAGAGGAGAAAACTAACCTTTGGTGGGTTGAGCCAAAACCCAACATAACACCACCATTTTAGCCACTGCCACGGGGAGGAGATGCCACCGGAGTCACGCCGAAAGTCGTCGGTGCTGGTTGGGTCTGCCATGGTGGTCTGTACAAGGAAGAAGGAAGATGATGATGGTGAGTAGAAGGGAGAACGAGAGAGAGGAGAGAGTTGCCCCTGTTCACTCTTTAACAAAATGCCACACAGATTAATGGGCCATCCTGTAGCATATATATATGTGCCAAGGGCAGGGACCTCCTATATCATAAATCATGTATTATATTCGTCCCATTAAGCATAAATACATGTATAATATAAATATATTACATATATATATGGTCACACTATACAGAAATTATACTACCAATTTAATTTATATGATATTAATTATACTTAATTAGTCCACATTATTGAGATAATTCAACATTGTCCCACTTGGACAATTAAGTTAATTAACAAAAATATCATATAATATCAATATGTATTCATAAGACCTTCTTGATACATTGTACCGAAAGGGTACAAATGTGTAGGCTTATAAATACTTTAATAATAATAATCCTTTACAAGCTTCGGAATACATCATACCGACAGGGTACAAATACGTAAACTCATAAAGACTGCAACAAAATAATAGTATGAGTGTGAAATGGAAATGATATGAAAAACAAAATCAACATCCATTTCCATTAGGTCCATGCATCTAAACTGAATGAGGCATTGCTTCAACAGAAGCATATGAGACTAATACAGAATGCCATATTCATTAGAATACGCGTAAGCAAAATATGCATATATGGCAAATAGGAATCCATCCACACAACTGCAGTTGATTTCATTACAGAGCTCCCACTAACTTAATGCAACAAACAGCTCCATATGCCTCATACAAGTGCTTCGTCAAAGCACTTTAGCAGCCAAACTCTTAGTTAATCAGAATGAGCTCTTTAAACCATGTGCTATACAATCCAATCAAGTAATGGATTCCATTATTTTCTCTCTAACAAACCAAATGATGATATCTAAATATTTGGAGTGTGAGGAACTCCTAGCATTTTGAGAGAAAAAGTACTTGCTACAGCATTACCATAGTACATCTCCAGGACTTCGAAATGGCAACCACAGAAACCAGCCCTAAGATGAAATTCTGCAGCCTAAATGGCCCATCAAGTAGCTTTACTGCATGCTACATATTTAGCATTCACAATCAAAGATGCTGTAAGTATTTGCTTTACACTTTCCCAAAATACAGCTCTTTTATGTCCACAAATATATAACTAGAAAACTTGTTTCTATCAACTGGATAGCTCGCAAAATTAACATCAAAATATCTGACTAAACCCAGAATGTCAGACTTGTCAATATCCAAATGCTCTCTTTTCAGCTTCCAGCTTTCTATTGCAGGATCGCTAAAGTATCTCCGAAATACACCTATAACATACACAATATCAAAATGTGTACAGACTTGAGCATGCACTAATTACCCACAATAAAGCATACATAACACTCGATATGAGCTCTTTCATTTTTACTTTGAAGACTTTGAGATTTTTACAGTATGTCACTTTCCACTAAATGACGCCTTAATAGGAGAACAATATATAGTAAACCTACTTAACACACAATGTAGGTTTCTTGAGACCAACAGAGTATGCCTATTGATATGTCATGAAGAATCTCAATCCTTAAAACAAAATAAAGCCTCACTTAGATTCTTCATCCTGAAGTGATATGACGACATGAAATGTCTCATACATTAGGTCAGTGCTACTGGCTGCTATTTGATATCATCAATTTAGAGCACAAAAACACATAACTGCTCCCACTGACCTCGCAATGAATCCAATTATCAAATGTGTTATCCTTAAAGTGATAATCTCATCAAACTTTACATATTACAATATGGCTGCCTTTTAATGTTCGCAAATGAACTCCTTGAGTTCGCATACTGTATGTTCCATCTTAGGAACTACAAACTTTTAGGTTGCTCCATTTAGATGTTTTACTGTTCAAGATATAGCTCCTAATCAAAATGAGCTACTAATTGCCATTATGAATCTAAAAGAATCTTAGGTAGAAACAGAAAATAAAGTTTTCACAAAACCAATTCTTTTTATTATTTAAAGCCTTGACCAAATTTGGCTTTAAATCATCTACCTAATCTTTAGAGTCTCTTTTGGTTTATGGCTTTTCAACATTAAAAGATAACGGATATATGGGACTGGCACAACAAAATGTACTTCAATAATGAATTTGTGGAGTTCAAAACTCCCACTCTTGAAGTCATCCTCTAAATAGATTGCATTGTCAGGCTTAATGATTCTAGTGTCACATAATGAGAAAAAAAATCTAAAATCTTTCTAGCCGATGTAATAATCAACAGAATTGCAGCTGATAGTTTTCTCGTCAAGTTTTCTTGACTGTGGGTTATAGGCCTTTTGCCTTACCTTATAACCCTAAACACGAAAAGCAACACAAACTCGGCTTAGTGTCTAACTGCAACTTAAGATGAATCTGGGAACTGATTTTGCTTAGATATCAACTTAGAATATGAGTTACAGTTTGCATAATTTCACTCCATCTGAATTTCGAATATTTAAAGTGATTCAACAGAAATCGTACCATATCAAAATGTACGAATGATTATTACTGTAATCTCATCCTTGCCGGTATTCCAAGCACAACATACTAGGTGTCAATACATGATCATACAGTGCACTTAACCCAAAAATCAATATATGATCTCTCGCCTAGCTTCATTATACCGAGCACAACATTCATCACTACTGTCTGATCATTGCCTTAAGCAGCGCAACGGAATTAATCAGAATGCCTAGGGCCTCTAAAGATCAGATCTTTTACTCCCTGTGACCTACATCAAAATGGTCTTTAGTGAAAGTGATGAAACACTTATATCCACTGAATACAATATGTGGAAATGATCTACAAATGTCGGTATGTATTAGTTTCTAATCATCTCCATATCTACTAATTACATCCTTAATATTAGCAGCAAGATCTCCCTTAATACAATTCTACATGTGCCTCATAATGTCCCTAACTCTTACGCCATAACTTGATAGATTTCTTATTTATTCTATCATAATTAAAATCAACATTCCATCATTCATCATTGAAGAAAATTTGCCCAATATTGGGGTACAAATCTATTATATATCCATCACATAGAATGCTAGAATCAATACATATGTTGTTACTAATTAGAAATACTTTTCTGTTAGCAAAATGAAAAGTATCAACCGACAGTAGTTCCAAAACTGTCTACGAAATGCAACAACAAACTAGCTAATTCTTATATTTTTGGTATGGATTTTAACTTTATAGCCCCAATTCACAACTATTTTCCTTTATTCGATCTCCGGTTGCTTATGGCTTTATTAATAATAGCACCGGTATCCAAACACCAATAGTTAGAGGGCATATCTCCTAGATTGGATTCAAAATAAAAGCTAATAGAATGCCTTTTCCACATCCCAATCTAGAGGACTCTTGCGATTTACCCTTTTGTGCCCAATATTATCACAGAAGTGGCACACATTGATATTTAGAGGTATTGGTGAACCAGAATAGAAAATAGACTTGACAAATTTCTTATTCTAAAATGACCTTTTATTGAGACATCTTAAAATTATTTCCTTTTGGCAGTAATATTGGCATATGTCATTATTATAATTGAATAAAATCTGTTAACCAGGAAGATCTTTCAATCTTAGATGACAATATCAATTTTGATATTAAAATGCCACACTTCCTTCTGCATTAAATGAGATCTGCAAACTTAGAAGATCTCCCACTCTCCACCCCAAAAGGAAGTAGCATCGAATCTGCCATATATGGAATCAAACTCCTATTGCAACCTTTATCGATCTTATGCAAACTGTTTTCTAATGGCATCCATAAATACTTCTTAGTTATCACCAATTGAAACACTTTCTCTGATATACTCATTAATGGCATGCCCTATATAATCAGAGGATTTTCATTTGAGTGTTCCCGAAATTCAAAATATTTTGTCCTCAACAAGCTCATACTATTGGGTATAGAAGATTGATCGACTCTTGGGACTACTTCCTAGTTTAAAGTGTCCCAAATCGTATAGATCGATCCATACCAAAATCGTATAGATCGATTCATACCATCTATCTAATTTGATCATACTAGAGATTTTATATGTGATAGTTGCACAAATAATCAGAATTAATGGAGGCTAGTGGAATAATTCAAACAATATCAAACTTTATTCCACAATACACTACAGAATATAAGACAAAAACTAGTTGAATATAACCTGAATGATTGCCCACTGACCGGGTAAGAAGATCGTGTCATATCCCAACCAGAATCCTCTCAGTCCCAAGCATTTCTTAAAGTAACTAACAATCCGACAGGGAGAGACTAGCCACTTCTAGATATCTTAGTAAATTATGCAACTATCACTATGCATTGCCTTATTATTATATTCTTAAAATTGTCAGAATAAATCGTCAAAAATCTTCATGACCATTCTTGCGATAGGCAAGTACCAGTCAATCCAATTAATGATTTATAATTTTAAGAATATTCACATAATTAATTGATCAAAATTAACTACATCCAAAATATGCAATTTCTGAAGCATATGTAGTAATTTTGGATCCAATATTAATTAATTAAATTAATTTCACATGAATGTGAATATTCAAATAATAAGGCAATATCATTTTTAGAGAGTTCATTTGTTTAAATAAATTATTAACAGAATGGGTAGACCATAATCCAAAATGGCTTAAACAAAATACCCAAATAATTTATTTAAACTCATTGAATTAGGCCAATTATCAATGTTTTATGGGCATAGGTATATGTATTACAAAATTAAGTGAATTATGAATTATGACTATTAAAAAAAAAACAGAATTATGAATTAAATGGGTAATTGAATTTCCAAAATTTACCCCAAAATTAATTCCTCCAAAATTCACTCATACCTCTTTAATCTTGGGCTTGACAATTAATTATGGCTATTAAATAAATTTGGTTATAACAAAAATGGACTAAGGATTAATTAACTAAATGGCTCATAATTAATTAATAAAAATGGCCCCTTAAAATCATAATCTAAAATGGCCTTTTAATTAAATATGCAAAATAGCCAATAATTAATCCAAATTTAATAGCCAAATAAAATTAATTATTCAATATGGCCCCTAAATTAATTAGGCAAAATGACCCTAAAATTAACTAATTTTAATTGCCCAAAATTAATTTAATACTAAATGGCCAATTAATAAAAATATATAAATAATGCCCATAATAGACAAAATTAATTTGGCCTAAATAAATTAAATAATTAAACTAAATAGCAAAAACAAATTTCAAAATAAATGGTCCAATTTAATTTAAATGACATAGTCTAAATAATCCAAAATGGTCCAAGTAAAAGTCTGACCCAAAAACATAAACCAAAATGAGCCCAAAACCGTTGACCAAAAAACAGCCCAGGAAATTGAGTCCAACGCAAGGCCTAGCAGTAATGGCCAAAAAAATAATCAGCCCAAAAATGCCCCAAAACCCGACCCAAATAATGGTGGCCTAAACTCCAAAAAATTGCCCAGCCCCTATGGCCAAAAAGGCCAAAAAATTTATTTACTTTTTTTTTTAATTCTCAAATGCGGACGCGTGTTCCACACACGCCAGCCTCATCATTCACTGGCGTTGGCTTGCCCTTCTGTAGCTATCGGGCGCGTGTGTCATCTTTCTCGCCCATACCGGGCGAAAATGCAAAAAAATGGGTCTTTCGATCCCGCCCGACCATTTCTCTCTCAATTCAGCCTCATTTCGCATCTTTTTCATGACATTTTTCATATATTATCATCCTTAACAAAGATTTAATAATAAGGAAGATGATGATGGTGAGCAGAAGGGAGAACGAGAGAGAGGAGAGAGCTGCCACTGTTCATTCTCTAACAAAATGCCACACAGATTAATGGGCCATCCTGTAGCATATATATATGTGCCAAGGGCAGAGACCTCCTATATCATAAATCATGTATTATATCTGTCCAATTAAAGATAAATACATGATAATATAAATATATTACATATATATGGTCACACTATACACAAAATATACTACCAATATAATTTATATGATATTAATTATACTTAATTAGTCTACATTATTGAGATAATTCAACACATCTCTCCTCCAAACTTCACCGCCTCAGAAGTAGCAACTGCTTCCAACACCCGTGGATCAGAAAGCTAAGGAATGCACATAGCAGCTCCATCCAGGAAATAACCGCTAGAATCGTAGGCCACAATCCCAATGCCTTATTTCCTTGCAGAACCATCACATGCAGCATTATAGTTCACTTTAACACAATTTTGTGGGGGATAGCGCCGTCTTTGCACCCAAGTGGTAGTATCATGAGACAAAATTTTCTGTGTAGCTTCCCTATACTCAGTAACATAGGCCTAGATAAACAGAGAGGAAACGTGAAGGCTACGCTTCTCGTTTTGATGCAACTTCGTATTTCTTTCATTCCGTATGGTCCATGGTAGAACAAAAAGAGTTTGGAGCTTTTGTGAATCCCTAGTCAGTAGCATAGGATGCTACCAATCCTCCAAAGTAGTCGTAGTTACCCCCATACCAGGGAACATAAATCTCCAAATAGCTGCAGCTTGTGGACAAGTCATGACAGCATGTTCCACGGTTTTTTTTCAGTTGTTCCACAATGAAAACAAGTAGGATTCACCTGTAGATGTCGTGATCTCAGGAGATGGAGCACTGGTGACAATCGACGAAACCTAATTTTTGCAAGGACTTCCAAACTCCACACGTGCTTCTAGAGCCTTTGTTGCAGATCATTAGTCTTTGCATTTAATTGCTTGCAAAGCCATCTATATACATTACAAACTGCGAACTCCCCATTTAAAGAATGTCTCCGCACCAACACATCTTGATAAAGCCACCGACTCAAAGGAATGGATAAGATAGAATATGCCTCAGATGGTTCAAATAATTAATGAATCAACTCTGATCTCCATTTTCGTTCTTAGAGGTCAATTAACTCAACAACTCGAGAACAAATATTGTCTCCACCTTGGTGAGAAGATGGTACACTAGAGTTCGTAGTCGACAACCAAGGATCAGACCAAATATTAACATTCATTCCATACCAATTCTCCATAGTAATCCCCCTGTAGACACCTCCTTAGAAGAGCAAATAATGCACCATATCAGTGAAGGGTTGTTGCCAACACTTGCATGCAGAAAATTGGAATAGGGAAAATATTTTGCTTTTAACGCAGCATAGACCAGTGTAGCTGGATTACGGAGAAGACGCCAACCTTGTTTGGCAACTAAGGCTCTGTTAAAGTCCCCCATGTCCTTGAAACGTATACCCTCTTCACTCTTGGGTTTACTAAGTTGTTCCCAACATAGCCAATGAATCTCTTTACTTGCCTTTGATTTTCTCCTTAAGACTTCGAAACACTAGTGATTTATGTCGCCCAACGATACTTGGCAAGCCTGGATACTTTTCAAAAGTGCAACTTGAATACACCTACAGCATATTCTGAACCATCATCCGATCTATGTTCTGTATTAGCACTAAAGAAAAAGAGAGGGCTTCATGCAATTAACTTGTTGCCATGAGCACGTTTTGTATGGATGTAGAACAGAGTTTATCACGTCCACCTCAGCTCTGGTAGCTTTAGCAAATAAAATGGAGTCATCCCCAAATAACAGATGTGTAATCACAGGGCCATCTCTACGAGCTTGGACTCCATGGATCAATCCCCGACTCCGTGCCCTACACAAGATAACAGGCAGACCTTCAGTACATAATAAGTTACCAAGTTTTTGTTATCTCCAAAATGCCTTCAATATGTGTTCTTTTAGTTTGGATAAATGCGGAGATATTTTATTCACTATTTCTCTTTACTCAAATAATATAATTTAATATTGTATTTTTTATTTATACAATTATATATATTTACATTTATTTGATTTAATATATATCTTATTAACTCAATCTAATATTATATATTTATATCAGTTTATATATAGTTTTATTAATTTTAATATTATATATAGTAATATATTATTAATATTTGTAGTAATTATAGTTATATATAATTATTAATTAATAATATATAATATAATTAGTAAATTATCATTTTAATTATAAAGGGCAACACACATTATCTTTTATTTTTTTTTTCATAAGGAGGTATAAGAGAAGAATGAGAAATCGAATCTTGAACTTAATCCCTCCTAAAAAGAGATAACAATCATTAGATCAAGCCTTAGTTGTTAACATGTTTTATCTTTACATAATATAATAACAAGCCAAATTTGTTTTCATATGTAAGGGTAATTTTGAAAATTATCATTACATTCTCACTAAAGTGCTTAATTTGACAGATGTTGTTATTTATTCCCCTTGTTGTATTTAAATGACCACTTTTCCACGTGTATCAAGCATTACAATGTTACGTTTCCACCATTTTAATACTCAACAATCACTTCTCAGCAATTAAATTACATTATAATCACTTCATGGTAAGTACCCAACGCATGATTCAAACCGAAAATGATTTAATTTTTTTTGGACTCAAATTTAATATGATCTGAACTTAAAAAGATCCAAATCCAAAATAATATGAGTTTTCATTAACCCAAGATCATCTGACTTGAAATAACTTAATTCAAATATGATTTGATTTGTTCATTTATCACCTCTAAGTTAAAGTGATATTTAAGAAAAAAACTTTTAATTAATGTATTGTCTCGTAAATTTGATGACAATAAAAACCAAAAAATTTTCTTGAAATAATATTTTAAGTAGGAACATAAGCAGGCTAAAAACTATTATCACATGTATCACTTTTTTACTTACTTTTTTATTTTTCAATATTTCTTAAATTGTATGTGTCATTTTGTTAACTTTTTTTATAGTGTAAAAAAATAAAATAGATAGTATATGAGATAATAATATTTTAAAATATATTTAGTTAGAGAGTGTAGACACCCAAACGTGTTATATTAAGCAATTAATTTTTTTCAACGCACTGAAACTTATAACATTAATTGTTAACAATCATACTTAATAAAAATAAAATTATTATAAAAAATATTTTAACTAAATTTAAAAAAAGCCAAAAAAGTACCCCTAATAAAATTCTAAAAATATAATAATCCAAATAAGATACAAAACTTTCACCCATCGCCGCACCAATTGATAACGGCCTCAAATGAGAATGAGCAGTGCAAGCCCATTTGTGAAACACATGAGGTGGGTCCGATTGGATTATGGCGAATGTTGGCCTCATGCTGATGGCTCTCAAGCTCGTAACCTACCACAAAATACCTACATAGCAAAAAAAACTTTCTGAGTTGAAAGATATCACAAACTACCAACCCGTTTAACACTTTGCCTTTTGAGATGCAGGTGCAACCAATGCTTGATTCATAGCTGTCCAACAAATGTAACAAAGATCATGTGAAATAACGTTTCGTGTATCATCTGTTCCTAATTATATCAAATAAGTGAAAACATATGTTAAAAGAAAATTTAAACCAAAATTAATATCCAAAAGGATATATATATAAAAACAGATCCCTAATAAATATTCATTTTTTTCCGTTGATTGTAAAAGTTATTTACAAGAATCCGCAAATTTACTAGTAAGAGGCGTTCATACCATAGCACTAATTAACTTTTAAGTTCAATTGTTGCAATTTTTTTTGGGAGATCCAACGCTGAAATTGAGAAGACATGTACCAATATTTCTATTAGTGTTTTATGGATTTCTTTTTGGTCTCATTAATGTCAATTTAGCCATGACGGCAAACGGCAATTAAAATTCATTAGATTGGATTGTTGCTTCATATACGTATACATATATCTTAACAACAAAACAAAATGATTGAAGACAAGATACTTGAAAGTCGTTTACGTTGGTTTGGATATATACGACATAGACTTATGGACGCTTTAATTAGTAGAGTGGAGGCTGTGAACGATTAAAAAAACAGTTAAAATTAGGAGAAGATTGAAAAATACTTAAAAAGAAGTTATTCAGAAAGATATGACAGCATGACAGTTGGGAAAACTCATTGTCTGAGATACAAATGAGTGGATGAGGTGAATTCATGGTGATAATTTAGTGTGAATTCATATATTGATTTATGTAGCCTATATCAATATTTGGATAAAGGCTCTAGATATAATGACGATGATGGACAAGCAAGAATTCAATTTTTTAAGCAACATGAAAATGACAAAGAGGAAATTCAAGAAGGATTTTATGATTTTAGGAACACATAAAATTCAAATAAAATTCTTTAAATGATTTGAAGGAATTTATGGGAAATGAATCGATATTAACAACAAAACAAATCTGTGGCAAATTAGCAAAAGACCAAATATATGGGGTACCTCTCCAATTTCTTGGAGGTCCAAGAAGCATACAGTTTCTCAATCCTCTATTGAAGCTAAATATCGTGACATGTTCGCTGTAGCTAGTGAGTTGTTATGGCTACGTTCATTGCCTAGTGACTTAAAAGTTCTTCACCATCATCCTAAGAAATTATACTGTGATAATCGAGTTGCACTTCACATTCACTAATCTTGTGTTTCATGATGCACTAAGCACATTGAAATTGATTGTCATTTTCTTCGAGAATGTATTCAAAAGAAAGAACTTATTATTGCTAATGTTTTCTTTGAAACTCAACTAGCTAATATTTTCACGAAGGCACTTGGTCGTGATCATTTTTTTTTTGGTTACAAGTGAAAAGCATAAAACAACTAAACCAATCTAAACTTCCTAGGAAAATAAGCACCCATAGCGTCAGCCTGCAACATTGCAATTGCACTTTCGGGGGGCTCTTGTAAAAACTCATAATCATCATCTAAAGAGCATGCTAATTTAGCCAACGAGTCAGCCACGAAATTTCCTTCTCTGAGTGTATGTTTAAAATCACAAATCCAATCTCTATTTGCAATGTCCCTTATATCGCTAATGAGGCTACCAAGAGGATGCATCCTTATATTTGCTGACTTGATAAGATCAATGCTCACCTTGGAATCCACCTCACATATCAAAGATCTAAACCCCAATTGCCAGGCCAGTAACAGGCCAAGACGTATTGCCTGAAGTTCTGCAGATGTGATAGAGAAAACTCCAAGGTGGGCTTGAAACCCCCCAAGCCATGCGCCAGAGGATGAGCATTCACTCCTCCAGCACCTGCGATTCCCGGGTTTCCTAACGAGGATCCATCCGTGTTTAGCTTCACGAACTCCCCTGTTGGTGCAGACCATCTTACTTCAGTATCTGAGACAAAAGTTTTCTTTTGTTGCATAAACACTCTACTTAATTCTAAAGCACCATTTTTTATGTAAACAACTAGCTGGTCCAAACTCATGTCCTTGTAATCATCTCCTTTGAAAATAATATTGCAGCGCCTAGTCCAGAGTCTCCAAACCGTGCATATGAAAACAAATTTCCAGTCCACACCAAGCACAACACCGACAACATGATCATTGTTAGCTTTAAATTGCCATATATATTTTGAAATGACAAAAACTTAAGTAAGTTTTAATGTTATAATTCATATTGTAAATTTGCCTTATCACACATGATTTTCTCAATCCATTTTCAAGTGATCATATCAAACATTAAGACCATGATTTAATTACATATTCTTATTGGTCTTAATACTTCATAAAATGTTTTGAATATTTTAGAAAATCACTTGATGAATTTTTGGACCATGTTTTCATCAGAGAAAGTCAAGAAAAACTCCCACAAAAATGCCAAAATGTTTTGGGTTGAATTAGGATCAAAGACCACATCATTTCTAACCCAAAAAGTGCAGGAAATAGCTTTCTGGAGGCATGAGATCGATCCCCTAAGGAAAGGGATCGATCCCTTCAAGGCAGAATGATTCTTAAGCCCAGATTTAACATCCTGGAAGCTTGGGATCGATCCCCTATGGAAAGGGATCGATCCCTTTGCCCGAAAATAGCC
This sequence comes from Heritiera fomes, assembly GCA_032173925.1. Lineage (NCBI taxonomy): Eukaryota > Viridiplantae > Streptophyta > Magnoliopsida > Malvales > Malvaceae > Heritiera > Heritiera fomes. The sequence continues at coordinate 1,380,329 of JAPDPM010000010.1, read as the reverse complement.
TGTAACGGTTAGTTTTTGTGAGACAACGGTCATATTCAAGTTTTGGCTCCACCCAACGGCTAGAATACATCCAAGGGACTATAAATAGAGGCTTAGAAGCTAAAGAAAGCAAGAGGAACTGCTCAGAAATTCTATTCATCATCTTCTTCATTTTTCTCAAGCCTCAACAACAAATCAAGAGCTACAAAGTCTTCATCTTCCATCATTCTCATATTCTTTGTATAGAATAGCACAAATCTTATCTAGGCTTTTTCCTTATGCTTAAACATTGTAATCATTTGCCTACTTAGAAGCCTTCTTTGATTGCACCACTTGTAAACCAACTCATTCCTTGTAAAAGGGAAGGTTTCTCTTTAGCCTAAGAAAAAGAGGGAGGTTTCTCTTGAGCCTTGAAAAAGAGGGAGGTTTCTTTTGAGCCTTGAAAAAGAGGGAGGTTTCTCTTGAGCCTAGAAAAAGAGAGAGGTTTTTCTTTAGCCTAGAAAAAGAGGGAGTGTAATACAAATTCAAGGATAGTGAATTTGAGGAAAATCCTTGGGAGCGTCTCAAGGTAGAGGACGTAGGCAAGGTTGCCGAACTTCTATAAATCACTTGCGTACATTTCTCTATCCTTACTCTTTTTACTTATTTGAAATTATATTTGTGTATATTGTATTGAATTTATATTGTATAATTGCCTAGCTTAGAGAACTTAGAAAACACTCAAATAGGCTAGAGAATTTAGAAGAATCGAAAAACGAGCATAAGGTTAGCTAAGAACCGATTCACCCCCCTCTCGGTATAGCCTATAGAGCCAACAATCATTCAAGTTTTCCATCATCCACTCCTGTAATGGCCATTGAAAGAATCCAACCCACTGTTCCTGTTTCAGTAACCTCTTCCAGATTCGTGTTGCTCTACCGCAGTCTCTTAAAACATGAATAGTAGATTCTGGACTATCCTGACATAATGCACACAAAGCCAAATCTGTCATCCCCCAATCAGCCTTTAGCTTATTAGTCAATAGTCGATCCCTCATAGCCAGCCAAAGAAAAAATCTCCATCTTTGTGGAGCAGGGATTGTCCATATCATTTCCACATTCCTCGAGTTAGTTTCAACATTCGCCTCAATCATTTTCCAATAAGCCGAATTCACCGTAAAACACCCATCATATGTCAATTTCCAGATCCACTGATCTCCAGGCTTCTGAAGTGTAGACAGAGGCGTACCAATAACCTTGAGAGCTAACTCAACTGGAACTTGCGTGAACACCTTTTCCATATCCCATTGGCCTCCCTCCAGTATAAAACTACTTACCTTCTGAGATAAATCAATATCTTTAGGCAAGTTGTCCAACTGCTCCACTATTGGTTTGTCCAACCAAGTATCAGTCCAAAAATACGTAGAACAACCATCACCAACTCTAATCCTCAAACCATTGTTAAGCATTCTGCAAGCCACCATTATGTTCCTCCAGGTATGAGACCATGTAGGCTTAGCTTTCTCAAACATATTAGCTACCCTTATAACATCACCATTAACTCCATATTTCCCCAGCAGAATTTTACCCAAAAGCTATCCGATTCTGTTATCAATCGCCAAGCAGTTTTTTGTATTAAGGCTCGATTTTGATTGTGCATGGATCGAAGGCCTAAACCTTCTTTCTTCTTTGGCAAACAAACCTCAGCCCATTTAACTAAAGCAACGCCTTTCCTGTCATTTGAACCACCCCACACAAAGCGTTTATGTAATTTATCCATGCTTTCATTCACTGAGCTTGGTAATATGGCCGACATCATCTGGTGAGCAGGTACGACTGAAGTAACTGAAGAAATTAACGTAGCTCTGGCTGCAAGTGATAAACAGTTTGCTTTCCACCCAGCTAGCTTCTTAGATATCTTCTCCACAACTTCCCTGTAAGTGTCCTTTGTCACTCTCCCATGTATCAAAAGCACTCCTAGGTATTTTCCCATATTCATAGTCAAGTTAATACCTAAGGTTCTAGCAACCCTTCGAGCATTTCTCTGATTAGATTTAGGCGAAACAAAAACTTTGGACTTGTCCAGACTGATCTTAGCTCCAGACGCTGCACAAAACTCATCAAGCACTCTCTTTATCACTTCAGCTTGTGCAACTGAAGCCCTACCAAATATAAACAAATTGTCTGCAAAAAATAGATGAGACACACCTATCCCATTCCTCCCCATTTTTATTGGCTTCCAAACCCCACGCCCCACCTTGTTATCTATCAGCTGACCGAGCCTTTCCATACACAATACAAACAAGTACGGTGATAATGGATAACCTTGCCTTAATCCTCGTTAGGGTGAAAAGGTCTCCATTTTCTCACCATTCCACAAAATTGACATTGAAATGTTTCTGACACAGAACATAATAAGATCCACCCATTTCTCTGAAAACCCAAAAGCAATGAGTGTCTCATCTACAAAATCCCAACGGATTCTATCATAAGCCTTCTCCAAGTCGACTTTAATTCCCATAAGACCATTCTTCCTCTTTGAGGTCCTAATGGAATGTATCAATTCCTTAGCTATGATGATATTGTCAGATGCCATTCTTCCAGGAATAAAACTCACTTGGGTTGGGGTTACCAGATCATTTAGGTAAGGCCTAATTCTATTAACTAAAACCTTAGATATAACCTTATAAGAAACAGAACATAAACTTATTGGTCTAAACAGTCTAATAGAATCAGGATTGGGCACCTTTGGAATTAAAACAAGCAAAGTATCATTCAAACCTTGAGGGAATCTCCCAGTCGCTAATGCTTCAGTTACCAGTTGAACGAGAGTATCCCTTGTGGAATCCTAAAAATGTTGATAGAAACCCGCATGGAAACCATCACACCCTAGGGCCTTCCATGGTTTCATCTGAAAGAGAGCACTTCTGACTTCCTCCCCTATGATATCACTATCAAGCAAAGCCCTATGTTCCCTATTCAACGTTGGACCATGCAAATCTCGTAATGGCTGATGCCCACCCTCCGATAAAGTGAACAACTCAATATAAAAATGTTGAACTAAGCTTTTTAGTTCCTCTTGCTCTGACACCCATTCTCCATTCAAATCTTTAAGCATAGTTACTTTATTCTTTCTTCTTCTACATATGGTGGATATACGAAAGAACTTTGTGTTTATTTCCCCATCAAGGATCCAGTCCCTTCGAGATTTCTGGAACTAAAAAAGTTCCTCCTGGCATAATAAAATATTATACTCCCGAATTAACGTTTTTTCAAGTTGAAGCAGTTGATGAGATGGATTAAGCCCTATGGCCTTTGGAACACCTGTTATTCGTCTTCTCAAACTATTCTTATTGTAGAATATATTTCCAAAATGGGTTCTGTTCCAATCTTGAAGTACATTTGCCAAGTTTTCTGTCTTTGCAATAATGTCTCCATGTGTTCTTTGCCAATTTTCATGAACAACTTCCTCTACAATTGGTGTAGTAAGCCACATACTTTGAAAACGAAAAGGTCGTCTATCCCTTGCCACACTACCCACCGCCTCACACTGCACAAGGATAGGACAATGATCAGAATATGTTCTTGGCAAGTGTCTCACTACTGCATCAGGCCACAAAAGTCTCCAACTTGGATTAGATAAGGCCCTATCTAATCTTTCTTGCACTCTTGCCAATCCCTGTCTTCTGTTAGTCCATGTATATCTTGCTCCCTCAAATCCCAAGTCCACCAAACCACACTTGTTGATCATATCGTTGAACAAAGAAGATCGACTTAATGAAATCATACGATCCCCTACTTTTTCTACACTATTGCATAATTCATTGAAATCACCAATTAGCATCCATGGGATTGCAACCGAACTAGCAATCTCTTCTATATCCGCCCATAAGTTCCTGCGAACACCAAATGCTGGACTTGCGTAAATTGCTGACAACAACCAGTCAGCATATCCATCTCTATGCACCAAGGCATGAATCATTTGTCTAGAAACTTTTAAGATATCAATATTCAACAACTCTGAATCCCAACACAACCATATGCCACCCGAGAACCCAATTGGATCTAAAATGCAAAAGTCCTTGAACTTGAGCTTTCGTACAATTCTTCTTGCATTCTCACCAGCCACTTTAGGTTCTACCACAATCACAATACTTGGTCTGTGTACTGCCAGCAACTCCCACATATTGCGCAAGAAGTTCTTATTGCTCGCTCATCTAGCATTCCATAGTAGAATCTTCATTTAAAAAAGTATTGGAAATGTGATTTGGCCTACCAGCCTGAATCATCGAAAGACCCTGCAAAAGAGGTCCACCACTCCTAATATCCATTGCTTGTGTCTCCAGCACCAAGCTAGCCACATCAACCATATCCGGAGGTTCCTTAATCTGGTCCTCCTCTGATAGCCCCTGGGCTTCATTAAACCCCCCTTGGATCTCCATGCGATCATTCACTGCGACAGTGATATTCATAGCATCTGTTGCTTGCACATCCTTAATGATATCCATGTTGGATTTATCCCCATAATCTTGAGTGGCATTTTTGGTGCAGAAAGCTATGGGGTTAAATTGTTAATGGGCATACCCACAACTATTTCATCAACTAGATTGACCTTACTTGGCCCAGCGTTAGGAGAAGAAATTTGATTCTTCCCTCTCTCCCGTGGATCCCGCTTTGGTATAGTAAACAATGAGACATTATTTTCACCACCATGCACAACCTCCACGTTCCCCTCATCCAACTAGATATCAGCGAGAACCTCAAATCTTGAACCGTTCTCACGTTGCCTTGATTTTATTGGGGTTCCCTTAGGAGTGCGTCTAGGTTTTCGCCTTTGAGCTATCATCTAGGGGCCAAAATCCCCTGTGTTCTTTTCCATAGAATCGTCCTGTGCATCCTTCCCTGTATTTGCACTTGCACCCCCAGTATTCATCGCTTGGTCAACTGTAGTGTCAAAGCCGCCATAATTCGAATCCCTACTGCCATAGCCATTACATGGTTCTGTATGGCTCAATTTTCCACATTTGAAGCAAATTTGACATAAACCCTCATATTCAACAGCTTGCCACACGCCATTCAAGCAAATTTTGGGTATCAAAGGTTTGTGAAGATTGACCTCTACGCACACTCGTGCAAACTTTCCCTTAGTTGCATTCCGAGTCTTTGGATCAACTTTAAGAGTAGTCCCAACAGTATTCCCTATAGCACGTAAAATCCGATCATTATAATATTCAATAGGAAGTCCTGGGAACCGCACCCAAAGGGCAGTGGTATCAATCGATGCATTGCTTGGATGAAACTCAGGCTTCCAACGACAAACAGTAAGATAATGTCCAAAAATTATCCAAGGACCCTCCTCTAACACAAACTGGATATCTAAAGCATATGAGAATTTCACCAGAAAGAAACCTTCCCCCAACTCAATCAACTCATATTCACCCTTAAGGTTCCAAAGTTTCCTAAGGCGTTCTTCCAAAGTTTTGAACCCAATAAAACGACCTAGCAATTTGACAATCAAACAATCTTTCCAGGGTCTCTGGATATACTCCCGGTATTTATTCGAGATGGTAATGCTCGGCCAGGAGTTCACTTCCGAAACAGTAATCAAATCACCATCCCCGTCAAATCTATCTGCTTCAAACTGCCCCTGGAAATTGCTGTCTCTATGAAGCCCCTTAACCATGTCTTTGAAAGAAGGATTTGGGGGAGTAGCATCCCCCATTACACTATTCTCCATGCCGTCATTGGCCTCCTGAGAGGCTCGGATTTTCTTTTTTGTCCAGTTGAACAGATTATCTTCCTCGTTGGTTCGTGCATGCAGAGCGTCCTCATTTTCTTTTACTAGTGGCATATTGCATCGCGTGTATCATTTTTTTTATCACTACACAAGTTGGGCATAAAGGATATTCATGCTCCTACTTTAGGGGGAGTATAAGGATGTCTTATTCTTATATTTATCTTTATCCATAACCTACATATTGACTTTAATTTACATCCAAACTCTGAACAAATAAGAAAACCAGACGTTTGATCATATTTATGGCTTCATTTCAGGCTTTTCTAAAATAAAGTTTATCTGCAAATATGAGCCTGGTTAAACGTCAACTGATTCCAGAGGAAGAATGTGTTTAATAAGACCATTGGTTTTCTTTTCTGCCCACAAATTCACTTTGCTTGCTGGTCCATGAACCAATTTGCGAACTGCTAATGGGTCTCGATCCACAGACTGGTCCCTGTTTGTGTGAGTTGGCTTCCGCAGATTGTCCGCTCATTGGACCAAGTTTATTTAGATTCGTTTGTTAAACGAACTTAAAAACAAAAACTTAATCTTTAGAAAATCTGCAAATTAAATGGATCGGCCTCCAAACTTTAGCTCATTTTATAACCTTTATGTTAGAAAATTAAAAAAAGTTAATTCTAAAATAACTTTTATATCTTTAGTTTTTTTATTTAATCATTATAATTATTTGTCTATTTCTAAGTATATTAATTCTAATGACTCAATTATCACTTGGATCAAGTTGAAAACAAAAAGGGAAAATGCCAAAGTATTTTTTTAATCAAATAAATAACAAATATAAATTATAAACTATTATATGTTATTTTATAAAAAAAGTTATATTTGGAAAAAAATATTATAATGAATTTGATGTGGACTAGGTCAATTATTACTGGGCTTTTCTATAAATCAAGTTGAAGACCATTGAGCCAAATGATAATCTAAACCCAAGAGGAAAGAGGACTCAAAAGGCCCATAAATGATCCACTGGGTTATTATTTAAGCTGTGGGGCTTAAAGGTAATTACGTGCAAAATAACTCTTATAAATAGGTCACAGGTATCATTCTTAAGCCCTAAGCTCTATTTGCCTACTGGAAACCCTGTCAAAACCCTGTCTGACTTAAGCATCGGAGTACGCGCGCAAGGGAAAACCCTTGCGCCCCCTGATGGTTTTCTCTCTTGCAGAATTCTTGAAGACAAACTAACACGAAGATGGAGGATTTGACGTCAGCAAACATTTATTGTTGTTTTTGGCAACAACAATTGGCGCCCACCGTGGGGCACAAACAAAAAAGCCATAAAAGATTGTGAAAGAAGATCTGTGGAAGACAGGGTTTTGTAGGCTGCAAAAGGATGCACAGGTTACGCGACCAAATAGTCTGTCGCGTGCAAAGTGCATACGACAGAACATTCTGTCGCACATCAGGTCTCACGCACAAGGTTTCACGCTCACATAAAGAGTCTGTTGCCACAAACAAAAAATAATAATAAAGAAAAAAATATATTGCAATTGCGCGAAAGAGTGACTAGCCTGTCGTAGAAGCCTATCACGCATCATCTATTCTAGCCTTAATTTAACATATCAGACACAAAAGTGAAATATGCATAGGCGAGAGACAGCATAGGCGAGAGACTGCATGGGTGAGAGACAACATGAGCGAGAGACTGCATAGCGCGAGAGATTAGCTCTCGCACCCACAACAGGGCGAGAGACTGCATGGGCGAGAGACTAGCTCTCGCACCCACAACATGGGCGAGAGACTGCATGGCGAGAGACTAGCTCTCGCACCCGATAGCCGTGGGCAAAAGAATGAAAATTGCCGGATGCATTTGTGGTTGGCGAGATGGCTTATACATTTAAGCTATCAATAGGATTTTGGCTGACAATGCAATTAATGAAGTCAGGATGCAATGAATATCACGAAAGCAAAAAAATGAAAGGATTGTGGTTGCCAGATGCATTTGTGGTTGGTGAACAACAAATAAAATAATAATAATAATAATAATAATAATAATAATAATAATAATAATAATAATAAAGCAATACTATTGTTTTATAAAAGGAGATAGATACAATTGTTGCACTGCTAATCAATAGCTAACCAGTAGCCTAGGTGTGGTTGATTGTTTGTATACAAGTAGGTATCAAGAATTAAGTAAGGTTGTTGTTGGCAACGTGGTGGAGCTCCTAGTCAACGACGATTATCAAATTCCTTGACAACTGGTGTATTACAAGCTACAATCTCCTGTAAACTTGTTGCATCTATCTATGTCTGGTGTGCATAATTTAAAAGTGGCATTCTATTAAATTCTGCCTCTACTTTTGTGTGGAAATTCTTCTGTAACACTATTGCATCTCCAACTTGTAACTCCGAGACTGAAACTGAAGTATGTCTTGCTGCATATGAAGCATTAGCTCCTGCTCTGAAAGCACTTGTCTCTACATTCTCTCCTCAAACGTTTGGGCCTTCTCAGGGAAAATTGCAAGTCAGTGCTATCTGCAATAGAAGGTGAACCTTGGTTAGATTCCTTGGTTCTTTCTTTTCTTCAGAATATCCATGATCTTCTTGCCGTTGGATTCATGGCACGCACTAGGCGGGCAGTTTTGCTTAATTGGAAGTGAATTTGCTTAGAATCTCTACTCTCGATTCCTTACTATGCTTTTGAGAATAAGCTTCAACTAGAGGATGGCACCTTTAGTTTTCTACACCAGAAGCTACTTCTTCAGAAATCTCGATAGGATATTATTTCCTTCTTGCTAATTTGTATCAACAACCTGTTTAATTTCCCCACTCTTAACCTTTCTGCCATAGAGACTATGAACTGGGGATGTTTACTCTGTTGCATCTATGCAAAAAAAAAAGAGCAAGCACGCGGCCAATTGCTTGGATGTAAGGTTAATGAAGTCCCTTACACATTGTTATAATCTTCATCGACCAAGCAGGGACATACGGGTGGTAGCCAGATTTGAGGTACTCTCGTATGATGATTTCAATTTTCTTGTCCACTCTAACAGTTGTGACTGAATTAGGCAGGTGTCCGAGACAGGCACTAGCCACTGTCATGTAAGGCAACAAGCCAGGGAGAGCTTGGTTCGATATAGTTGGATCGAAAACAACTTGTGGCAAGCTCGTGAAGGTAGATTGCTGGTACCAAGGCACGACTTAGTGCACAATCCATGGTTGACAGCAAAACATCCCAACACTCGTACTTTATAGATTTTCAAAGACAAAGACTTGGAATGGTATTGGTGGTAAACATTTGCTATTATTATTATTTTAACATTTGCTGCAATTATATTGAAAATACTACATTATGAAACGAAAGGCCAGTTATTTTTATCTGTACTATGATAATCCTCCATGTTTGATAGACATGTTGCAGGAATAGAAGAAGAAAAAACAGAAGCTGGCCGAAGACGCGAAATGGGCACAAATAAGTCCCTAAGCGAAAAATGCGCGAGACGGGCACAAATAAGACCCTAAGCATGACGAAGATGCTAGAAGGGCAAAATAAGACCCTAAGCGGGCAAAATAAGACCCTAAACACGACGAAGACGCTAGAAGGGCAAAATAAGACCCCAAGCGGGCAAAATAAGACCCTAAGCACGACGAAGACGCTAGAAGGGAAAAATAAGATCCCAAGCGGGCAAAATAAGACCCTAAGCACGACGAAGACGCTAGAAGGGCAAAATAAGACCCCAAGCGGGCAAAATAAGACCCTAAGCATGACGAAGACGCTAGAAGGGCAAAATAAGACCCCAGACGGGCAAACAATAAGTCCCTAAGCGAAAAATGCGCGAGACGGGCACAAATAAGTCCCTAAGCGAAAAATACGCGAGACGGGCAAAAATAAGTCCCTAAGCGAACAAAACAAAAAGTCCCTAAGCACAAAAGGGTGTGAAGACGGGCAAAAATATCTCTAAACGAGGTACGTTACAATTTTATCATATTACATTTAACGCATTATGTTGGCATCTCGGATATAAACGATATTATATTCTAACAAGTCCTTAAGTGGATAGTACGCAAGACAGGACCAATACTCCAGTAAAAGTTCTTCTTTGGACACAAAAAGTTGCAAAGAAAAACTTGGGGAGCACAAAGTATACAGGCTGTGAGGTATGGTACGAGGTACGTTACAATTTTATCATTGGATATGTACTACAATTGATTGACAAAGTGCATGCAAACGTTTTATATTGGTATTCCGAATATAAAAGCGATGTTATATCCTTATCAATTCTATAAAGTCCCTAAGCACAAAACGGTGCGAGACGGGCAAATTCGATAATCCCTAAGCGAAAAGTGTGCGAGATGGGCAAATGAAAAGTCCCTAAGCACAAAAGCGTGCGAGATGGGCAAACCAAAAGCCTGAAGCGAAAAATGTGCGATGTAGGCTACGCATTTACTTGAAGCAAAAAAGTGTGCGATGTAAGTCATGCATGACGTGCTCCCAAACTGGGGAGCACTCTAGATTAACTTCTGCCTCAAAAGGAGCATCGATACTAACAGGCACCCAAGCATCTACGCCCTGAGGTGCTATAATTATCTAAATCATCTTCGTCCAAGCCTGTGAGAACCCCGACCATCTCGGGTCAACGAAAAGGCTCTTAAGGGCTGGTAAGATCAGATAGATCTTTATAAATGCCTATTCTCAGAAAATGTTCCAAATCCTCAGCATCAGAATCAAACTTCAACCAATCCGGAGCATGCCAAGCACAAATCGCATCTGATGAAACCAAAAGGCTTTGGTGGCTCCGCAATCTTGTAATTTCTCCTTATAGCTCTTGGTTTCGGTCAGCTAAGACCTTGAATTTGAAAAGAAGGGTGGTATATTCCACTGGAGAAGCATTTAGCTCAGAGAAGAAAAACGTATCCCGGTAGTGTTCTAAAAAGACATTTGACAAAAGAAATAATGACACGAAGTCGTTTCTGCTACAAATAATAATGAAGTTCACTAGTTAAGCCCTCAAGTGAAGATGAAAAGATTCTTGTGATAATCCCAGGAAGAGGGCAGCAAAAGAATTTGAAAAGCCCATTTTTTATATACTCTTTCACAAGGTAAACCTTGTAAAAGAGTGGGGAGCAATTGATGTGGACTAGGTCAATTATTACTGAGCTTTTCTATAAATCAAGTTGAAGACCATTGAGCCAAATGATAATCTAAACCCAAGAGAAAAGAGGACTCAGAAGGCTCATAAATGATCCACTGGGTTATTATTTAAGCTGTGGGGCTTAAAGGTAATTACGCGCAAAATAACTCTTATAAATAGATCACAGGTATCATTCTTAAGCCCTAAGCTCTATTTGCCTACTGGAAACCCTGTCAAAATCCTGTTTGACTTAAGCATTGGAGTGCGTGCGCAGGGGAAAACCCCTGCTCCCCCTGATGGTTTTCTCTCTTGCAGAATTCTTGAAGACAAACTAACACGAAGATGGAGGATTTGACGTCAGCAAACATTTATTGTTGTTTTTGGCAACAACAAAATTATTTCTTTTTATTTCCACTCTTTAATCAACTAATAATTGTTAGGCTTACCCAAAAAAAAAATAGTTGTTAGGATTTTCTTAATTTCTTTTCTTTCTAACAATTGAAACAAAGGGTAAATATATCCTTTCATTTTCTTTCCTCTACTTTATTGCGAAAGACTATAGTTTCATGTTGTTTGTATTGTATCTATGCTAGTTTCAACAGGTCTACTGAGTGGAGGAATTTTAAGTTCTGTACTATTAAGAGAATGTTTTGGTAGAGTTTGAACATTTCCTCTTGTGTAATCTTTTGCATGGTCAATGCTTTTTGTTTAGTTCTCGTACAGCAATATCCTGGTTTGGTAGAGTTTATGGCAAAGCTCCTCTCCATTGAATCTGAAAACAAGCATGAGATTACAACTGAATCTGACAGCAGAATTGGAAAATACCTTAATTAGATAAAAAAAAATGACTAGGTTTGGCAGTAATGAAAGCATAGCAATCACTTTCAAACGAAGACCTTGTTGTATACCTACCATGTTTAATTATTCCACACGTCACACTTGTGGCTTGAAATTTCCACCCTGACGGTTTCCGTAATTTCCGAGCCATTATATGTTTCACTTTCAGTAGTTTTGATTTTATGTCATGTCAACTATAAAAATTCTTAGAGTTTGTAAAATCTGATAGAACTTAACTCTTACGATGTACAAAATTAGTATGACGATTTTATTAGCCGGTTAATAAACAGGGGTCGAAGAGCAAAGTCCCTTGCAAGGGATTGAGGACGTAGTATAGGTCTTGTAAAGTCTTTGTTAATTTAAGTTGTCCCATCTTCACTATATTATAAAAATATAATTTTTTTTCTCTTGCAAAGCAAAACCTAATGCGACCATAAACATAAATAAATTATCGAATAATGTAAATCTTATATTGTAGATGCGATTGTTTTTATCTCTTGTTTACTTGGCATATTTCTCATTAACAAAGAAATGAAGGTGGAGTAAACGTAAAAGCAATAGCAATAGCAAATGCAAGCATCAGAAATTTCTTTTTTATGGGGCAATCCAGATTTTGATTTTGCTGTCAAGTCTTCCCTAATCTATGCTGACTCATTAAACATTTGTTTTTCTCCTCTTAAGGGCCACATATGGATTATAGTGCTATATAATTTGGCAGTATGCAGACTAATTTCTTATGTTTTTCGAAATCTTCATTGCTATAAGTGGGCATCCGACCTACCTAGTTTTCCCGTTAGGATCGCTTGGTTAGCTTCGATAAATCTAAGGAAAATTTCAACACGACAAAAAGGTTCATACTCAGTAAAAAGAATATTAATTGTTGGAAATGGGAGTAGCAAGCAGGATTGAGCTGGTTAATTTGGACTTTTGGTGGATTAATGGTTGGATTTCAACAAAGGGTAGGTAGCAAGCAACGATGAGTCAACGTTTATTATATGACGCTGCCAAAAACAAAAGTCCACGTGTGTGGATACTGATAATTCGTATTGAACCAAGAGCAAAGTTTTTAGTCTAACTCTAATAATTAAATTAAATGATTCGATATAATTATTTTAATTGTTGCAATTCAGATATTTATTTAAAAATAAATAAATTAGTGCATAAGACCCTACAATGTAGTCTTAGTTTATATTTATTTTTTCTTTTTTTTATCACTTTTTTCAAAATCATATAAATTGTATATAGACTATATTTATGTCTTTAACTGAAACCTAGTTTTGTTTAAATAGACATTCTTTATATAAAGACTACAGTTAATGTTAAATCATAGTCTATATTATATATGGTTACGGAAAACATGTGCAGTTTAATATCTTTAAGTTCAGTTTTAAAATTTTAAAACTTTTCAAATTTCAAGTGCTAATGCTCAATGTTTCGTTTTCAAATATTCAAGTGCAAGTAGATTACAGTTTTCAGTTTTGAAGTTAGTCTTTTTTTTGGCTCAATGCTCAATGTTCTGTCTTTCAAGATTCAAGAACATAAAAAGTACAAAAATAGATCACGATTTTTTATTTCAAATATAATCTTTTGTAGCCTAGACTTAATGTTTTGTCTTCCAAGATTCATGTACAGTTAATAGACTATGGTTTCTACGTTTAAACGTAGTCTTTTATAATTGATATTTCATCTTCCAAAATTAACGTACATTGAAAATGATTTTAGTCATTTTTAATACGCATTTACTGTTTGAATAAATTTAATTACGGTTATGATTTGAGACGTAATCTTTTGTGTCTAGTATTTCGTCTTTTAAGATTCGCGTACAAATCAAAGACTATGGGTTTTATCCTAAGAATAGTTTAATTTCTAAATAGACCAAGGTCTTTATATTAAATATAGTAGTTTTATTTATTTTCAAATTAAATTACTATTATGAAAGATTGTGGTTTTAAATAGTAACCATAGTAGTTTTCTTATTTATTTATTTTCAAATTAAATTACTATTATGAAAAATTGTGGTTTTAAATAGTAACCATAGTAGTTTTCATGCTTATGGTCATGTTTGGTGCATAAGATGATGGATAGAATAGGATAGAATAGAATAGGATGATAATTACCTTATCTTATGTTTGGTGTACATATTAAGCAGAGGATTTGATTGCAAATAGGATTAGTCATCCTCCTAGTATAGGATGATTCAATTCTCTTCAAAAGATAAGGATTATTTCTAATCCTATAGAATTAGAAATAAATATTCATATTTTATTTACATCATCTTTAACGTTTATATTTAAAAATTAACTTAAACATTTAATAAAATAATAATGATAGTTTAATTAATTAATTAATCTAATTTTTCCTTCTTTTTCTTTCTTTTTTTTCCTTGTTTTTATTCAAGAAAAACTATAATTTTAATAAAATAATATAAGGATTATTTCTAATCCTATAGAATTAGAAATAAATATTCATATTTTATTTACATCATCCTTAACGTTTATATTTAAAAATTAACTTAAATATTTAATAAAATAATAAGGATATTTGTTTAATTAATTAATTAATCTAATTTTTCCGACTTTTTCTTTCTTTTTTTCCTTGTTTTTATTCAAGAAAAACTATAATTTTAATAAAATAATATTTTTTGAATGCATTTTTAAAATAAATTTTTTGGAAATTATTAAATTATTTTTTAGCAAATAAATTCTCAAACAGGAAAATTATTATAAAATATATTTTGAACTAGTTTTTTCTTATGTTTAAATTTTTATTTTTTCTTAATTTTTTGCCTGTCAAAAAAGAAAGAAAAATAACTATTAACCATATAATTATTAGAAATTATATATTTTTTAATTTATAACTTTTTTATTAAATTTAACTCATATTTTTCTTTTTTATTTTCTATATTTCCTTATAGTTGATAAAAAAAGAAAGAAGATAAAGAAACGATAAAAATAAAGAATAAAATTTAAGAATAGATTTTTGAAAAAATTAGTGTAATTAAAAAATAAACTTATTTTCTAGAAAAACTCAATTTTTTAAAAATAAATATATTTAATGTACAATAAAAAATAAAAACAAAAAGGAAAGAAATTAAAAAAAAGTGAAAAAATACATAGAATTTTTTTATAAAAATTCATTTTTTAACAAAAGAATTTTTTTGAAAACTTAATATAAATTTTTTAGAAGCAATTTTTTTATTAAATAATCAACTAATAAATTGGACTATTAATTAAATAATATTATAAATAATATTTAAATTTTTAATTTTTTATTTATAACAAAAAATTATAAATTTAAATCATGTTACTTTAAAAAAGAGTACTAAAAAAATTATTTTATACTACTTTTAATTTTACACATAGCAAATATTGTGAAAGAAGTAAAAAAATTATTCTATCCTATTCTTAATTATTGTAAACACTAAACATAAAATAGAATGATATAATTTTATTTTATTTTATCCATAATCTTATATTATCCTGTCCTATCTTCATTCTAAGCACCAAATATGGTAAGGTTCACTACTCACTCTTCAAATCATTGTCTCATTCTTAAGATTGCCATTTTCTTTCTCTTTGTCTAGATTTGCTAAAAAAAATCATTTTAAGCTTAACTTCATTTTGAAAAACAATCATATTTTTTTTATTTATATCATATGCTCACTATATCCTATTAAGATATACATAATATTTTTATTTTTATTTATTTTACTTTTGTGTGTGTTATTCATAATTAACTTAAAAATTATTTATCGTATGTTATGATATTATGCTCGATGCTCAATTTTTTAAAATAAAATTTTGATTCATGATATGAAATAAATTTTATATTTGCAAACAAAATAATTTAAAGTAATTGTTTTAAAACTTTGTTGAATACAAAAATTTATTGATTGATACTTTTCAAATACATACATACATATATATATATAGAAGAGGGATCCAGTTACACATGTGTAAAACAAATTTAGTTTTACGCACTTTCATATCTTTTCATATGATGTATAATTTTTTAATCCGATCGTTAAATTTTATGTTCTATTCACATAGATCATGCATGCCAAATTTCAAATTAATCGAATACGTCCAATTATTTATTTCAGAAAATAAAATTTCACCCGTTGGTATATATTGAAAAAATATTATTCTCTATTAAAATGATAGAAATAGCGGATTGATTCAAAAATTTACATACATAATAAATATGAGTAGGTTGTTAAATCCAACGGCTGGTTTGCAAAAATATTAATCCTACATGAAGATATAAAACTGTGTAAAACAAATTTGTTTTACACATGTGTAAGTGGATCTCTACTCATATATATATATATATATATATATATATATATATATATAAATCTTTCTAGCTATAGAGAAAGTAGGAGATATAAATACATATATTAATAATTATTTTATTATGATGCTTTAATCCCTGTTTTAGGTTTAGGGCTCTTACTTTAATTAATGGAAATTTAGCTGTGTTTGTAGTCGGCAGACCACTTGCTTTTAATTAGGCATCTATTAGAGTTATATAAATGGACCTGTAACAAACTTTTGTTTTTGTCAATTAACGGTCTCTTCATTCTTATTCAAAAAAAAAACTCAGCATTTCTTTGACTAATTAGATCATAATAAATAAAATGAAATTTATTCTTCCCACGTAATATAAATAAAAAATACTTTAAAAATAGTGCACAAAAATTGAAGAAGATTGATAAATATGGAATCTTATTAATTTATTAGAATGATGAATTAATTTGACTGTTATCCTTAAATATTACTCTTTTTATTTGTCATCAATTTAGTATTTTGAATAAACTTCCAGATTTGTCCATTATAATTTGAAAATGCAAAAAAATGTTTTTCTTATTCCTATTCTCATTCTTCTTCTTTTCGTCATCAACGACATCATTTTTATTCTTTATGACTTGACATCAATTTTATTCTTTATTATTTGCAAAGATGCTTCCATACATTTTTTGCAATGAATAAATTTTTGTACTCAATTCAATTGATTAAATCAAATTATATGTACAAAATCGAAAAACTAGTAAACCACTCGAAACAATTTGTAAAATTGTGAACCATTACTGGGCTAGATTAGGAAAAAATTGCTTAAACTAGATATTAGTAAAGTTTTCTTAAATTTTGGGCTTTTTTAGTTACAATGAAAATTTGAAATTAGGGAACTATGGATTTATATTTCTTGTAAGGTTTGAATTGTAGTTGTATTTCCTAGCCTTGTACTTTTGATGAATTTGTATGTTGTATATGATTATGTGTTGTTTTATTTTTTTTAATTTAATTTTCTTATTTTTTAAATTTTTTTAGTTTTTGAAATTTTCTCTAAAATTTAATTTTGGAAGGATATTGAATTGAATAATGATCAACAAGTAATTGGAAGAAGTGGAAGTGAATTTTTTCTTAAGGTATTTGGACAGGGTTCGAATTCTGGAGTCGCTACGATTGGGAGAACTTTACCGTTTACCACTCTCAGTCCGTACAGTTAGTCTTAGACTGTAAAATAGATGAGAATACTTGTGATTACACAAAAAAATTGAATAATGACCTGATTTCTTACTGGTGCAACAAGGCAAATGATCAAAATTTTTATTCATTATTTTTCTAATAAAATATATTTGAGTTTAGTTTGTTTGTTATTGTTATTTGTAATTTGTTATTTATATTTATCAGTTTATTAAGTTATCAATTCATTGATTGTAATAAGCTGATTATGATTATAATTTTGAATAAAAATGTACTACTAAAAAAATGTATTTTTTTAAACCCTTTTTTTGGATAATTTATTTATGAGATCACATCACAATAAAAGTTAAACAAGTTAAGAGATTTCACACTAAGACTTAATGGTTTCATTTCGGGTTTACTTGGGGTTAGAATTTAGACTTTGACAGGTTGATTGGATTTGTCTCATGTTTGAATTGTTGTCATTTCATATTATTGAGTTCCAATCCCTTTAAGTCAAGTTGGAAAATACATCAGCAACTATATACTTTGATGAATCAAGAACTGGCTCTGTCTAGCAAGCAGCCTAGTTTTAGAGATATCCTAATCTTACTGCCAAAGAAATATCCAAGAAAAAAGAGGAAAAGAAGGAAAATTCTTATTAGAATCTTTATCCCAATAGATTGGCATTCAACGATATTGGGAGGTAAAAATGAGGCAAAGATTTAGGGTGTTGTCAACCAATGCCTTAGCCCTTAAAAAGTGAGAAAGAGATCGATCCTTTGCCGTTGTCACCATTTGACTCCACTCTCAACTGCTGATCTTAAGATCCGCTGCCTCTATTGGTTTCTCGCCACTACCTAGATATAATTCCACCTTTTTTTTCTTCTTTTTTTGCTAATTCAAGAATCTAAAGGCCTTTTTTATGAATAGTTTTCTCAATTCGGGTGATGGGTTAGATGTTTGATTGGTCTGCACTTGCTAAGTATTCTTATTTTGTTTGTGTGTATGAATTTAGGATCGGGCGAAAGGATGGGGTTTACTGATTTTAATTTTGAGTTTCTTGAATTTTGCTACTACTGAGAAGGATAATTAGCTTTGAATTTATTTGCTGGGTTTATGGATGAATGTGGGTGTGTTATTTTTGCTGGGTTTAAGGAATAATACAGAGCCAGGAGGAGAGAAGAAAGCAAAAAAATCAAGGGGATTCTTTGTGTGTGTGTTTTTTTTAATTTTTATATATAAATTTTTTAATTAGTTTTATTTAACTCATCATCATCATCAGTGCCTTTATCCCAAGAGATTGGGGTAGGTTATATGAACCAATATCTGAACTCACGTTAGATCGTCTATATGTATTCTCCTCCTCCAAACATTCCTTTCTAAGGCCATTTACTCATCCAACTCTAATACCTCCATATCTTTCCAAATTACTTCATTCCAAGTCTTATCCAGTCTTCCTCTAGTCTTAACCCTTCTCTCAACATCCATAGCCTTTATTGTTCTAACTAGAGCATCTACAAGTCTACGTCGTACATGTCCAAACCAACGTAAACGACTTTTACACATCTTGTCTTTGATAGGTACCACTCCAAAACTATCTTATGAATATCTTTATTTCTCATTCTATCCTTTCTTATATATTCATATATACATCGCAATATTCGCATTTCTACTACACTCATATTTTGTGTATGTAGCATCTTTAGTCGCCTAACATTCACTACCACATAACAATGTTGGTCTAATAACTATCCTATAAAACTTGCCTTTCAACCATATAGGAATTCCTTTATTGCACAACACACCTATAATACTTCTCCACTTACTCCATCCAACTTGGATCCTATAGGTCACATCACCATCAATCTCTCCATCCATCTGTACTATCGATCTTAGATATCAAAAATGGTCCCGCTTAGATATCACCACCCCATCTAACATCACTACATTATACTCTTCCACTTGGTTATAACTGAATATACACTCCATGTATTCAGTCTTCACTCTGCTTAGTTTATATCCTTTTAATTCCAACCTTTGTCTCTATAATTCCAACTTTGCATTGATCTTCGCTCGAGTTTCCGCACATAGGACAATATCATCTGCAAACATTATACACCATGGCATCTTATCCTGGATGGCTTTTGTCAGTTCGTCCATAACTACCGTAAACAAGAATGGACTTAACGCTGACCCTTGGTGTAATCCCACTGTGATAGGAATTCACTTGTTTGCCCTCCACCTGTCCTCACACGTGTCATTGCATCTCCATATATATCCTTAATTAGTTCAATATATTTCAAAGGATCTCTTTTCTTCTTTAAGCACCACTATAGTACCTCCCTAGGCACTTTATCATATGCTTTCTCCAAATCTATAAAAACCACATGGAGATCTTTACCCAGCACTCGAGAGCACTCCATAAGTTGATTGACTCGGCATAATTAGTTTTATTTAACTAATATTTTTAAATATTTTTTAAGGAGAAAAAAAAAGAAATAAGATTGACATGGTGCCACACGTCAAATTCTTATTATGCATTCCAAGCCACGTCAACATTTTTCAAATGACGTTAGTCTTAGGTACTAAAGTGTCTGAAGGAAGTGAAGTTTAGGTACCAAAGTGATAACCAAAAGTCATTAAGTATTAAAGTAAAAAGTGATATAGTTTTTGGGGTTAAATGATACATTAACCAAAAAAAAAGCACAAGCAATTTCTTTTCCGAGCAAAATAACTTTAAGTTATATGGATATGGATGGATAATTTTTTAAAAATTGTTAGATAATAAAAAATATAAGACCACACAATAAAAATTTTTAATAAGTTATAGGACTAACCTAAAGTCATTTATTTTTCATGAAAAACTACTAATTAAAGTGGGTAACTTAATATGTAAATTTAATAGATCAATAAATCTCATTAATAATTTAGCGATTTGTCTTAAATTTGAAAATAGAATTGTTGATGCCAAAAAGGTTGATGGGCTTGTTGATGTTGGATCAACTTGTTCCTCCTTGGATCAACCTACAAAACAAGGACTATTAGGGTTGTTCCCAATGAGACTTTCTTCTATGCTTAAGTTAGTAGAGTGTCTTAAAGAAGAATATCAAAGTGAGAGAAGATCAAAGTGTGTTTTCTGTTACCTTGTTCCTCCTGTCTTTGCACCTTATATAGGCAATCATGGGTGTAATGGATACTGTGGCCAGTTACGCCCTATCATGTAATTAAGTGAACGTTATAGGCGGTTATGTCCTATCGTGTAATAAAATGGGCAGTTACACCCACAAATGCTCTTACGTTACAGGGTGTAATGGCCTCATTCTATGAGACTACATGAGTGTGGCCCATGGGCCATTTGCTACTCAACTTAGTGAGATGGGTCTATTGGGGCCCTATGTAATGATACTAATATAATGCCTTCTTGGCGAGCACTAATTACAAAGTTATTAGTGGTCATCATATAATATTGTAGTCGCCATAAAATATTGTGCTCGCCTTTTAATTGTAAAATTTATCGCTCAGACCATATTACAGATGGGTGGGAATTTCAATTTTTAAAATTGTGCTTTTTTTTATTCGTACCTTGAGCCGCACCTAGAATTAATTTTGTTTCTCATCATATGATGTGGGATTTCCACATGTCACCTTTTTAGTTGTATGTCTAATAATTGTGCCCCTAAACTGTTGTACATTTGTGTGTTGAGCCATAATTGCAATGTCAGTTAAATTCGTACATCCATGTGTTTAATGGACATTGGTTCGCCAACTGGCTACGCCTCCTGGTATTCTTTATTTTCCTCTATATAAACCGACCTTCTGGGTTCCTTTTCATCATAGTTGCTAAAGGTACGAAGTTCTTGCAAGTTTTCTGTCGATTTTTCTCAGCTGTTCTTTACGTCATTTCAAGCTTCAGTAAGTGTATGTTCCTTTTCACTTGTTAGTTTCCATTTTGCCAAGGATGTCCGCGAGGAAATTGTCTTCAGTTAGAATAGGTGGCCGATGGTTGGATGACAATGAACTTATAAATGTGAGGCTTACGAAAATCAAGCCTTACTATTCTTGCGAAGACACCGTCGTTAGAATTCTAGCCAAGGGCAGTAGGATTAGCATCATAGGTACAATAGATGGATATATGGAGGCACATTTCCATTGTGCTTCCTTGGATAGTGGCTTAAGGTTTCCCTTAAATCCTTTTTTTACGAATGTTCTTAATGATTATGACATTGCCCATTCTCAGTTGACCCCTATCGCCAGGAGTGTTCTAGTGGCGTTTTATATAGCTTGTAGAGATAATACTATTGACCCTACCTCTCACCTATTTAGATCTTTTTATACTATTAGGACATCATCGAACTCTAGCTTTTATCATTTCTAGGCGAGAGCCAATCATCAGATAGTTATAGGTTTACCTTCTAATCTAAAGGGATGGAATGATCGTTTTGTTTGTCAAGAAGAAGAAATTTTGGAGTCAATTTGGAACAGTGAGTGGCAAACGCCTCAATGAATTATTCTTTTGAGTTAACTAGAGAAGAACAAGCACAAAAAATTAGGTTATAAAGGATCACCATTAATTGTTCGGTGGTTAGAAATAGGAGACCACTAGAATTGTACTGGTCAAGGCTCATTGAGGTTCATGCTCTGAATTTGGCGATTTTAGTTACGAAAAATAGGCGATCTAGGTCTCAAAGGGCAAAAGATGAGATGGGCGAAGGAAGCTCTAGTGATCTGGATCATGAACCTTGAGGTACTAACATTGTGAATAGAAATTATTGGAAGATATTGTGCTATTTAGTTTGTGAACTAAAAGACCTACTTTTTCAAGTAGAAGGATGCAAAGAATAAACTTAGCTCGCTTGAGAGAAGCAACTTTAGGAAAGGGTTCGTCTCGCACCCAGAGTCAGCGGCCTTCCACAAGGGCGACCACAGGTCGAGGCAATGCAAAAGTCAGCACTAGATCGCCATTCTTGGCTGCTCAAAACATTCACCCAAGTTCTACTCCTCTAGCTCCTGCTCCTCCAACTCCAGTAACTACTTCACTTGAGCAGCCATCTTCAAAGTCTCAAGGCTCTTCGCGGGCGGAGCTAGTCCGTTAGAAAAGAGCTGTTGTTTTCCCGCCTAGTCAAGATGAGCCAAGAGCCATTAGGCAGCTAGTAGATCAATCTCTTGAGCCCGAAGGTGAGGGGTTAGACATACCTTTCTATAGATGGAGAGTGGACTTAGAGCAGATTAGGAACTATCCTATGCCCATCTCTTCTTCCAATAGCATTATCGCCAATAACTAGTATGCCTTGGATTTCTCTAGGGCATTCATTCCTACACACGATTGCCAATATTTTTTGGGTCATGAGATTGTGGAAAACTTGGAAAGTACTCAAGTTTTTGCTGCTCAGGTGAGACGTTGTTTTCTTTTCTCTCGCATAATTTTGACTAAGAACATTTTCTAAGTATATGCCCTTTTTATGCTTTCAACTTTTGGCTCGTGTCACCACTCTTTTTGACTACTTCACCCACTACGGGCAAGCTACAAGGAATGCCATGGATGTGGCAAACCAGGAGAGAGATGGAGTTGCTAGAGCTAGGGTGATCGTCGAAGAGAACCAAAGGAAGGCTAAGGTGGAAAGGAATACAACCTTGGAGGAGAAAAATGCAGCTAAAGCTTAATTTTTGTCACTAGTTGAGGAGCATGAAAGGGTTTTAGCTGCGATTCGTTCAGAGTTGCAAACTCAGATCGCCACGGAGCAGTCAAAGAATACCAAGCTACAAAGAACAGTGGCAGATCTCCAAGGTCAAATGGTGAGCCAGAGTCAACACATTGAACAAGTTGTGGTTGAGACAATGGAGAGGGCACAGGAGAGTCTGGCGAGTGATGCTCATCATTATGGCATGATCTATAGGTGATCTGCTTTATTTATGATAAAGCAGAGATACCCACATCTTGACATGGATGACATTAATTTTGACTTGCCTAAGGGAGTTGATGAAGATGAAGATGCTCCTGCCCCGACCATTGGCAAGAACTTTTAAGAGGAAGAGCTCGAACTCGCCATAAATCGTTCTGTTAGTGGTGATAAGGTACATCCACTCCGCAAGCAGCTACAGACGAAGGTGTTGCCGCTAACCAGCCAATAAAAATTAATGATGGCGAGAGTAGTGTTGAGCCCGACTCCTAAATTATGCCTTTATATACTTTAGATTTTTATTATTTGTAAAGAAACTACCGTTATTTGTAATTAAACTTCTGTTTTCCTAGCAATAGTTTCTTGCTCGTCTGATTCTCTAATACCTTATTCACCGGTAAACAATAGATCCTTTGTGTAGCCTATAACAATCTTATGACTGATGTTGCTATTTAAGTATTCTGAGGATTGCCCAAATCATGGGTATAAGTCTTAGGAAGAAGTAAAAAGGTTATGTTGTCTAATTTCGAGTTGGAGAACTTAACCAAACATCATTAAAATGAATGATTTCATGCAAATCGCCTAATCAGCGGGTTTTATTAATAGATCCAGAACTGGGGACTTAAGCAAATAATGATTTGTTTTTATTGATTTTAGAAGCATAGAGTACAACGATAGATCCCAAACTGGGGACTTAAGCAAATGAGATCAAATGTTTTTCCATTGATCGCCCAAACATGGAGTTACAATAGTATATCCTGAACTGGGGACTTAAGCATTTGATAACAGATGATTGATCGCCCATTCGTGGGGTTACACTTGTGAATCCTAACCTGGGGACTCTAATATAGTATTTCTTCAAGTGTTGTGTATTCCAAGTTCTTAGGACCTCATTGCCATCAAGATGACCAAGTTTGTATGCCTCATGCCAAGTACCTTTAGAATTCGATATAAGCCTTCCCAATTGGGAGAGAGCTTCTTCCTTTCGCAAGCAGGTTTGCTTGGCTCACAGTTATGTAAGACCAGGTCATTCACTTTGTAAGCCCTATTGTCAACTCTTCTGTTATAGTATTGGGCGACCTGTTGTTGCCTGGCTGTGGCTCTAACTCTAGCCTCTTCCCTGAGTTCTTCTAGTAAATCTAAGTTTCCCTTGAGCTGTGCTTCATTCTCACTGGTGATTGCATTGGAAGTCCTAAGTGTATGGACCTTAATTTCCATAGGAATTACTGCCTCTGTTTCAAACGCGAGACAAAATGGAGATTCTCCTGTGGATGAATGTGCTGCAGTCCGGATTGCCTAAAGTATACCTAGTAATTCTTCTACCTAAGCATTAGCTGTGTCATCCAACTTTTTCTTTAGGGCTGTTAGAATTTTCTTGTTGGCATATTCCACTTGGCCATTGGTTTGCGGATGTGATACAGAGCCAAGACAAAGCTTGATATGTAAATTTTCACAGAAGGCTAAAACATTCTTACCAACCATTTGAGGACAATTGTCAACAACCAGGATTTGAGGAAGACCAAACCTGCAAATGATGTTCTGCCAGATGAACTTTTCTACTACTACTTAGGTTATGGTAGCCACAGCTTCTGCCTCTACCCACTTGGTGAAGTATTCACATGCGACTATTACGAACCTCTTTCTAGCCTTGGCGATCGGGAAAGTTCTTAAAATATCCAATCCCCATTAGGCGAACAGTCATGGCGCGATTATGGTGTTTAAATTTTCGGGCGGATGCCTACTTACTTGTGCAAACCTTTGGCATGCATCACATCTTCGCACCATGTCTACAACATCTTTCTTTAATGTAGGCCAGTAAATTCCATGTCTCAGTGCTTTGTGGGCCAAGGCTCTGCCTCCTAGATGTTGTCCACATATCCACTCATGGATTTCTCTAAGAACATACTTTGCCCCCTCTAGTCCCAAGCATTTCAGGTAGGGTAAAGAAAAAGACTTCTTGTATAGCTTGCCATCAATTATAATAAATCTGGAGACCTTTTCTGGATTTTTGCTTCTTCCTCCCTACTTATATTAATTGGAACATTCTCTAGATCCTGTAGGATTGGTGATCGCCAATTATCACTAGAAAGTTCAAGAACTTGCTGAGAACTTGGTAATTTAAGAGCACGTCGATATTCTATCATCACCCAATCCATTTCAAGATTTTCACCTGCTACCATTCTAAACAACCTGTCCACTCTGGAATTCTCATTTCTAGGTATTTGTAACAATTGCACAGTTTCAAACTGTCCTCAGAGTTCGGCGACCATTGTATGATATTGTTGGAGAGTAGCACCTTTCACCTCATACTCTCCGAGAACTTGGTTTGCAACTAGCTATGAGTCTGTAAATATCAGCAAATGAGATACTTTAATATTTCTGGCGAGATCCATTCCCGCTAATAGTGCCTCATATTCCGTAGCATTGTTAGTAACATGGTAGTGTTGCAGGTACCAATAATAAATTACTTTACTTAAACCTATAGATAGGGCAAGCAAAGGTCGATCTTACAGAGATTGTTTTATTCAAGTTAATTATTTAAATTAAATACCTAACTATTATTTAGAGAGAGAAAAGAGATTCGGGGGAGGGTTTCAATTAAACTATAATAACTAAGAAAATAATCAGAAAAAATAAACAAGTAAATAAATTAGAAAATATCAAATACCACAAAACTTCAGTTACAAGGTAATTAATTATTCTTGGGATATGATGCTGATCATTGATTATTTAAGATCATTGTCAATTAAGTAGTCAACCGTAGTGTAATTCCCCAGCGTCCAATTATACATATCTTTCCTTACTATGTTGTTAATTAAAGGCTCAACGTCTTAATTAATCTCTAACTATCAAAATTTACCTATGCTCAGCGCTATAGATTAAGTTTTAATAGCAACATTAATATCTAGAAAGATTTGAGTCAACATTAAGTAACAAACTCACTCAACGCAGTTTATTTAACTTAAACCTTAATTCTCCTAGATCCCTAGTGATTAAATTCACAAGCTATTACAGACTTACGTTTTTAATCTGGCTGTAGATTATTTAATTTAACTAAATAGTAGGCCTCCTATCTAATCAGACAAACAATCATGGAAATCTGCTCAGAGAATCTTGGATACTTAATCAACAATTATATTATAAGTTTAAAATCTCACAACATACTTTTTCCAAGAACAATTAATTTACCTTGTAACTGAATAAGAAACCTACTCACTAATCATATTCAAGATTATAAATCTCAAGTTTAATATTATAAAGATATCAAGAATCATGCAAAAGACAATCAATATATCAATCTTTAATAATTTAAAACAAGAAATCTAAAATCAAGATTATAAACTAGTAAGAACTAAACAAATAATATGAAAAACAAAATAAGAATCAAAATAATTATCACTAAAGAAATAAGCAACCATATAAAATAATAAAATAGATAAAGCCTAATAAACCTAAGGGAAGAATCAGTTTAAATAAAGAAAAGAAAAGAAAACAATTTAATCCTAAAAACTATAAAGAAATTGGTTTACTTTGAAAAATATTAAATACAAAATTAAATCTGTTTCTATTGGGAAGACTAAAAAGAAAATAATTTTATAACATAAAAGAAAGAAATCAGCAAGACCAATGATAAAGAAAAGAAGAAAAATAAAATTTTTAAAGAAAAAGAAATCAGCAATATCAAAATTAAAAGAAAGAAAATAAAACTTTTATTAAAACCCTAAAGAAAACCATACAAAAGACTAAGAGGGAAGAGGGAGGAGAGGGATGTGAGGGATGCTGTTTATAAGAGAGCCTTGTGCTCTTTATATAGGCCTAAGGAAGAGTTTAAAAGACTTTTCTAAGCAATGTGGGATTCAGATAAGAGTTTACTTGGGAAACAAGTAATTTGACTAGTCAAACTCTTACCTTTATCTCATCATCTTTTTATAATTATTTTCTAAGTAAAATTCCTAAGGCCTATTTTTATTAATTAATTATAGATCTAAGACAAAATAAAATTAAGAAATTATCTTGTCTCAACAAAATCTAGTCTTTAACTTGCTTTGTTGGAATTTCTTCTCAATCTCGTTTTTCTGCTCAGAATTTCGTACTGATTTTGTCTAGATGTTTGACCTACCAAATGAACTTCGATTTTTGCGATCTTGTGCATTCTGGAAACCTTAAGAAGTCCTATACAACTTCCATGAAGGCCACTTCTTGAGATCAGGTCGTTAAATTGGTCAAAAATGTCAATCTTTCAAACTGGACAGAAAATACTGCACTTTGCTCTTTTTAGCTTCTTTTTATTCCAACTTTGATATTCAATACCTAAAACATAAAATAAACATTAGTAAGCTCTTTTAGGCATAAAATATCAATAAAGCAAATATATTAACACATATAAAATTCACAAAATATCATCATATCATAACAGGAAATCCGAACCAGAAACAGTATTGGAATTCTTCTTTCTCTGGTCCCACAAGGATTATCCCAGCTTCGGCACCTTTTTTGCTTGATGAACCGTCAATGTACAACTCCCATTGTTGGCTCGCCAAATCATTCTTACTTGTTTCCTTGCCTTTAGTCTCTGTACTAGTAGTAGTGAATGTGCATTCTGCCACGAAGTCTGCTAAGGCCTGGGCTTTGACTGTCTTCCGGGGTCAGTCGCTTCACCATTCTTACAGATGTGCTTAGTTTCTGCAAAACTTCCCTCAAAGGATGATTGGTCAAGAAAACAATATGATGGCTCTAACAATAGGGCCTTATCTTCCGAGCAGCAACTATCACCGCGTAAACTATTTTCTTTATATAGCTATAGTTTGGTTCACCTTTTTTTAAAGTTCTACTAACATAGAATATAGGTAACTGCATTCCTTCTTTCTCCTTGTCCAACACAATTGCAACAATTTCTATAAATGCATTTACATACAGGAAGAGATCTTCCCTAGGGTCAAGATTGGCGAGGAGAGGTGGTGAGCTTAGGTATTTCTTTAAATTTTCAAAAGCTTTCTGATAGTCTTCACCCCATCTGAATCTAGCTACACTTCAAGAATCTTAAAGAAAGGTAAACATTTTTCAGTAGACTTGGAGACAAACCTGCCCAGTGCATTCACTCTTTCGTTAAGAATTTGAACTTCTTTTGATGAACTCGGGGGTTTCATGTCTAGGATCGCTTGAATCTTCTCTGGATTCACCTCTATCCCTCTCTCTGAGACTACAGACCCAAGGAATTTCCCAGCTTCAACGGCAAATATGCATTTTGTGGGATTCAACTTCATTTTATATCTTCTCAACGTGGAAAATGCTTTCGCCAGATCCCTGATATGCTACTCCAAACTTGAGCTCTTTATCAACACGTCATCAACATAGACCTCCATTGCTCTCCCAATCTGATCGACAAACACTTTATTTACCAACCTCTAATTTGTTGCTACCTCGTTCTTCAATCTAAAGGGCATTACCTTGTAGCAATAGATACCATCCTCAGTTATGAACTTCATTTTCTCCTAATCATCCGGATTCATCATTATCTGGTTGTAACCTAAGAATGCATCCATAAAGCTCAACACCTTATGCCTTGTGGAGGCATCTACCAATTTGTTAATTATAAGCAGCAGAAAACTGTCTTTTGGGCATGCCTTGTTTAGATCGGTGAAGTCTACACACGTCCTCCATTTCACGTTGACTTTTTTCACCATAACCACATTGGACAACCAGTCAAGGTAATTGACTTCCCTTATGTAGCCTGCCTTTAGCAGTTTTTGTGTCTATTCTCGTGTAGCTTCAATCCTATCGATTAAGGACTTTATTTTCTTTTGTCTGACTGGTTCTACCGTAAGATCTACATTCAAGCTGTGACAAATAATAAAAGGATCTATGCCTGGCATTTCAGCTACTGACCAGGCAAATATATCAACATTCTTTTGAAGTAACAATTTCAATGATCCCTTTTGCCCTTCGAATAACCTACTTCCAACTCGAGTTGTCCTACCTTGTTCACTACCAATAATTACTTCATGAGTTTCTTCTAGAGGCTTGTACTATTCCTGCTCTCCCCTACAATCAAGTCCTTCTAATGGTAATGGATCATGGTTTTGCTGCTGAATTGCAAGAATATCCCCAGAAGTGGACAGTTCTTTTTTCGGTAGTTAACTAAATAGAGCGAAGGTGACATCTTCTAGCCATGGCTTGATTGGCTTTTATATATCCTATTCCTATCGAAGTTGGAAATTTAATGGTTAAGCAATAAGTAGTTGTAACCATGCTGGTTCGCTTCATTATAGGTCACCCGAAAATTGCATTATAGGCTAATGGCTGATCTACCACAAGGAAGTTCTTCATAAAATTTAGGGTATGTTCTTCTTGCCCCAAAGTTATTGGTAGACTAATTATCCCTTTGACTTTTATCGGTTGGTTGATGAACCCATAGATTGGTCCTACTGGCTTCAGTTGGTTCTCATTCAGTCTCATCTTCATAAAGGCATTCTAGGATAGTATCTCCATAGCACTTCCATCATCTATGATGATTCTTTCTAGTTGGTAATTCTCGATCATAGCCAAGATCACAACTGGGTCATTGCTTTTATCAAGTAAGACGTCTACATCCTCCTCTAAAAAATTAATCTACCAACTACACTCAGATCTAGGCTTCTTTGGCAACACATCAATTGACATGACACTCCTCAAATGGGATCTTCTCCTATTTTCGGAGGTTACCGAATCCTCCTCTGTTCTGACTATTGTCGTGATAACTCCTGTAATTAGTCTTTTCCCAACTACCTTGTTTTCATCCCTCCGGGTGTTCCCCCTATCATTGACATAAGTTCTCAAATGCCCTTTCCTGATTAGGAATTCTATTTCATCCTTCAATTTTTAGCAGTCTTCAGTAGTGTGCCCGTGGTCCATGTGAAAGGCACAATACTTCGATTTGTCTGCATTTGGATTGGGTCGCCCAGGATGTGGTCTCCTGACATAGGGCTCATTTGCAATCACATTCAGGATTGCTTCTCTACTTGTTGTTAGAAGATTATAAGACTGAAACCTTCTCTGGGCGATTTTGTTCTGACCTCCGATTTATTACTCATTCTGTCCCTTCTTGCTCGCCCACCCGATCATTCCTCTTTTTTGATTTTACATGGGCTCTTTTCAAGTTCCTCTCCCTGATCTCTTCTGCTTTAGCTAATGTATTGGCTCTCTGCAATACCTCGTGTAAGGCTACCAACTACTTATCACATAATGAGTAATGGACATGGTCGTTGAGCACCCTTGCTTTGAAAGCCTGAACTACAAAACTGTCATCGGGATCCTTGACATCAACATAGGCGGTAGTGAACCTACAGATGTAATCCCTTAGCTTCTCATTGGGCCAGTGAACAACTGACATAAGACTCGTCGAAGTTCTTCTCTGTTTTTTATTGGCCAAGAAGTGTCCGACGAACAATTTGCTAAACTCATCAAAGATGGTGATTGAATTGCCTAGCAAAGAATAGAACCAGGATCTAGCTGATCCTTTAAGTGTGGTTGGGAAAGTTTTACACTTTACTGCATTAGTGGTCCCGTAGAGGTCTAAAGTCACCTAAAAGCATAATATATGATCTTGGGGGTCTCACGTGCCATCATATTTTTCTTCAAGGACTTTGAAGTTGTGGGGGACCATTTCTTCTTGAATTTTCTCCGCAAGGGGATTGTTGGTTCGCCTGACACAATGGACAATCTCCTATTTTCCCTTCTTTAGCTCTTTCAGCTCTTCACACATGGCATCGAGCCTCTCGTGGATGGACAGCTCTGAATTGTTTGGGGCCACTTTGGTCCTTTTGATCGGTATCACTAGGGAGTTAACACTTCTTTTTTCTCTTTCTCTTTCTCTTCCCCTCCCAGAATCACTGTGGTTCATAATGGGATCAAGTTGACTGCGTAGACTTATGTTTGGTTGTGGCGAGTGGGGTATGTGTGGATGACTAGTATTCTCTTGTACTTGTTGGCGATCACTCTGACTAATCGCCTGGCGTTGGGCAGTCAAAGTTTCTATGAGTTTAGCATAATGCTCTAACTTAGCGTTTAGGGCTTGATTTTGAGCAAGCATCTGGTTGTACCGGTCAGTGGTTATCATCTGAAATGAAGGTGGAAAGTGAGATGTTCCTGCCGTAAATTGTGGTAAGGTGATATTTTATGGTAGTGTGGTGGTGACTACAACTTCAATATAGGTGAGAGGGTTATAGGCATTGTTGGTCGTGGTTCCAAATATTGGGAACAAGCAGGTTGGTTGAAATGAAGCATCTGCAGATAGAATTAGGGTGGTCATCGGTATTGTCACGGTTGATTGTAACGGTGGTTGTGAAGCTTGAATATTTTCGGGATTAGTTGTTTGAGAATTCGACATGGCTTCTTCTTCGGTTCCCGCACGCGACGCCAAAATGTTGATGCCAAAAAAGTTGTTGGGCTTGTTGATGTTGGATCAACTTGTTCCTTCTTGAATCAACTTGCAAAACAAAGACCACTGAGGTTGTTCCCAGTGGGAATTTCTCCAATGCTTAAGTTGATAGAGTGTTTTAAAGAAGAATATCAAAGTGAGAGAAGGTCATAGTGTGTTTTCTCTTGCCTTGTTCCTCCTGTCTTCATACCTTATATAAGTGATCATGGGTGTAACGGATACTGTGGTCAGTTATGCCCTATCATGTAATTAAGTAGACGTTATGGGCAGTTATGTCCCATCGTGTAATAAAGTGGGCGGTTACACCCACAAATGCTCTTATGTTACAGGGCGTAATGGTCTCATTCTATGAGACTACATGAGTATGGCTCATGGGCCATTCGTTACCAAGCTCGGTGAGATGGGCCTATTGGGCCCTGTGTAGTGATACTAACAAGAATAACTTTTTCTATACTTAAATTAAAAAAAAAAACACAATTGATTTCTTTCTCAAGCACAATAACTTTAAGTGCGATTGATATTGATGTACACAAATAATATTCAGATATTTTTATTAATATTAATCTTACAAAATTTTTACCCTTCTAGAAATATTGATCAAAATACGTTACGTGTAGATCAGATTCTGTGTATAGATCCTTATCTCCAAATACAGTTGATCTCTCATACTTCCTAGTGTAGTACCGTTCAAAGTTGACAACGGCTGTGTCCCAATTATGATGTTAACAAAAAAAAAATATTTTAAATGAAGAAAGAATATATTAAAGTCATTCATGTCAATGCCTAGTTGGATGCTAGAATGATGCTATCATTTCAGCCTATATAAATTCAGCACGCTGGGCATTCGTTTCTTCAATCTTCTCAAATACAATTAAGCAACCACCATGGAGCTCTCTCTGATTGTTTTACTTGCTCCTGTTGTTCTCACAGTTGCTGTCATCTTTGCATTCAGACCCAGACCCAGATCAAGTGGTGCCAAAGACCTTCCCCCAGGGAGCTTAGGATGGCCTCTCATTGGTGAAACTGTTGAGTTCCTGTTTGGGAAGCCGGAAAAGTTTGTGTTCGATAGGATGAACAAGTACTCTCCTGATATTTTCAAGACAAAGATTCTTGGGGAGAAAACTGCTGTTATATGCGGGCCTGATGGACACAAGTTTCTGTTCTCCAACGAGCAAAAGCTCTTCACGGCTTTCCGACCTCATTCAATGCAAAAACTCTTCCGCTCTTACCAGGCTGCCGCGCCAGTCCAAATCGCCCGGGATGCTGAGGCCAAAATTCTGCGTTCTCCAGGATTCTTGAAGCCTGAAGCACTGGTGAGGTATTTGGGGAAAATGGATTCCATCACTCAGCAACAGATGCAGATATATTGGGAAGGCAAAGATGAAGTGAAGGCCTTCCCTCTCGCTAAGACCCTCACCTTGACTCTCGCATGTCGTTTCTTCTTGGGCACAGATGACCCTGAGCGTATCTCTAGGCTTGTTAGCAACTTCGATGATATTACCTTGGGGATGCATTCTATTCCTGTAAACTTTCCAGGGACAACTTTTTACAGAGCAAACAGGGCGGCAGCTGCAATCCGGAGGGAACTGAGAGAAGTTATAAAGCAGAAGAAAACCGCCATGGCAACAGGAGCGCCTATGCAGGACATACTTTCTCATATGATTGTGGCCACTGAACCGTCTGGAAAATACATGCCGGACGCTGAGATTGCTGATAAGATTATGGGACTGTTGGTTGCAGGCTACAGCACTGTGGCTACTGCAATGACTTTCTTCATGAAATATGTTGGTGAGAGGCCTGACATCTATTCTAAAATTCTAGCGGGTAAACAACTTTCATCCCTATTTACTCCATTAAAACTGAACTTGAGTAGATTGTTAACTTCTGGTTTTGAATTTTGAACCCAGAGCAATCAGAAGTTGAGGCTGCAAAAAAACCTGGTGAGCTGTTGGATTGGGATGACATACAGAAGATGAAGTACTCCTGGAATGTGTTGTATGAAGTGATGAGACTCACACCTCCACTTCAGGGAACCTTCAGGGAGGCGCTCACAGATTTTACTTATGCTGGTTACACTGTTCCAAAGGGTTGGAAGGTACGTGCTGTTGTAACTAAATTATCGTTTTGAGTTTGACTGTCAGGTCAGCCAATGGCCATGGAGATGTACCTAACCAACTAACCCAGTCTCCACTCTAACGTCTGCAGATATATTGGACGGTTAGCACAACAAACAAGAACCCCGAATACTTTCCAGAACCGGACAAATTCGACCCTTCAAGATACGATGAAGGAAATACATTTCCTCCATTTACGTTTGTTCCGTTCGGAGGTGGGCCTCGAATGTGCCCTGGAAAAGAGTATGCTCGGCTGGCTATACTTACCTTCGTGCACAACGTTGTGAAAAGGTTCAAGTGGGAATCGATGCATCCAAAGGAAAAGATTATTGGAGATATGATGCCAACTCCAGAAAAAGGGCTTCCCATACGCCTTAGACATCACTAGGCTGGCGTCTCAATTCAAAGCTTTTGTTACTTGAAAATCCTATGTTGATTCGCACCTTACTTATGCTGCAAGAGGCGTTAGTTTTTCATATTCCTTTAGACTTTCACAATTATTTAATAAACAACAACCAAAGGGCTTTACCCTTTTTTGTTGAAATTGTAATCTTGCTGTCTTTCTTTTCGTTACAATAGTTGAATCACAAGATCCGACGTATCTTTGTTGTCTAAAGACATTTGTTTCATTTAGCCTTCTGAAAGTCAGAATTCAGCCCTTCCCTTCACATTCAACATTATTACCTCTAAGATCTGTTGATCCTTCCAACAAGTTTTGGCAACTTAATGTCAACTAGAATGACCCCACTGCGTTGTCACCAGATTAATTTTTTTTAATTATGTAAAATAAATTTGAATAAAAAGCAGTTAACCATATCTTTGAACGCAAGCATCTTAATAATTTCATACTCAACTATTCAAAATTCATGCTAATGATTTTATATAATCTGCTTAGGTATGTTTAACAATTTCAAACACCAAAATTGTACTTCAAATTGTCAAAGAATTAAGCATTATATTCCAATTTCAGGAGTTAAATTGCATAGAGTCCAAAACCTGAACAGATGTAAAGGTAAATTACATTTTTGAGGAATATGTAAAAGTATAGTATTAAAATTTATACATGAAAGCATAATATCTCATAAAGCACAAATACAGAACATGCTCATGTTAGTCCTTAAAAATATCAAATTTTGGACTCAAATGCAATACAAATGAAGCAAAGAATACCTACAAAGAAAACCAAATATACTTAACATCGCAAAACTAAACAAAACCAACCTTAAATTAAAAAAAAAATTCACTTGCAGTGAGAGTTCTATAATTGAGATTAATTAAAATAGGCAAACAAAAAGTTAGTTTAAAAAAAATTAATGCTAAATTGATAATTTAAACAATAAAGACATGTAAAAAGTAAAGAGATAAAAATTCAATCAAGGTAATTAATTAGAACATGTAAAATAGAACTCTGAAGGTTTGGAAGAACATGTAACAAAGAAAATTCATTAAGATTTATTTTATATATCATTTTTCATGCTTTTTTATCTATTTTTATTTGTTTTTAAATTATTAATTAATTTATTAAATGTGATTGAAATAATGTGAATATGCAACGTTTAAACAATCCACAAATTCTAATAAAAGCAAATACAACTTCAAATAATGAATAAAATACATAAGGTTCTAATTTTTTCATATTCAAAGACAATATATGTTCTCAAAACTTATATCTATCTTGAAATTTAGCATGAGTCAAATAGAAATCATACATACCTTGATTTGCCTAACTAATCCAAAGAGCTCTTCCATCTGTTTTCAACCTCTTTTACCTATATTACAAATAGTAAGAACATTATGCAATCAGATTAATTTTCTTTTAAAAAGAACATGCCGTAAAAGTGCCATTAATAATTAAAAAAAATCAAAGGAGATTCAAAACTGTTGCTTAATTGGAAGATTTCTACCCGCAGTTCATCTCAAAGAAAAAGGATACGCAATTTCAATAATTTAATTAATAACAACTTTAAACCTTACACATAAGGCTGAAAATAGTCAATTAGCCATAAAATCAACAAAGATAATGGATTCATTATGCTTTTATAAGAATATGTCAATTTTTCTTATTATGCTTTTATAAGAATATGTCAATTTCCTAGGACAATTGGTTAGGAGTGACTTGACGTTTAATGAAGTTAAGGTTTGAGTCGCTCCAGACACGAAAAAAATCCGGGAGGGGCGGTGGCCTGTGTGGTACACCCCAAAACGGACAATAAGGATGAGTGACCCGCTCGGGGTGGTTGCTCAGGTAGGTGGACCAGCGGGTGCACCCCGGAGCGTCATAATACAATTGGTTAGGAGTGACTTGACCTTTAATGAAGTTAAGGGTTCGAGTCGCTCCGGACGCGAAAGAAATCTGTGAGGGGCGGTGGCCTGTGTGGTGCACCCCGAAGCGGACAATACGGATGAGTGATCCACCTGGGTCGGTGGCTTGGGTCGGTGGACCAGCGGGTGCACCATGGGGCGTTACAAAAAAACGCGTGTTTTTTTGTGACACCTCAGGGTGCACCTGCAGGTCACCGACCCAGGCCACCGCCCCGAGCGGGTCACTCATCCGTATTGTCAGCTTTGGGGTGTACCACACAAGCCACTGCCCCTTACGGATTTCTTTCACGTCCGGAGCGACTCGAACCCTTAAAATCATTAAAGGTTAAGTCACTCCTAACCAATTGTCCTAGTTAATACTTAAAAAATTAGCTTAAAAAACAAATTAATACTGAATTGAAAATTTAAACAAAACACATGAAAAAAATAAACAGGTAAAACATTCAATTAAGAAAATTAATCGGAACATATAACAATTAAATAACTCTTAAAGTTAGGAGAAAAGCACATGTAAGTCGCTTCTGGGGTTTGATGAAAATTAAACAATATGGAACTTGATCTTGAACTTCTGAAAATTGGAATTCTTTGATCATGAACAATCGCGAACAGTGCAGTATTAGACTTCAAGGAGTGATGCTGTAATGCCACTTTCCTTAAGACTTATTTCATCCCCACCAGTTATGGTATGCAAAGAGGGTTATTAAAACAGTTTCAGAATACAATGAAGTCAAATTTGTTTAATATCACATTGCATTAGTAATATTAAACCTCTAAACACCTTTAATAAATACAAGAGTATTATGTCTTAGCCAAAGTCTTCTGCAGTCAAACAATATCTTGAGACTTGTTTTCTATTTTGAAATTGAGAGAGGATAGAAGAATTCAAAATTAATTGATGTGTCCCAATCTGAACTTGACATCTCTATTTATAGAGAATAATTCCAAGTGATGCGATCTTTTAATCAAATAATATGATTTTTCACTTGTGTTGTTTGATTTAACAAACACAATTGTTTAATAAGATCAGAACTTTTGGAAGCCAATGGTTATGCTTCTTAACCATTTAAAGTGAAAGAATAACTTAAAGAAAAGTTTGTAACTCTTCAGTAAAAAAACTAACCGTTGTATTCACTTTTATATTAGAGCAGTCGAATGCCCAAATGTAATTTTGAAACAGAATTCAACCTTTGGGTGGGACAGTCAATGGCCTTACTAGAGCAATTAACTGCCTTAAAGTAATTTAAAATCCACTACTGCACTTTGTATGAGCAGTTAACTGCCCTTCTGGGGCCGCCCTCCTAGGGCATTCAACTACCTAAGTGTAATTTTGAAACAGAAAGATTGTTGCACAAGAGCGGTTGACTACCCTATAAACTAGGTAAAAATCATTTTAACTCAATTTTACTCAACCCAAAATCATGCCAAACACTAGTTATACTTATTTATTGATTAAACAACATTTTAATCAATTCTTTTACTTTATTTTGAAAATTTTCTAACGGGTGAAGTATTTGGGGAAAATGGATTCTATCACTCAGCCACGGATGCAGAACTTTTGGGAAGGCAAAGATGAAGTGAAGGCCTTCCCTCTTGCTAAGACCCTCACCTTGACTCTCGCATGTCGTTTCTTCTTGGGCACAGAGGATCCTGAGCGTATTTCTAGGCTCGTTAATTACTTCGATGATGTTACCTTGGGGATGGTTTGTATTCCTGTAAATTTTCCATAGACAACTTTTTACAAAACCAAGAGGGTGGCAGCTGAGAATCAAATCACGAATGTCATCTAGCCTCAATATAGTTTTTCTTGATGCACCGCTCACTGCAATTACAACTGCAGACTGTCTCTCAAGCCTAAAGGACAACAGGATTAGTGCACTAACTTCACCATCAAATGTGATCTGAGCTGAACTCAACTGAGTTATAATCACATTGAACTCGTTGATGTGTTCTGTAACTGGTGCACTTTATGCCATCCTCGGATTGATTAATTGATCCATCAAATATACAATGTTGGCAGCAGATGATTTTTCATACATATTCGATTACCTCTCCATCAATCCCAACGCGGTCTTCTCGTTGATAATATTAAATGCAACATTCCATAACAACGTCAACGAACTATACCAAGTGCTTGTGGATCTAATAGAACCCACTCCTATTGATCAATGGACAAAGGCTTTTTCCTTGTTAAAGGTGTATGCAGTTTCTTCTAGTACAAATAATCATCGATCTGCATCTTTCAAAATTCAGTCTATTCCGTCAAACTTTTCGATCATGATCTTTCCTTCGTCTTCCATTGTTCCCACTCTTCCGCACAAACCTAAGGCTCTGATTACCAGGTAAGAATGAATTTGATAAATAAACAAGAGAGAAAGAACAATTACACACAAAAGACAAGATTCATATGGTTCAATAATTTGCCTATGTCCATGAATGCAGTAGCTTTTTCTTATTAGTTTTTCTAGAACATTTTACGGGCAAAAACATTACGTATTTATAGTATAATGAAACTAGGATAACTTAAAATAACTAAATTTTACTACGTAGGTATCATATGGGCTAGGTTTTATCATACTCCACAAACTCCAACAGTGCTAGCTCTTGTAAATGAACTTGAATAGATTGTTATCTTTTGTTTTTGAATTTTGAACCCAGAGCAATCAGAAGTTGAGGCTACCAAAAAGCCAGGTGAGGTGTTAGATTGGGATGACAAGCAGAAGATGAAGTACTCCAGCAGTGTAGATTGGGATGAAAATCTACCTAATCTAATCTTCGTTCTAATATATCTGCAGGTATATTGGACAGTAAGCACAACAAACAGGAACCCAGAACCAGAAAAATTGACCCTTCAAGATACGATGAAGGAAATAGTTTGCCTCCTTTTACGTTTGTTCCATTTGGCGGTGGACCTCGAATGTGCCCTGGAAAAGAGTATGCTCGATTTTTCCGTGTATAAATTCGGAATTTCCTTTCCCACTATGAGTCTTTTTGAAAAAAAAAAGCGTTTTAAAAAATAATTGCATGATTAAAATGTGGTAGCTTTTCTAAAACAAGAGTTATGCCCCGCTTTGCCAGTGACAATTTTTTTATTTAAAAAGTATTAAAAATGATGTATTTAAATAAATTACTTTTATGTTTTAGTAAATATAAAATATTTACATATTAATTATAAAAATTAATCATATACCAATTTCATTATACAAACGTACTAGTAAGTGTAATTAATATGAATTTTTTGAAAATTGTATAATTTATATGTATTTGCAAAAATTACTTAAATATGTAATATTAGTCCTATGTTTGTTAACCAATATCTTGAAGATTGTGTTTATATCTTTAAAATTTATTATCATGATTAATAAATATTAATAAAAATTATTTTTTTTAAAATTATTATGCAAAATGTGAAAAACTCACTATGTGATAATTAAAAATACTCTTTAGATTTTTTTTTATAGCTAGTAAATTTCCTGACATACGCTATGAAAATTGTAAGAATAACAATTCTATAACTGTTGATGAAGATCTACATAAAAATTAAAATTTAAAAAAAATTAGATCTAAACTTTTTTAAATAAAAAATTGAATAAAAACATATTAGAGAACTTAATTTTTTTAAAAAAAATGAGAGCTTAATTGTAACAAAAATAATTGAAAAATCAATCAAGGAGCTATTAAAAAAAATTGAAAAGCTTAAAATAAAATCAAAGACTGAATTAGAGAAAATGGACATCCAATGACTAATTAACAAATGGCACAAAATTTGGAAAAAAAAATAATTAACAGAAAGTTGGCAAATAAAAACGATTAATCTTTTTAATATATTTTTAAAATTCATTTAAAATGTTTTGAGCTATAAATTAAATTAAAAGAAATAATATTCATATTATTACAACAATTAACAATAATATCATTTGTTTAATCATAAATTTTTATAATTATTTTTTAAATAAAATCAATGGTTAATTAACTATTTGCCTTAGCTAGATAAAGTCAATAAATAAGATAATCATATGTTTTTTGCAATATATGTTAATTAGAAAATTAAAGTTCTATTTCTATTCGTGCAAACCGAAGTGTGGGTTACATGCTAGTTTCCAATAAAGCATTAATAATAATGCAATTTTTATCAGCTTCTTCAAGTGGCATTGTTTATGAGAGTTTTGACATGAAAAATAAATAAATAAATAAATAAAAATAATAATTTGTTTATTATAACCTTAAACGATGTCGTTGCATGAAATGAAGCTTCGTTCATATATAATATAACGAGAGAAAAGAGAGTAGTAGGAGTTAGACGTGAAACTGAAAGAGGAAGAGCCTTTTTGATTTTTGATAAATTGTTTTGGATCTGTCTGCCGATCGAGTGTTTGGGAAGAAAGAAAATAAGAAAGAAATGGCCGCAGCTCCAGATCACTTGTTCAATTTGAGGAACAATTTCTATTTGGGTTCCTACCAGGCTGCCATCAACAACAGCGATCTCCCCAATCTCTCCCCCGACGACGCCGTCGAGCGCGACTGCCTCGTCTACCGCTCTTACATCGCTCTCGGCAGCTACCAAGTACCCCTCATCCTTTCTTGATTTCATTTCTTCTTTCTAAACGATTTGCAAATTCTAATTGTACGTTGTTTTTTCCTCAAATCTCAGCTGGTGATCAACGAGATCGACGACTCGGCTGCCACTCCTCTCCAAGCCGTTAAATTGCTTGCTGTCTATCTCTCCAACCCTCATGATAAGGTGAAGTTCCTTTTAGATCTGCCTCTATTTCTTTCTGTTATGCGGAA
This sequence comes from Heritiera fomes, assembly GCA_032173925.1. Taxonomy (NCBI): domain Eukaryota; kingdom Viridiplantae; phylum Streptophyta; class Magnoliopsida; order Malvales; family Malvaceae; genus Heritiera; species Heritiera fomes. Next base: position 1,339,658 of record JAPDPM010000010.1, on the reverse strand, counting down.
GATCTGCTATGAAATATGGGAAAAGATGTTGGATTGATTTAGGCTATGGTTGGGTGTGACTGATTTACTGCATTTAGGAATCAACAATTTCGAGCTTGAAAGAGTGGTTGGCAGATCCAGCAATTGGAAACAATGCCATCTTAAGGTTGATTGCTGGAATAATTTTCATGCATGAAGAAGATTATAATGAGGCTCTTAAACACACCAATGCCGGTGGCACCATGGAACTGTGAGTTTTCCCATTCAGCTTTATTTTTGCTTGCATTCTATTACTGTGTCCTCCAAGTTTATAATACTATTCCAATTTTGCTTCTTTATTAATGATGTCTCATTCGGCTTCATTTTTCGTGTTCTTTGTTCTTTATATGTTCTACTTTGCATCATCTATCCTGCTTAATGGTCAATCCCTATCATTTGATCTTTAGACTTTTCAGTCTGTAGATCTTAGGCATAGAACAAAAGGTTTGCTTTAATAAATAGCTTAAGATTACCTTGCATTATCTAATCTGAGACAAGTGAAGATAAAAACAAAATGGAGAGGGTGGCTTGAAATTAACAACTGAAAAATTCCTTGTGAATTAGATCAATTAACCATTTTAGCTGATGAAGTCATTATGTTCTCTGTTTTCAGGCATGCATTGAATGTGCAAATATTCATCAAGATGCACCGGTCAGATTATGCAGAGAGGCAGCTGAGGGTCATGCAGCAGATTGACGAGGACCATACACTGACTCAACTTGCAAATGCATGGTTGAATCTGGCAGTGGTATGGAATAGTTTTCATTTTAATAATTCCATAAGCGAGAATCATTGATGCTGCAATGACATGTTATTCTACCAAATCAGGGTGGTTCCAAGATACAGGAAGCATATCTGATCTTCCAAGATTTCTCTGAGAAATATCCAATGACTGGATTGATCCTGAATGGGAAGGCCGTCTGCTGTATGCACATGGGAAACTTTGATGAAGCTGAAACATTGTTGCTTGAAGCACTTAATAAGGCAAGTTTAAATGGTGGAAACTTTTGTTTTCTCAAGACTAATGATTCGGCAATTCTTTTGGTGTTTGTTTATAGCCCCAAAACAGGCCTGATTACAGAATGTATTTCATGATCATAAATTCTTTCAAACTTGATATGCATGAAATTTCAGTAACCTCTGAGTGGCATCAAATGAAATTGCATTTTATTCTCGGATTTCCCTCTGGTTACTTTTGTATCTGTCAATTTTAAATTTTTTGATTCATCGTGACACTGAGTATTTCATTCCCAAGTTTCATTGCTTCAAAGCAATTAGTTGGCTCATATCTTTATAATTGTATGTGATAAGGAGTTGTTTGTCGCTGATATAGGATGCCAAGGATCCTGAAACTCTTGCCAACCTGGTTGTATGCAGTCTTCACCTTGGTAAATCATCTTCACGTTACCTAAGGTAAACTGGCTATTCATTTCCTCTATTTTTGTTCTTCCTGGCTTTTATTGAACTCTCCTCTATCACATTTGGATAGTTGATAGGTTTTAATAATATTGTCTCTAAGTTCTCCATAAAAGATTACAAACATTGCTAATTTAGCTGATTGGAAAAGAGTCCATGTTCAAGAGCTATACTTGGCTGCTATATTGTTGGGATCCTGTATCCCAAGAGGATTTTCCATTATTATTCATGTTATTATACATTTTTTTTCTGTCAGATATTGTAGACTGCTGCAAAAAATGCATATCTATACATCTGTTAGTTAAACTTCTAAGTTCTTAGTCTGGACTGCATAGTTGGTAACAGATGTTTTTAGCCATGCCTTTAATCTGAGATTCAACCATCCTTTTGATCAATTACCAGTCTTATATTCATTGAAGTTTTCTGACCGTATCTTTGTTTTCATTCGTTTTATATTTTGAAATCTAAAGTGAGGCTTGAAAAATCTTGCAATTCTGTGCCTTTAAATGATTTTGGCTGGTACTGATCGAACTTTGCTTATCAATTTACTGTAAAAGTCTGCTTTTCCTCCTAATTATGCATGATGAAGATTGCTGACAGTCCTACCTCTACCTTAAATCAATTGAAAAGGATCATAAAGACTTTTAATATATACTTAAGCTGGGCAAAACAAGATTCAAACTTGACCTTCTTTTTGGGGAGAGGTGTGGTTAGCATTACGGCAATACCTCATCCACAGATGAGTGGAATTTTAAGCCTTTAGTTTGCATTTGCCTCCTTTTTGGGGAGAGGTGTGGTTAGCATTATGGCAATACCTCATCCACAGATGAGTTGAATTTTAAGCCTTTAGTTTGCATTTGCCCTTTTGCTTCGACAAACGTAGTCAACATTCAAATCACACATGGTATAATATGCACTCTGCAGTGTCCTGGATACTATAGATTTAGCATCACCATGCACAGCCAAAATGATCACGTAGTCTACATCAACAAAATATAATGGAATTTTGTTGTTCCCCTGATTATTGAGTGAGTTGTAGTATTTTTTAATTTAAATCAAGAAGTTCAAAGTGTGTTATAGCTAGTTGAATACAGAAGTCCTATTCTTGTAACTGAAATGGACTACAGTGGGATTCTTTAATACTTGCCAAGTTGCTATGCATGCATTGTTAAGAGTATCTTCTTTTGTTATTTGGTGGGTATTCATGTATACTTAACATGCAAACCTACTTATTTCAACTTATGTAAGCTGAAGCAGGATATCTGTGTGAAGAGGAAAACATGCTGGATGTTTTTTCTTAACCTAAATGTAACTTGCATGGCATATGTGTGGTCCTTTGGTGCTTCAGACTATGACTTAGCCTTAAAACTACCTCTCTGCCATAAATCATATCTTATTTTCTCTGCTTTGCTGTCCTAGATCATAATTGAGGTGCCACATTATTAATTATTTTGCCAAATGCTCCCAATCCTGACCTTGTGATGATCACTTTGCAGCCAATTGAAGCTCACTCATCCTGAGCACATTCTTGTTAAACGTGCATCATCTGCGGAAGACAGCTTCGAAAGAGCAGTGCAATCAGTTGCTTGAAAATATTGGAGTTAGTTTTTGATAGAAGGATGCATGTTCGCATTGTTACGGCTATTCATTGGGTTTTGTAACCTACCAGAATATACGATCAACACAACGTGCTTGATGAAAGGTTAAATTTTTAACTAGAAGATTGGTATTTTTTATTGGACATTGTCGGATATGGTATGTTTCTATTTCATTGCCCCCTTTTCATGTGGTTTATTGAAAACAATGTCTACATTTGGTTGTAATTGTGAGAGAGCTGGCAACTTATCTGAATGTCTTTCTATAAAGGCCACTTGGGAACATTGGAAATATATGGTTTTTGTCTAATCCTATTGTGTGCATTAGACAACTTGATTTTTGCCCTATTATTTGGGTTGTAATTCCAAACATTGCGATCGGCTGTTTTCATAAGAATGGTGTAATAGGTGAGTTAGAACTTGAATATTGAAGAGGCGGGAGCTGCTTTTGGGAAAGAGCATTAGTCTTTGTCGTGTAAACACAGTTTAATCAACCTTAACGTGTGTGTGAATTTTATGTAAACCATGCTAATCTAAAATATGGTGATAGTGATCTCCAATTTATCTCAAATCTCAAGGGGATCTAATGGATTTTTAAAAGAATTATTATTCCATTCACCGTCGGTGGAATTAAAAAATTTCATAAGCAAATCTTTTTACAAGTCATGTGTCTTATTAATAATATTAATTCATTGACTTTATGTTTAAAAAGACACATGACATGTAAAGAAATTCGTTTGTGAAGTTTTTTAATTTCACCAGTAGTGGATGAAATAATAATCTTTTTTATAAAATCAAAATTGCATTATACTAATAGCTAATTCATTGACTTTATGTTTAAAAAGACACATGACATGTAAAGAAATTCGCTTGTGAAGTTTTTTAATTTCACCAATAATGGATGAAATAATAATCATTTTTATAAAATCCAAATTGCACTATACTAATGGCTTTTTATATGGCCAATTTTTGTCAACATATATTCAGAGAAGGGAGAGGAAAGGAGATGAGGGATCTACTTCCATATATACACTAGTACAGAACAAATTGTTTTACACGGTTTTTATCATTTCATTTGAGATTAATCCTTTTAAAAATTAACTGTTAAATTTAACAAATTAGTTGTATTTGTTGTGCATGTAAAGTTTCGAGTTCTCTCTCTATCATTTCCAATCAACATGCCTATCAATATAACTCTACAACTCCAGAGAATTTCTAACTTCAATTCCTAATATTAGATTTAGAAAATTATGAGGTTTGTTTTTTTTTTTTTTCAAAAGTGGTGCAAGAATCGGAAAGATGATTTTTGAGAAAGTTTCTAAGTAATTTTTGAGAACTTTAGGGCTCTGGTAAGCGCTGGCCAACGACAGAAAGTGGCAGTCGGCGTGGTGGACGGTAATCGTTTTCTTAGTTTGCTTGACTTTTTTGGTGGGATTGGTTTTACTTTAGAAAAAGGAGAGTTGTGTCCTTAATCGAGAAAAATTAAAAATTATGTCCTTAATCGAATAATGATCTGAAGATAATGATCTAAAGATTATATCTTCAATTAAGCATTTGCCACGTAGATATGATGTAAACATATCTTATCCGAATTTTTGTACGCTGTAATCTTAATTTTCAGTAGGCACAAAACCAGCATTAAGTACTGAATCGACAGGGAGTGAAGCAGGGAAGAAAACATGAGTAAGTGAATCAATAAAGGCTATGGGCATAATGCCATATTATTAAACTATCATTATCTCCTCAAATACACATATAATGAATTGGCTGGCTGCTCTCTATAAACTACCCAAATAATGTAATAATAATAACAATAGCAATGGAAAATTTTAATCCCAAATTTTCGTCCCCCTCTTCCATGCCGCAGAAGAAACCCGGCTGAAATCAGGCCGTCCAGGGGTCTGCCTTTACCCTTTTGCTGTAAAATGCTGTGAACTACTCAACAAACCATCACCTAAGCAGCTCCATAGCCATCACGATGCGCCTTTTGCCATCTCCATGCGGTCTGTAAACTCTCCTGGAGATCAGTATATCGAGCCGTCCAGTTCAGCTCGCGATTGATCTTAGTTGGATTACTATACACTTCAGCGTAATCTCCAGGTCGGCGAGGAAGATAGTCAACTTTTATCTCCATCCCTGTGGCTTTCTTACAGGCCTCTACGAACTCCTTCACCGATCTACCTTTTCCAGTGCCGACATTATAGATTCCTACTTTACGGGGCTTTGCCTTTTGAAGAGCTTTAACATGAGCATCGACCAGGTCAGTAACATCGATGTAATCACGAATGCAAGTGCCATCATGGGTTTTGTAGTCTGTTCCCTTGACCTGCAGGAAAGCCCAAAAACCAGATTACCAAAAAGCTTGAAGACTTTATCTTTCCATTGTGCACTGAAATCGTTTTGAACCATGACATGTGGAATGACAGGTGTGATGACAGTAAAATGGTTACAAGTACAAAACAAACATGCAAACAGCACATGCCATATTCAATTGAAAAGTACAGTTGTAATAAATAATACACAGTTTATTTTATCATACATTAGATTGACCCTTTTCACCTAAAAAAAAGCATCATTGTTAAACATGTGGAATGACAGATAATTATGCGCTCAATCCAGGTCCTTGAAATCTTTCATGAGCTCAAAAAAAAGGACTATAGAATTAAGCAGATGCTTCAAAAGGAGATGTCAGCAGAAAAAAATAATATCATATACTCAAACCATCCAGTCATGCAAAATCATGAAATGTAGTCAAATTAACCACAGAATTTTTATATTTAGCTTTGAACTTCTCTATTTGTTATTCACACTGAGATCATCAATTGATCGAACCCATATTAGGCCATCGCTTTAGTAAAACATTCATTGCCGTTCCTCATGGGCAGGAAGAGGACAACATTCTAAAAGTTTATCCAACTTTAGAACAGCTTAGATTGCTCGGGCCTTCAAAAAGGCTGCTGCTGCTACTCTCCGAATTTAAAAAATTAACAGCAGAACTTTCAATAAGAGATGCACCATATTTAGTGTTCAGAATATTCCTAATGTTTGTCAAACTGTTATCTAACTAGATGTTCACTTCTTGACTCCAAGTTTAGCTAGAAAAACAAAGAAATTGCCGAAGGTGAGCAAAGTCAAGGGGTAAAAAGAATAGCATACCTTTAAACCAGGAATAATACCACGAGCTGCATCAAAACAAGCACCTGAAATTCGTCCATGCTCACGCAACTCAGGTCTGGGAGCCTCACCTAATCTTCCTTCAGGATCTGACCCAATCACATTGAAGTATCTGAAAGATATTCACCAAAAATATCATAACCACTGGAAAACTATTGAATAATTATGGTCAGAACCTAGACTTTGAATATGATACATCATTTTCCCTATGATCTTGAACTACAAAATGCCTGTGTTACAAATAGGAATAAGTAGCCTAAACCTTCCATGTATATGTCTTATATATGCAGCTGTTAGCTGCCAGAAAATCATAACAAAAAAGAATTAACTCCCTCCAATTACAGAAAAAGTATAAGAATCTACAATCCCTATACAAATACTTAGTTTAGGTTGAAGGTGTGGAAGACTTATGTGATATTGTTAAGTTACTAAATTTACGAAAACCATAACGAGAATAGGTAAAAAATCATTGCTAAGATTCTCAAAACTTCTAAAAGTAAACTAAAATACAAACCTTAGGATCATAACTGCCATATCTGAATTCTTAGAGAAATCCAGGATGATATCTTCTGCCATCTTCTTAGCTTTTCCATATGGATTGATTGGAACCTGAGTTGGTTCAAAACAAATGTCAGTTGCCCTGTATTATAAAAGCATATGTATTGAAAACAAGTTGTTAAAGGTTGATCCTTTAATTTATTGATCTCAAACAAAAATTTAGAAAATAACTAAGCATAAAACCAAGTTTGCAACTTGCCTGTGGGGTTTCTTCAGTGATTGGCATCTTTTCAGGCTCCCCATATGTTGCACATGTACTAGAATATATCAGAGTCCTAACACCATGAGCAGCCATTGACTCCAAGACCACCAAGGTGTTTGAAGTAATGTTGTGATAATACCTGCACATCAAGGCCAAACACACCATAGAGAACATCTTAGCTTAAATATTATTGAATGAGAAATTTCAAATAATACCAAGTAATCAATCATGCGATAACATTTCTCAACTACAGATCCAGAAGCCAATCTTAATAGATTCCAATGGATTCAATTCTCCCCTAATTCTCAAAAACAAACTCACTCTGATGGCTTTTCCCCTGAACAACAAAGTTGAAACATAGTGGTTTCCAATGGAGGAGTTAATGCAATTAATAAGACATAAATGTTGATATCAGTGGCACTGCCAGTAGTTTAGCGAATAGCAGCAGCAAAGGTTGTGGCTGTACAGCACGGTTGGTTAGAAGAAAGCACAGAGAAAAAATTCCAAGGTCAATTTTTTTTGTTTCATTTCGAACTGTCAGGTAATAGAAAGGGCACTAGACAATTCTAAAGGCTTTATACATAGAAGTAAGGATGTTATCAGGCATACTTAGTAGAAAATCCATCTACAGATCCACAAACAAATTGAATCCAACTTAAATTTCCTTCTGAAATAGAATGAACTAGAATAGATCTTCTCTAAACTGCTCTTTTGCTGATGGGAAATTTTTAGCTTCATTTCTAGTGCTTTCATAAATCATGGCAACTGCAGTTACAAAAACTTAAATAACTAGTGAAAATGAAATATCTTCCATGTTAACTTAAAAACAAGGGTACAAGCTTAAGTAGGCACAAATGGTTGCCATCAGCAGCACAAATGAAGCATATACTCCCTATACTCATTTCACAGAACTATAGCACATAGTTACGTTTTTCAACTAAATCAGCTTTAGTCAAATTACCAATTTTCATTTAGCATAAAAAAGCAAAATGAGCAATCTACTCCACAGCTCTCCTGACATATATTATCTATACCAATCATAAATCATAAAGGACACTTACTTGAGTGGATCAAGTGTACTCTCCCCAACATATGCAACAGCCGCAAAGTGCATCACAGCATCAAATGCATTTTCTGAAAATATTTTATTTACCTAAACTATAGAATCAAGGAAACAGTACACCACATCCATGTTTAAATGCCTAAAATTGATCATTTAAAAATAATCATTATAAACCTCACTAAAAGGATACAGCTTTTGCATCCCCCAGATCGGCATAAATAAATTGTAGCCTTCCAGGTTCAGGAAATAATTCTTGTAGAACCTTGACAGCACCTATGTTTCCACGTGAAAGATTGTCCTACAAAAACAGTAATTTCTTCCTTAAAAACCCAGACTAATCAATATGCACTAGCTGTAAAACATTAGAAAAGGAGATAGTAACATATCCTAAACTAAAAACATACCACAATAGTTACACGGTATGACTCCTTCAGAAGTCGTAGAGCAGCATGTGAACCAATATAGCCAGCACCACCAGTTACAAGAACATGAGTTACCCCTTCTTCATGTCGGGAGAACTGGAAAGACAGAAATCAAGAAATGAAAAAAGATATCAGAAATTGAAATATTATAGAACTTAAAAACAGCCACTACTACAGAAACAAAGGGACAGATTCCAAGTTTTTATATAAAGTAGCAGCAATTATAATTTTCATTATGTGGAAGTGAATATGATATTAACCACATGCAAAGGGCAAATAACACATCCATAATCAAAATGAACAGCTTGATTGGCATAGGGTCCTGCTATAATTGCTGATGAAACCCGAGAAAAATGTATACATACACACACACACACACACACACACATAATGACCATCTTAAGAAATAAAAAAAAAAATTAGAAACTCAAATAATTGCTATTAGTTCTTCAATTATCAAAACTAGTAAAATATCTGCTCGAGAAACATGGGGCACAATCTTTTGATAGAACTGGATATTATACAGAGAACAAATAGGTGTCTCCCTTATCAACTGTTCCCCAGGCATTTTAACTTCAGCATATCAGAATTAATAAGTAGTAGAACTAGAGATAGAATCACATAGATACCTGACTCGGAGTACTGAATGTTGAAGATTGCTTGAGCATGATAATGCATAAGGCCGTTAAGGTTGCAGCCATAAGGATTTTTCCTACAAAATTGCTCTTCCTTTTGGGATCAGGATATTCCATGCCTACATGCAAAACACGAACAACAAAAGCAAATTTAGAGAACAAATGAATCAACCTTTATATCATTAGAAGTGCATTAAAATGTAAGCAAGTCATGTTGCCAAAATAGATTTTAGACATAACAAAATACAATTTTTTTCTACATTCAGTAACAAATTGTACTAAAATTTTGAAAGGTAAAAAAGAAAATATAATTTCAACAAGTTTCTCAGAAGAGATTATTTATTCTTTATAAAAATAATTTCAATAACATTCTCAGAAGAAAATTATTTTTTTTCAAAAAATTCTTACAAAAGGGGAAAATTTAAACACTATAAACGAAAATGGCAGGATTAAGTCCATGAGCAACAAGATAAAAGAATGCATCAAAATCATAAAACTAAACAAAGAAGAATTGGCTTAGAATTGAGTTGAGAGAAAATCTTACCGGCAAACGGCATAGATCTAGTAGACCTTGGCTGGCTTCTTCCTCTTGCAAAATTTAGCATTTGGAAAAAGCTTCTCAGGAATCGAGTAAAGCAAGAACCACAATTTATATCTCAAATTCAGTGATCAACCAAAAAGACCCTTCCTTGGAAATGCTATTTGTGGCAAATGAGCTGCAAAAAAAAAAAGGACAATGATTAGAACATTTCCGAAATGTTAAGAACGCAAGATAGCCATATCAGAATCATAAACAGAAAAAAGTAAAACAAAAAATCAATAATAAATGGGCCCTCCATCTGATTTTAGAAAAGAAAAAAAGACACTACAAAAGGTTGAATTCGAAAAGTAATAAATTTTTTTAAAAAGCAGAAAAAATCCAGGAATTTGTTCATCTCCCCAATTCAAAATTCTATAGGAGAGCCAGAATTCAAGATCCACAAAACCAAATAGCTAGTAAAAAAGAAAAAACAAAAATAAAAAAATCATTTAGAATTCTTTGTCAGAGCATGCCTGCACAAGCAATAAAATCAAAATAAATAAATATTAATCCAAATAAAAACAGATAATTTGATCATCAATCATTTTTTATTTTATTTTTATTAATCAGAAACAAACCCAGCTAAGGAAATGAAGCTAGAAACGAAATCACCCAGGAAAACAAAAAGAAGAATCCCATCAATGAAATTTGATGATCGTTCCAAAGACCTTTAATGGCGAGAGGAAAAAAAAATAAATTTACCTGAAAACAATTAGAAAAGAACATTAATAAGTGTTTGAAGGTGGAGAAAAAAACCAAAAGAAAAAACAAAGTGACAACGGAAAAGAGGCAAGAGAAAGAAGGTTCGATTTGGCATCAGCAAAACGATCTAATACAAATTTATAATACATGCAAATATGCAATGCAAGAAAATTTTTTAATAAAATAAAATAAAGTAAACGAGAGATTTGAAAAAAAAACAAACCTAACCCACGAGCCACGATCACGATGATTGAGAACGTGAAATAGAGAAAGAGAGGAAACGTAGAAGGAGAAGCAGAAGAAGGGAAAGAGCAGTCGCAGATCCCGCACTTGTTGGTACGCTTAATGTTTGAATATAAGGGTGGAAAAAGGAACGAAAGAGAGAGAAAGAATTGTAATAGGCGGAGTTTTCTCTGTGCCCATGGTGTAAGTCAACCGGTGAAGCAAATAGCCAATACAAAATTTCCCGCTAGGTGTACCAAAAAAAATTTCCCGCTAGGCCTAGGATGGTTAGACGTAATTTGATGCATCAGAATTGATTGAATTCCGTCAAATCAATTGGCTAAATAGTTAAATTTTCTCAAAAAAAAAAAAGTTAAATTTACTTTCAATTTTTTCACAAAATAAATATAAACTTTCAATATTATATCGTATTAAAATCAGTTTATAAATTTTTATTTTATCATAAATAAATTTTAAATTTTTCAAAATCATGCAATTAAGTAAAAATCTGTTAAATGACATTAACTCCCAATAATTTACCCATGTAGCAACTAATTAAGTTATTTAAGTCAACTTTTCAAATGGCAGTTAGCGTCATTTAACAGATCTAGACTTAATTGCATGATTTTTGAAAAATTGAGAGTTCATTTATAGTAAAATAAAAATTTATAAACTAATTTTCATGTGATGAAACATTAATTGTTTACATCCATTTTATAAAAAAAATGATGGTACATTATCTATGAGTTGCAGCTCAGTTGACAACGAAAGTTGAGTTTGTGGGAAGAGCTCTCATGTTTAACTCCCACTAAACACACCTTTGAGGAGGGGTGAAAAGCCTTAACTGTGACTAAACCCTAAAAAAATTGAAGGTACATTTAACTATTAACCAAAATTAATTTGATCTATTTGATTTTAATAATGATGCATTAAAATAAGATTATATCATACCTCATCTCCAATTATATATATTGGTTTAATAGTCAAATATATTTAGTTTATATATATATATATATATATTTGATAATTGGAGTAGAGATAGAAATTGGCTAGGTTCGAATTCATATCTTATAGCATACTATAAAAATTTTCTTAATCATTTGATAAAAAGATTATTTTTAATTATAAATAGATTTTATATATATATATATATATGATTCACTAACAGTGTATGGTCTTTATACATTATCAATGCATAAGAAGTTGATACTTTATCAATATGCTCTTATGAGCAAATTGAAAAAGGTTTATTTGTATTTATTTTTTGGATAATAATTCTATACAGCGTCAGTGGAGTTTTTTGACTTCATAAGCAAGGATTAGGATTATGAAATATATATTACTTTATTTATTTTTATTTTCTTAATATTTTAAAAGATATATATAATCATTCTAACTCCGTTTATGGAATCAAAAAATATTATTGGCGGTGCAAAATAATTATCTTTATTTTTAAAAATTTGACATATTTTTAATTTGTTTATTGATGAAATATCAATTTATATACTGTTAGTATATCATATATAAATCATTATAAATATATATAGTAACAAAACAAAATAATTTACTTATCGTAAAAAGTAATCAACCAAATAGTCCCGAAATTAATAAATAATTAAGAATAAATATAATAAAAAAAATCTTAAAGAATGTGAAAAGCAGAGCCAGGCAATAATTGGAGGCCCTTGTGCTTAACAGGTAACAGGAAATAAGTAAGTATTGTGAGGAGCGACCGTCGAATGCGGAGGGGATTCACCCCCTTTCGCGGATTGCTTGCCAACATGTCAGCATTCTAGTGATTTGGGTCCCACATGTTCAACCACTTTTCTTTTCTTTTTTTTATCAATTTACTTTTTCTTTTCTTTTTTTTAATCAATTCACTTTTTTCAATCAATTTACTTAGGGTAGAGAAAAAAAATACCGAAACCGATTAAATCGACCGAACTGGTTGGTTTTCAATTCAATCGATTTAGTTTGATAGATTCAGTTTTTAAAATCGATTTTATTGGTTAAAACAGTTAATTTTGAGTGGGTTTAATAGTTAAATATACTTTTAATTTTTAACATAAAATGAAATTATAAACTTTTATTTTATTTTAAATAAATCATCAACTTTTTAAAATTATGTAATTAAGTCCAAATCTGTTAAATGACATTAACTTCTGTTAGTATTTCATACATGGCATTCCACGTAGTAGCCGATTAAGTTATCTATTTTAACTTTCACGTTAGATGTTTAAATAACGGTTTGTGTCATTTAACAGATTTAAATTTAATTGTATAATTTTAAAATATTGAAGGTTTATTTATAATAAAATAAAAATTTATAGACTGATTTTTACATAATAAAACGTTAAGAATTTTATTTTATTTTATATTAAAAATTGAAAGTGTATTTAATTATTAAATTTTTTTAATGTTTAAAAATAATAAATCATAATAAATTGAATCGATCGAAAAATTTATTTTTAAAAATAATAATATAAATACAAATAAATATATTAAAATATCACCTGTATGTAATCTGACCTGACTGTTTGTTGCCTTTGGTATACGTTCTGTAGCATACTGCCTTCAGCACCCCACCCTGCCTGCCCGCGTGCGCCCCTATGCTGCCCACGCTCACATCATGCGATCCGCGTCTGTTTCACTTTGTTCACTGTCACTAATACAATCTCTCGCACACACACACGCTTCACAAATACAATCGATGCCCCTATGCTAACCTGGATCCCACGCCCCTGCCCACTCAAATATGAAACTTCAAGCACACATGCCAGGCAAGGCTAGCAGTGCACTATGCACACCCCATTCCCCAAGGCCAAAGTCTGAAGTCTCGTTCACACACTGTCTGAAGTCTCTCACAATCTCGATTTGAAGGCAAGCATTCACATTAATATTTTTGTGTTAAAATAAAAAATATAAAAAAATTCAATTTTTACCTATATTTGGTTCAGTTTGTTCAGTTTTAGAGTGTAATTCGATTTGATTTCGGTTTATATTATTAGGAAAATCAGTTTTTTTTAGTTTTCAATTCTTTCAGACCGAACTGATCGAAAAAATCAATTGCTCACTCCTAAATTTACTTGCACAAATGGACATAAAAATTTATAGTAGGTCACAAATTTTGATCTTCCCATAATGTCAACATAAATAACATATAATTAAACGTAAATTTGGAGTTATTATATGTAAAATATGTTAAAAGTATCGTAAACATATTATTATTATTATTAAAGTAAACATATTTTATAGCAAAATTGATATGTATTTAAGTCTTTTGACACTAATTATATTTATTCTCATGTGTTTACAATACTTTTTTTACTCTTAATGACTTTAAATTTACTCTTAATCATATTTTATTTACGTTGACCTTACAGTAAAATCAAATTTTGTGACCTAAATTCCCACAAATGAACAAAAAAAAAATTTACTTGCACAATTCTCACATAAATTTATTATGCTTTCATCATTTTCATAATATATTTTTTATGTTTTCTTGCCAATTATCGTCTTTCTTGTTTCGGGGAAAAAAATTAAAAATATTAAATTTCATCAATATTATTAGAATTTTTATCTCAATAGATTGAATTAAGTTGCATGAATCAATATATGAATTCGTTAAGTCGTCAACATAAATTCTTATCTTCCATTCATTCTTATCTAAAGCAACATCTTCTTTAAACTCTAATGCTGTCATATTTTTTTTGAAGGATTCCATTCTTAAAAATCTTAAATTTATAAAACTTATTTGATAAGTTATTGAAAATTAAATTTATAAGATTTTTTTATTAAGTATTTAAAATTGAGAGAATAATTATTTTAATTAGTAAAAATTAGAAAATAAATAATTAAAAAAATAACATTTAATATAATTAACTAATATTTTTTCTTAAAAAAATTAAATTAACTCAATACATTAAATAACTAAAAATTATTTAACATTTTCAACATTTTTATAATAAAAATATTTAATTAATTAATTTTTAAAGATAATTTATCAAATAAATTAAAATAAACTAATGATTTATATGATTCATCAAACATTACGTACCATAAATTTATTTCACATGTTATGTTATTTTCAATAATAAAAGTGAGTAATTTGCGTAAAAAAGGAAAAAAAATAGAAAAAAAGAAATGGTAGTGACGAGAAGGGAACAAGACAAGACATTAAAGAGAGGGCACACCCAAGCGATTAGGTGGCTGCCACGTTATTACGTTTTTAACATTGATGGGACCACAACAAACAAAACAAAACAAAACTCACCAACTTTTTAGAAATCTGAAACGGCTCCTTGTCCTCCCTAATTTGCAGTTGTCGGCCGAGATTTCCAACTTTGACGTTTTTCTTTTTTTTATTATACAATTTAAAATTGTTAAAAAAAATTGTTTATAAATGCTAGTTCAGTACGTTATAGTCAATTTTTTTTAATTTTATAAATAATGTTAAAAATTATTACCTAATTTATTTTTATTTTCTAATATTTTAAAGGTCAATCAAAGACTTTAATAATATATAAAATTATATAATAATAAAAATTTTCACTAAACTAAAATCTTGACTAGTTTTGGTGGTATTTACGAATATGGAATGCATGCTAATTGAACCTTTTTTTCCTTTTCTTTTTAACATCAACCATATTCAATTTTAGTTTTCTTTTAATTTTATATTTAAGTTTGACCTTTATACCTATAATCATTGGTTTTAAATTTAGTACTTAAGTTTTGTTCTATTATTACCATCTTACACTTTTCTGAATTTATCACATGATGTGTTCCTTTATCTTTGACTTACATATACGATGGAGACTCGTCAAGTAATGTAAAAATTACATGTACGACGGAGACTTCTAAAATCTAAAAATTACTGATAATGTAATGAATAATAAACTGTAAAAATTAGAATCTTTTTATTACTATTAACATTTTCGAGAAAAATATTTGTTTAAAAAATTTTGGTGTGAACTATAAAGTGTATTCATACCACATTAAGTATGAGATTAATTCTCGTTCACGCTGCGTTGCTAGTACTAGTTCAAGAAAATTTGACCTAGTAAGGATTCAAAACATGTGATTTCTTACTATAAATCGTCTTCACTCAAGAATTCAGTGAAATCTTACACTACTAACCTATTTTTTGGTTAATATTTGTTAGTAAATTTAGTATAGGTAGATTTCGTACATTTTTACTAATTTTTTAATAAAATAATGACATTAAAATGCTTTAAAAATTGAATTGAATAATTCGAAGGTTACTGACAATACTTGAGTAAAAGATAGAGAATTTCTATTCCTACCCCCAACTCATTTTTAAATAGTAAAAATAACTGACAAAATGACGATTTTACCCCTAGGGAGATCAGCAGCCACGATACGTGCGCAAATGAATTTGTGCAAATATTCATCATTTGCGCAAGTTTCACTTGCGCGAGATGTGCAGAAATGCGTTTTAAAACTTATAGAGATTGCGCGTTCGCTGTTAAAATTTTATTACTGTTGTAAAAAATATTACGCATTTTAAAATTTTATTACACAAAACAATTTTTGTGATTTATTTTTAGTATAAAACCATTTTTATTTTATGGGTTTTATTTATACTAAAAAATAATTTTTATTATAATAACACTTATATTTTTAAGTTACTTTTCTCCAATTTTTTTGCTCTTCTGTGTCTTCTTCTCGTTCTACTTCTCCTCTTTTTTTGTTCATGTTTTCTCTTCTGTAATTTTTTTCTTTCTCACGAGCCTTTCACAGTTTACATTTCATTTTCTTTTAAAAAAATGGAAAATCTTAGTGAGCCTTTCACAGTTTACATTTCATTTTCTTTTAAAAAAAATGGAAAATCTTAGTGAGGGTAGCTATTATGACAGTTACGAAGAGTACGAAAGCTTTCTTGAAAGTGTAGAAGCCGATGAAGATGGAGAAGAGGTAAAAGATATATGCTCCTGTTCGCTGCAAATTACATTTCCGCTGGCTTGCGCAGAAGTGCATGTTTCGCGCAAGTACGCTTGCGAGGAAATGGCTGTTCTGCGTAAGCTGGCTTGCGCGGATCTGTCATTTCTGCGCTAGATGCTTGCGTGAAAATACCGCTTGCACTAAAATTCAGTCTTAATTTTTTAATATATTATTTATTATAATAATTATAATTAATGACTTTGTTTAATATTTGCAGAATGATAAAAGGATAGTGTATAACGGAGAATCAAAAAGTGTCTATGAAGAAATATTTGACTATACCGATGCATTTACTACTAACCAAGTAAGTAGTTTTAAAATTAATATAATGTTTTAATACAAATCTAGTAGAAAAAACTAATTATTAAATTTATTTTGCTTCAGGTTTTCAATTGTCGAAATGCCTTGATCGCATGGGCTAGAGAGCTTAGAAAAGAGCTAGGTTTTGTTGTTGTGATAAGATCATCGGAAGTTGGTGTTCCTCGAAAAAGACCTAGAGTTCGACTTGTATGTGAAAGCTATGGAACATATAAGTCAAGTACAAATGAATTGCATCGCTTGGGAACGGGAACAAAGAAGTGTAATTGTCCAT
Source organism: Heritiera fomes (assembly GCA_032173925.1). Lineage (NCBI taxonomy): Eukaryota > Viridiplantae > Streptophyta > Magnoliopsida > Malvales > Malvaceae > Heritiera > Heritiera fomes. Next base: position 1,322,517 of record JAPDPM010000010.1, on the reverse strand, counting down.
TCAAGTTACTAGGGGTGAAATTGGACGAGAACGATAGTTGGGCAGTGAAAGTAGTATATGGGATGCATAATCATTTGGCTGCACAACAAGTAAAAGGACATTCCTTTGCTAGTCAATTGACAGTGCAAAAGCAAAGTATGGTGGGTGATATGATAAATGCTATGGTAAAACTAAGAAAAATATTAATGATGTTGAAACAACATGATAAGAAGAATGTAAGTACCATAAAGATCATCTACAATGCACGACAAAAATATAGAATGGATGACAAAGCTAGTAGATCATAGATGTAACAACTCATGAAATGCTTGAATGATTGTAAATTTGTTGAGTGGCATAGGAGTGATGAGTCAAGTGATTGTGCTAGAGACTTATTTTGGGCACATCCAACAGCTATAGATTTGTTGAATGCTTTTCCCAATGTATTAGTTATGGATTGTACATATAAAACTAATAGATATCGACTCCTACTCCTTGAGATTGTTGGTGCAACATGTACAAATCTAACTTTTTTAGTTGCATTTGTTTACATGGAGGCTGAGCTCACCGACAACTACACTTGGGCATTAGAGAAGCTAAAAAGTTTGATGTCTTCTGATTCAACACCTTCTGTCATTGTTACCGATAGGGATTTAGCATTGATGAAAGCAATACAGACAGTGTTCCCTAGGACAATTAATCTCTTATGTAGATGACATATATCAAAGAATGTACTTACTCAATGTAAAAAGTTTTTTGAGAGCATGGAGAAGTGGGAGGCATTCATGTCATCTTGGGGCGTTCTTGTATCCTCTTCAAATGAGTATGAGTATGAAGTAAATTTAAGTTTAATGGTCTCTCATTACCGTTCTTATCCTAGAGTGTTCGAGTACTTAAGAGATACTTGGTTAACTGAACATAAAGAGAGATTTATTGCTGCTTGGACAAATAAAGTAAAGCACTTTGGAAATGTTACAACAAATAGGTATGTAGGTTTACAAAGTCTATAAATTCTTATTTTCACAACTTATACAATTTATTCATTATAATCAACATTGTTCGAATGTCACGTAGGGCCGAGAGTGCACATGCGAAGTTAAAGAGACACCTTGGATTGTCCCAAGGAGATTTTGATTCATCTTGGAAAGTTATCAACTCCCTGATTAAGCTACAACATACGGAGATAATGGCTTCGTTCGAGAGAAGTGTTACTGTTGTTGAACATAATTTTAGACCAGTTTTGTTTAGGGAGTTACGAGGATTGGTGTCTAGGACAGCATTAAATATAATTTTGAAGGAGGCGCACCGAGCAAATGATTCTGGCATTAACCATCTTATTTGTGGTTGCATCATTAGAAGCACACATGGGTTGTCTTGTGCTCATGAGATTGCTGAATTCATGAGAGATGGGAAACCTATTCCTTTATCCGTTTTGGATCCTCATTGGTCGAAGTTGGACTTGAAGAGGAAAACTGTTGATTAGTTGGCTGAGTTGAATCTTGCTGCCGAGTGGGAGCTAATAGTGAAACGCTTCAATGGGTGTGATCTCTCAAGAAGATTAGCCTTGAAGAAAAAATTAAGAGAACTAGGTGATCCAGCAACTACATTCGTTATTCCTCCACTCGAAAAGGCTAAGATCAAAGGCCGTTCAGACAAATCAACTCAACGTGCCCCTTCATACTTTGAGATTGTTGAATCTCAACATGATAGCACATCAACACCGGCAAATTTAAATTTAGCAACTAAAAGGATAAAGCCATCAGTTAATCGAAAAAAGAAAGTGAAATTTATTGATTCTTTCCCTTTAGAGATACACCCCTTCATACGCTCTATCGTGGATGTTGAGTTAAATGGACATTGTGGCTTTCGGGCTATAGCTGGGTTGCTAGGCATAGGTGTTGATGCATGGGCGAAGGTGCGACAAGATTTGATTGAGGATATATGTGATTTTTGAGCTTACTAGGTTAGTCTCTATGGATCCATGGAGCGTGTTGATGAATTGTTAGAGACATTATCATATTTCAACATACCGGCTCCTTATGATAAATGGATGACTTTACTCGATATGGGTCACTTGATAGCAACAAAGTATAATGTTGTGCTGGTCCATTTATCTTCGAGACAATGTTTGACATATCTCCCGCTTAGAACTGCACCACTTCCACCACTACAGCATGGATTCATAGCAATTGGATTTGTTAACGATTCTCATTTTGTTGAGGTATTGATAATGATATATATGCCACACTTTAGATATTTTGTATTTCATTTATTATACGTTTAACAATGCTATTTTTCAGGTATTTATGGACCCGTTTGCACCAATACCTCCGATTGCATGCAATTGGTTTCGGTATCGATGTGACTTTGCTTGTGAGTGGGAGGTTCCATATGTATCTCGTATCGAAGAATTTAAAAATTTATTTTCGAGATCAGATGTTGTCATTAGAGAAACCATTGACTTAGATGAATTATGATATTTTCTTAAATATTACTGTATTTGATATGTATGCCTTGTTAAGATTGTATTATCGATTTATGCATTATATGTTTTAATAACATTATCAAATATCATAAAGATAATCTGTATATTTAAGAAACAAAAATCACTAAATAAAACATTATTCATTAATAAATTATAAACAAAAATCACTACATATTTTAATAACATTATCTAATATCATAAAGATAAATTGTATCTTTAAAAAAAAAAAGTCACTAAGTACAAATACACTAATCCTCCGACGCATCCGATATAATTGCCTTGCCTCTCCTCCTCCTGATCCTTGTATAAAAACGTATAGGTGGAGGAGCTATGTCTAATGCAACTGGTGGAGCCGTCTCCGACGAAATAAGAGCTGGTGGAAAGGCTATCTCTGATGTAACTCGTGGAGGAGCTGGAGGAGGAGTTGTATGTGATGGAGTTGGATGAGGAGCTGAGGATGAAGCAGCATCTGACGACCCATATAATATGTCATACAGGTCGTAAAGTCCCTTTGTCAATGTCTCCATATCTTTGTTGTCGCTAATGAGTAATTCAATGTAAGAAATTGCCCTCGAACTACGCTACAAGACAGTACATGAAAGAAATTTTATCAAATCAAATAATATGAAAAAATATTAGTCAGTTGAGATTTAGTGTTAATAACTTACACTAGAATAATCAGACTCGACAAGGGGAGCTTGAAACCTCGATCTACGTGCTGGGTTTTGTACGAATCGATAGGAAATGGCTTCGTACCAAGCCATATAATATGGAGTTGTCTCTCCTGGGATCACACATCTTCGTCCTCTACTCTCTTCTGTGAGGACATACATAGGCCATCTCTGCCATATATTATCCATAAACTGATAAACAACATCGTAAGTGGCACTCATACTACCTCTCCGTGCTCTAAATGGAGCCAAAGGTCTTGGAGGTATGGTCTGTACATGGCCCCACTACCATAACACTCTCTCTAGATGATAAGGCTCCACGACATCCCCAGCTTTTAAGCAGACGATAAAGAATGTGATCGGAGGCAATGGATGATGTCTCTGACTATCTGCATAGGGATCGCAGCACACCTGATTACATTGAAGGTCATTTAGCTGCTCTTGCAAGACCTTCACATCCTGGCTATAAGTACGTGGCTTACATCGTCGAGCTCGAGGCATACTATCCTCGTAGTTAACGTTCACCTCCGGACTTAACGACAGAAAGTGCTCATAAATCCAAGCCTACATCAAATAAAACATTAATCATTAATAAATTATGGAACAGATGATGTATAATTAACAAGTTACTTAGATAACGTAAATTATAATACCTGTAAAATGGTCATATAGCCGCCAATCCCATGCACTTTTGATCTGCTCACAAGACCCAGCTGTCTATACATATGAGCAAGAGCACCTGCACCCCACGCGTATTCACTGATAACCGCTAGATCCTCTAAACAATACAATAATGATACGACAACATGTGATCCACTCTTATCTACAAAAAAGTGTGCATCCAAGTAAGTGAAACAAGTATGCACGAGTAGCATATACTCTCTTCTCATCACTGGAGCTGTCAGTGACATTGCTAAATTTTGTTCTCAACCAATGCAATGTCACACTGGACCCACGACCGGTGCTCGTCGCCGCTTGAGCCTCTAAAAGAGAGACTCCTAACAAACGTACTAATACTCTAACGACTTCCTTCACAGAGATAGGCCAGCAAAATACAATCGCCCCGGTCACTGGTATGCCTAGAAGGGTAGCTACATCATTTAGAGTAATCATCATCTCTCCAAAAGGCATATGAAATGTATTCATCTCTGGCTACCACCTCTCACAAAAAGCAGAGATGATGGTGTTATTGCATGTGCAGTAACTACAGTCAACCAAACTCCCTAAGCCGGACCGCAAAACAGAGGAGAGAATACGAGATTTATCATCGTTTAAGATCCATTGAGAGATTTTCTTGCTATGATTAAGGACCTTCAAATTGTCTCGCTCCTATATCGAAAACAACAAACAATAAGTTATTTCAAAAGCGTCATATGATCACATATCGCAAAAACAACAAATATTATTAAATTGTTGCAAGGAGAATTACATGCCCATCCCATATTGCAAAAGCAACATGTGATCTAAAACTTCTAAGAATTGAGGTATCAGTCGGACCTCCAGGACAAGGCTCGACTTCCTCCTCTACATACTCTGCATCTAGCCGCTCAGCTTGCTCGACTTGCTCGACGGGTTCAACTTGTTCAGCTTCCTCGGCTTGATATCTCCTAACTCGTCGTCTCCTCTCAGAGCCGGTAGGTCGCTGTCGTCTTCTTTGAGATGAACCTCCACCTCGTGTATTAGCCATGTCTGAAAAAGAAAAATATTTAAATAATTATCAAACAAATTAAAAGCCAAGGCACTAAGTGCATTTAACAATATCTCTTCCTTATTAACATTCTTGATTTTATTCAAAACTCACTTACACATTTTAGAATACCTATTATTGAGTTTTGACTACTGTGTTTTGAAAAAACATATTGCAATTTTCTTAATTTAATACAGAGGTGTGAGCAAAGTGTGAAGAGTGTATGCAATAGTTGAGTGCAAGTGTGTAAGGAAGTAAAGAGTGTACAAGTGAGTGGAAGTGTGAGTGAGTGACATGAGGTGTGTGTAATGCAAAGTGAGAGTAAGTGAGAAATAATAGTGTGAAGTTTGTGTACATTGTAAACAAGTACAAATAAGCAGATCATGACAAGTATAAATATTTTTTTTGATAATATATCACATTATTTATTTTTTTGACAATGTTTTAATAGAACATAGCAAATTCTTAATTGCGCAACTTTAAATTTATCATTAATTAACATACATCAAGCACATACCTGGTGGTAATAGTCCTACAGTGTAATAGCTTGTGGAGATTGATGGCAGCAATCGAAGGGAGATGGTGGCAATAGTCTGTATAATTATAAACTTCAGTTAGATGATTAAATGAAAAATCATAAAAACCAAGTTTGCAGAATGTAGTCAAAACTAGAAATAATCGTGCAAGGACCCTTGCGCGAGGCCCAACCTCACACAAGACCTCGCCCAAGCTTATAGGACACATATTACAACATATATTAACTCATTACATAACTATTTGTTACATGAAATGCTTATAGTTAGAACCAAACAGAAGCAAGAATTGCAGTAAACAATTTTCATTTTGAATCTATTTTATGCCAATGCAAGGCCTAAAATTCCTATGATCCATCCAAAGGCAAAGATATTGAACATTGCATGTGTCCTATAAGTTGAAAAAAGAAAGTAAAACACGCTCGCGCACGTGCTTTAAAGAAAGTAAAACACGCCCGCGCAAGTGGACTTGCGTGAGGCCCCCGCACAAGTGAACTTACCCGAGAGGCCTTGCAGGTGTGCCCGCGTATGGCCTCGAGCCGTGCGCAGGCGTATTGCCCACGAGGGGCCTCATGCCATGCGAAGGTGTACCATCAGTGCGAGGCCTCGCAACCTTGCGCAGGTATGCCACCAGCGCAAGGCTGGCCTTACCCAGGTGTGCCACCCACACGAGCCTTAGCCCAGTGCACCGAACTTCCCCTTACAACTAAATATATGTCACATTTTACCTTAACAACAGGAGCTTCGTACAAGGAAGGAGAAGGAAGGAGAGGAGGAGGAGAAAGAAGGAGTCGATAATGCAAAATCCAAATAAGGGTAAAATGGTCTTTTAGTTAATAGAGTTGTTTGAGGTGGGGTAGGGTTAGTAATTTGTGGGGTATGTTTAGAATTACTCTAAAAGATATCCAAAAATATATTTTTTTAAGTTGTTATGTTGAATGACCTGTTATTTAATTTTAAAAGAATAAGTGTTTAAGTTTCGACGCACTTCCTCATGGGTAAATTGATGAATGTTAATATTAGATATACGAGTGGTTTCAAGTGTCGGAGAAATGTGTCAAAAGTGGAGGCTAACTTAAAAAAAAATCTTGTAATATATATATATATATATAAGTGTATTACTTTAATGGATACTTATTCTATACACCGTTAATGAAATTTTTTACTTCATAAGCGGAGTTAAAATGATGACATATGTCTAATTTTATTTTTTAATATTTTTAAAGAACATGTGTCATCATCCTAATCTCTTGTAGAGTTAAAAAAAACTCTATTGATGGTATATTACTTTAATTCTTATGTTTAAAATAGTTGCCAGTCATCTCTTGTAATGTGTAATTTTCGAAACATAATAAAAAAATTAGTATGTTTGTGAGTGTAATAAGATTTTCTTTGAACACATAAAACCTTGTGTGTTCTTCTTTATCTTTATTTATTTATTTTATTTTTTGTGTTGATTTTATGTTTTATAAAAAAGTTTTGCTCCTCTAACAACTAGTATTAGAGCTTTGATTTCAGCATTCAAACATGAGAGCGATGACAACAAAAAAAGGGAAAGTAAGGATTGGTTGGTTTGATAGTAACAATTTTGGCTTTTCGAATATACAAATTGAAGATTATCTGTATCAGAAGAAGTTGCATCAACCTTTGCTAGGAACAAAACTAGAGTCTATGTTGATAGCAAATTAGAAGTTGTTGGATAGACAAGCGTTAGGTTTCATTTAGCTGATGTTGGCTAAAAAAGTCGCTTTTAAGATTAAGATCGCAAAGAAAATTGTAGATTTGATGAAAGCATTTTCAAATACTTTATTGATTCACTAAACAATTGTAGATTCACTAAACAATTGTAGATTTGATGAAAGCCATTTGACAATTCACCAGATGATTTGCCTTGAGTATTGAATGTACGGGAAGAACTGCTTAACATGGTGAAAGTAAAAGACAGTTTAAATTAAGAAGAGAAGTTAATTTAGACCTATTAGTGCTACATGTTTGAACTGTGGTGAGAAGAGACATCTAAAAAAATTGTAAGCAAAAAAAGAAGAAGAATCAATAAAAGAGTGATAATGATTTTACAAATGCAACAATAGAAAATATTGCAGATGCTCTAATTTTAAGCATTGATTAAATCTTGGATTTTAAATTCTGGTGCATCTTTTCGTGCGAGTTCACATATGTCGATTTTTGTGAGGTTGTGTCTTTGACAAACAAAAAAAAGTCAATTTCTCCAAGGTAAGAAGTGCACCTAAGCCAAAAAAGCTGAAACTTATTCATATAGATGTATGAAGTCCCTCATCGATTTCATCTCTTGATGGGTCACATTATTATGTCATGTTCATTGATGATTCCACTTGTAAGGTATGTGTTTATTTTTTAAAAAATAAATTTGATATTTTTAATGCTATTAAGAAGTGAAAAGCTCAAGTGCAGTAAAATGCAGAATGCATATGGCAAAAATATAAAGTTTTGAGGTTTGATAATGGTGGTGAATATAACAGCAACATATTCAAAGGTTTATGTGTAAGCAAATGGAATGTGAACAGAGAAAACCATTGTTAATACGCCACAACAAAACGATGTTTAAGAGCATATGAATAGAACTTTGAATGATCATGCTAAAAACATAAGGATACAAGTTGGGTGGCCAAAAACATTTTGAACAGATGTAGTTAGCGCAATAGCCTATCTTATTAACAAAGGACAATCTGTTCATTTGGACATAAAACTACTTGAAGAAGCTTGCAGTGGTAAATCTTTCACATCTAAGAACTTTTTGTTATGTTTTATATGTGTACATTGATTTTGTTGATAAAGATAAACTTGATGCAAAATCAAAAAATGTTTTTTCATTGGCGATGGTTATGATGATTTTGACTATCGTTTCTGGAATGATGGAAATAGGAAAACCATTAGAAGTAGGTATGTTGTATTCAATGAAAGTGTTGTTAATAAAAATAGGCATGTTTCAAAGTTTAATAATGCAAGAAAAATTGTTGGAAAACTTGAAAAGGCTGAATTGAAGGAAATCACCGAAAGTGATGTTTTTAATAGGGCTAAGGAAAATCCTGAAACATTCCATCAAAATTAAAATATTCTACACATATATCTCAATTGAAAAGGCCAAGCAGAGTACCTAAGCCTAAACAATCGTATTCCCATTATCTGCATTACTTGTTGTTGATCAATGTAGGTGGACTAGAATGATTTGATGAAGCAATGTGAGTTGATGACTCTTTGATGCGAGAGTTTGCCATAAAAGATGAAATGGACCCACTATAGAAAACCATTCACTAACATTGACTTAATTGCCTGTAGATAAAGGAGCATTGCAAAATAAATGGGTTTACCAAGTCAAGGAAGAATCTGATGGTACTAAGAGATACAATGTTAGAGTAGTTGTGAAGGGCTTTCAACAACAAAAAGGTATTGAGTATACTGAGGTTTTCTCTTCGATTTTCAATATATCTACAATTAGGTTAATGTTGAGTATAATAGCTTCTAAAGATTTACATGTTGAATAGTTAGATGTAAAGACAACTTTTCTTCATAGTAATCTTTAAGAAGACATCTATATGGTTCAATTAGAAGAATTTTCAACTCCTAGAAAGGAAAATCATATGTGTAAGCTTAATAAAAATTTATATGGTCCAAAGCAAACCCCAAAGAAGTGGTACAAGAAATTTGATTCATTCATGTGTAAAAACTATTTTAAGATATGTGACATAGATTATTGTTGCTACTTTAAAATGTGTTATAATTGCTATATTATTTTACTATTGTTTGTGAATGATATGCTTATTGTAGGATTTGACATTTAGGAGATCAATAAGTTGAAACAACAATTATCAAATGACTTTGATATAAAGGATTTAGGAGATGCAAAGAAGATTCTTGGGATAAGGAGTATTTGAGATAGAGTGGCTAGTACTTGGAAGTATTTACAAGTTGGTTGCATCAAAGATGTGTTGAACAGATTTAGAATTCAAGATGCTAAACCTGTTTGTACTCTAAGTCACTTCAAGCTTTCTAAGGTCAACCACTCAAGATAAACGAAGATCATGAGTTTATGTCTCGAGCTCCTTATGCTTCAATTGTTGACAATCTAATGTATGCAATGGTTTCTACTAGACCTAATATAACACATGTAGTAGGAGCTGTGAGCAAGTTCATGGCTATCCCAACATTGGGAGTTTGTCAAATGGATTCTTTAGTATTTGAGAGGTACCACATTATTATAACTTTGTTTTCAATATGGGTGGCATGACCTTGTAAGGTTTTGTTGATATAGGCTTAGGTGATGATATTGATATCAAAAGTGGCATTACCAATTATGTCTATACTTTAGGTGAAACTACTGTGAGTTGGGTATCTCAACTACAAAAAGTTGTTGTACTTTCAACTACCTAAGACGTGCATATTTTTGTGATTGAAGCAAATACAAAGATGATCTAGTTGAAGAATTTCCTTGGAGTGTGTTTGGATGAGGAATTTTAAAGCATTTCAAAATGCATCAATTTAAAATATTAGCATTTATAATTGTCTTGTTTGGAGAAATATTTTTCAGAAAAAAATTCTAAATACTAGAATTGATGAAATAAAAAAGTAATTATAGAAGAAAAATATTAAAAAATATGCAATATGGATATCATATATTTGTAAAATGTATAGATTTTATTATATATACTATATTTAATTAAAATAATTTTTTTATTTTTTAGTTTTATATCAATAATGGGTCATGTGTATAAAAATAAGGAAAATTTTGGAGGAATTTTGAAAAACTACCTCTTTAAGCAAATTCCTTCTTGCAATTCCTCTTAAAATTTGAAATTCTTCAAAATTTTTGACAAACAAGGAAATTGAATTTTGGATTTTTTGAATTTCCTAATTGAAATGAATTTTTCTTTTGAAATTCCTCATCCAAACACATCATAAGAGAATATGGTAAAAATTGAATGAAAAAAAGGAAAAGAGTAAATGGGGCACACAAGTCTGCTATGCGTAATTCAATTGACGTTTAACAGTTACACTAACGATTTAAGTGAAAGAGCGATTTATTTGTTACAATAATATAATTTTAATAGTCAATTTGTAATTTTTAAAGTTTAGAGATCAAAATAATATAGCATTTAATTTATTAAAACTGCAGATGAAATTTACTCTGTACAAAATAAAAAAAAAAGTGTTTTTCAAGTGTAGTCCAATCTTTAATAATAAATAGTTATGCCAAACATACTATTATAGTACTACCTTTAAATTAACAAGGAAACAAATTATAAACAAACAAGCAAGCAAGCAAGCAAAAAGCTAATCACAATAATGCTCACAAACATTGAGACCCACATTGTTTGTACATAGTATGTTTTCATTTTTTAATTTTAAATATATATGCTGCCATCTCAACTTCATTTGAATAAAAAATACATCAATTATTAAATTCAATGTTTGAATGTAATTTTTAAAATTTCTTTACATGTACCAAAAAAGAAATAATAGTGTTTTATTTTTTATATATAAAAAAGGGATTTCAAGCCTCCCTCAAACATAACAGAAGGAAGTTGAGAAGGAGTGAAACGGAAATCCTACATGAAGCTGCTCTCATATCATTGTCAAGTTAATGAAGCCTTATCCTTACCTTCCCTCTTTCATTTCTTATGTACGTCCTTCTCACAGACTTGTCTCTGTCCATTATTGTGGCCCCCCTCTCTATTATTTTCTTGGAACAAATGGTACTAGAAAATAGAAATTATTATAATTTATTTTTGATAATTATGTTTGCCTACCTGTTCACTATTGGAAATATTTTAATTTATTTTTGGTACAAATAATTTAGGGTTGGCTAGCTAGTTGTCTTAATCTTTGAATGCTAACAATTTATTTGTTATATTTTGATTTTTTAATTGTTTTTTCAAGTGTCTCTTTGCTTTACCTAACTTGGTATTCTAATTCCCTGATCCCTAAAAATATAGACATTAATTAGCCAAGGGGGAGGGAGGGAAGGGCTAGGCTTAGGACGCAATCAAGGAATGACATTTCACAAGGGTTGACTTTCCAACTTCTAATCAAACAAAAACATTTTCGGATTAAGATTTAAGGATGCATATATAGGGATTATATTTGATGCAATAATATATTATTTTTGTACATTATTATTCAATCACAAAATGTCATCTCACTAATGAATAAAGTTTAAAAATACACAAATCCTTAAAAGTTTTTCTTAGTAATTTTTAAATGTTTGAATTTTTTAAACTTTTTTTTATTTTGTTTATAAAGTTAAGCTGATTTTGGAATTTTTTAAACTTTATTCATTAATAAGATGATATTATATGATTAATTGATTTATGTATAGGTGCATCAAATATACCACTAAGTGAAGTTCTTAGATTCTACAAGCGGGATTAATGAAGTGAGACATACCTTTTAAGAAATATTAAAATATAGAATAAAATATGTGTTACCCTGTTAACTCGTGGAATCTTAAAATTTTTTGGCAATGCATTGAATAATCATCCATAATTATATATATTATCAAGTTTACTTATTAGAAATAGCATTTGCTTTTGGAAGTTATATATTTCCACTTGGTTTGAAGTAGAACATGTGCAAAAAGAGTACAAGGATTTTCAAGGCATAGTTTATTTCCAATTGGGATCGATCCATGATCAGATATTACTATCAATCAATATTCTTCCAATATTTCTTAAATGCCTTTGCCTAACATTTATCTCTTCTTTCATATTTTGTCTTCATTATTAAAAAACAATTTATGCTCTCCTAATTAAAACAGCTATACCAAACTCTTTGATTCCAAAGGTTCATCGCCATAACCATGTAGCTTCCCTACATAGTTGCCTAGTCCTACCCGCAAAGCACGTATGTCTCATTTCTATTGGGCTTATCACTTGTGCCTAGGCTTAGGCCATTTTTAAGTCCAAAAGTAGACTTCAAATTAATATTTAATTAACATTATATAATGTACTTCTTTTTTTTTATGAAATAAAAAAAACAAATCAATTGATCAAATAGAAAAATCAAACGAATAATTATAGAATTGGATAACATCAAGTTGGATCAAATATACTCATGATGGGACTTGAATATTGAATAATTATATTTAATTTTGAAACACATTTAAAATAACAATATATAATATAAAAATATGTTTACTATTATAATAATAAAATAATTTGTAAATGGATTGGCCGGATCAAGCCTAAATTTAGCTTTTCTAAGGGTCAATCCAATAAAATACATCAAACCCGTAGACAACTCCCATTTGGGAACTTAATTGCATTTGATTTGAACATTTAGAAAAAAAAAAAAACCCTTCGTTGAAGACTTGAAGGTTAGCAAAAAGTTAAGAAAGCTTGCACAACAAAAATTCAAGAAGCCGAAAATTGTTGAAGAATAAAGGAAATAGATGACATCCAATGCACAAAAAATATCCAAGCCCACACGAGTGTTTTTCTACCTTCATTTTAGGCTAGGCCATTGGACCATTTTATGTACCAAATAATAAAGGGATAAAGGATAATTTCATCATTGTATTAAAATATAATAGAAGGTCAAATTTTATCATTATATTTTTATTTGAATTTGAATTCTGTCATTCATTTTTTTAATAATTTTTAGGCTAAAACTGACGAAAATGAAATATTACATAAAACGTTTTGTTAATATATCTAAAATAAATTTTGAATGAAACAATGATTTGGGTATTAACACATGTTGAGTGCCATGTTTGAATGAAGTATTATTTAATTTTATGAAATTTTATGCTAAAATAAATATCTTTCAAATATTCCATTAGGTTAGTTACAGATTTGATTCATGTTCTATATCACTTTTCCCAATTTGATACTTAGATAATGAAAATTCGCAATTAAGCACTTGAAATTTATTTTCCTTTATCCCTTTTAATTAATACCATTAGTGAATGGACTAAAGCAGCAAAAACACCTAATATAATTGTGACATCTTTTTATTTTAATTTTTAATTTTTGGGTTTCTCCAACAAGAGAGTGGCGTTGATATGCTAGGTTGAGGGTGGATCGAGCTTGAGTTACCCTCAACAAGTTGATAGGTATGGTTCTTTCCGAAAAGATTCAAAATTCTTACAAGGCACGAATTTATCGTTGCATTATTTATGGTTGGTAATGAAAGAAAGAATACTTACTAACAAGCTTCGATTTCAATGGGGATTATCTAATTCATCTGCCTGTCCAAGGTGTCAAATTGGTGAGAAGTCAGTCTTACATTTGCTTAGGGACTGCCCTGTTGTATATAAAATTTGGGAGAAATTACTGCCGATAGGATTTATGCTTGATTTCCTACAAGGATCGGTGCAAGAATGGATGCTCTAGAATCTCTGTGAAAAAACCAAATTGAATGATATTGTAAAGGAGTGGAGATGCATCTTTATAACAGCAATTTGCTGTATATGGAAATCGAGATTTGAAGTTGCCTTTAACCCAAATTTCCTTCCAGTGCAATCGGAAGAGAAACTCCTATCTACTATTGTCAAAACTGCTCAAGAACTTCAACATGCCTTTAGTACTGCAACAGCAGTACAAGAGAATTCCAGATTAATTAGATGGGTTGTTCCTCCTGCTAATTGGGATAAATTGAACGTTGATGGAGCGTATCAAGGAAACCCGGGCATAGTAGGGGCTGGCAGATTATTGCGCTCAGATGATGGGAGGTGGTTGGTGGGATTCCAAGCCTCTTTGGGTATATGTACTAACATAGTTGCTGAGCTGCAGGCTTTAAAGTTGGGTCTTCTACTCACATGGTCTAAGGGTCATAAGTTGGTGATTTGTGAAACGGATGCGCAAATAGCATTATCATTAATAGAAAAAGCTGATGTGAGTGTCCATCCTCTAGGGTGCATTATTAATGATATCAGGGAAATTCTTAAGAGATCGTGGAAGGTTGTTCTTTGACACTGCTATAGGGAAGGAAACTTTTGTGCTGATAAACTGGCGAAAATGGCATGTTGCCTTGATGATGACTATGAGAAGTTAGAAACTCCTCCTCCTTATATTCATAGACTGATAAAGGCTGTTGCTTGGGGTGTTTCTTATCCTAGGAAATTTCTAATGTAATTTATTATTTCCAATGTAACAAAAAAAAAGTACAAAAAATAGGGAGGTGAGTTCGAGGAGTAGTGTCGAGATTCCTTCATTTCAGTAGAAAGCAAACATTTATGGTTGTCATAACGTGCTAAGTTGAAGAATCTAACTCGCTAGACACAAAATCAAGAGTCACTACAAACTATTCTAGCCTAGTTGTGATTGGTTACCTTATTCCAACTAAAGATAAGGTTTAGTTTACGTTCAAAGAATTTAGGGTTCGAGAGTGTGATTACGTGTGAAGAATGATTAGAATCCTACAATATCCATCCTAAAATGATACCATTTAGTCTTAAGTTATATGCTAAGTTTGCTTATGTTAATCTTTAATTTTAATATGATTCACATTAGAAAACATTTTTAAGTATCTTCCATTAAACTGGTGGGAAAACTTAAAAAATCTTACTCACCTCAAAAATATTCAAGTGGTACTAAGCGAATTACTTGAAGAGGCTCCGTCAAGCACATAGCAACTTATGTGGTTAGTTTTGTGAGTCATCATGTTGCATGCCACGTGTGTAGTACAAATGAAAATTAGTATCATTTAAAAAATCTGAACTTAATTGTAATATTTGAAATGTTAGGAGTTCATTTACAGTAAAATAAAAAAAATTATGAATAGATTTGTATGCAATAAAACATTGGTTGTTTATATTCATTTTATGAAAAAAAATTAAAGATATATTTGACTATTAAATTTAAAATTTATATATTAATATTTCTATCGACAAACATATTTAGTTAAAAAAATCGACGATGACATAATATTTCGGTCAGCAAATTCATTTGACGATGCAAAGGATCCGTGAGGTTGTAAGGGTTCGTTGAAATTCTTTAAAGCCATGGTCAAATTTCTAACACGGTTTCTAACCCAAAATCGAACCGTGGTTATTCAGGATCCCATGAAACGTGTACGGTCAAGATCGTTTGGCACTCAAAAACGCGTTGAGTCCCATTGCGCGCCTTTATGCTATCCGACGTGGCAGATCATTTAATCATGCTTTCACGTTAGCCGGCTAAAGCCCGTAATCAACTGCCACGTGCCGGTTAATTTTCCTCCCTCTCTGTCGTCTTGCTGCTTGTCTCGTTACGATCAAGACCGGTATTGTCACCGGTTGGCGGGTCGGCCATTAAAGCGACAGCAACTTCTTGGTCAACGTCATCGTAACCTGCACGATCTTTAATAGACAATTAAATCTCTTATTGACAATAATACTCTCCTAAGTCGGCTTCTTAACGCTTAGTGTAGATGGAGAATATGGTGATTTCCACCCCTCCAATTAATTGAAAGCATTTAATTAGATTTTTACTCATTTTAATTTTCGTAGTTGAAGTGAAACAGAGGACTCTGTTTCGTGGTTAAACTTCACAGTTGAGGGAGAAAGCTTCTCTTATTTTCTGAGGTAAGTTTTCCAATTTAATTGAAAATTTTGTTTTTTCTTTTGATAATTTTTTTTTTCCAAATTTTTTGCTGGAATTTGTGAGATATGAAAGTCTTAATAAGGGAACTGAATAGAGTAATCTGAAAGTATTGATTTTTCTTTCCATTTAAGTGGTTAACCTTGCAGTCTTTAACTGAAAAATGCTATTATGGTTCAAATAACGTGAATAATTCAATTGTAAAATTCATTTTTATTTATTGCTTATATTTTATAATTTTTGTTGAATTTTGGATAGAATTGATTCTGTGATTGGGCCTTGTGACTATGGATTCTGCAAGGAGTTGGTTTAAGAAATTCCAAAATAAGAATGACAAAGTAGAAAATTCACCAAAGAAACAGAAGGAAATTGAAAATGCAAAGAATGCACATAAGCCTCCCATCGATGGGGCTGGGGCACCTTCAACTGCCACCAAGCAGAAGGTTGCCGCTGCCAAGCAGTATATTGAGAACCACTACAAAGCTCAGATGAAGAATTTGCATGACAGAAAAGAGAGGTAACTTGCTAAATACTACATTAGCTTATCACATCTTGTATGACCAGGCCGCCTTGCATACTTTTAGTTCGTGGCATTACTTGAATTACTTTTGCTAAAGATATGTTGCACTTCAATGTCTGTAATAGGCACTTGTTTAGATACTTTGTGTTTGGAAACAAATGAATTATGGAGGGGGAATCTCATATCATATGTATGTTAAAAGGCTTTCAACTTTTAAGCTTGTGAACTTTGCAGGATGTTTTAGTCTCCTTGTGAGTTTCACTTGTTTAAATGAGGTCTTTGATTTGTTAGTGAAATTAGGTTTTTTTTGTTGATTGTTTTGCAGTATAGGATAGTGTCATATTGGTTTCCAATTTGTGAAGAATTGTATTTCTATTTCAGTATTGTTCCGCTTGGTGTTTTATCATTTATGTGTTGAAATTCTCATTTTTTTTAACAATTATCTATATGGAATATAGGCGTTGGATGTTAGAGAGGAAACTGGCTGATGCTGATGTTACTGCAGAAGAGCAAATGAATATGCTTAAATTTTTAGAGAAAAAGGAGACGGAATACATGCGCCTTCAAAGACACAAGATGGGTGTTGATGACTTTGAACTTCTGACTGTTATTGGGAGGGGTGCATTTGGGGAGGTTTTGCTCTTATCTTATTTTGTTGTTTTCTTTTTTGAATTATACTTTTGTTATCAGTAAGATTGTTTCTTATACTGGTTAGTGATTTATTATGCTTTGCAATGCAATCCATATAATATTCAAATTTTCTCCAATATGCAATTGTTTAGCTGTAGCATACTTGCCTCCACCATTTTCCTTGTATTTAATAGCAAAGTACATGATACTGCATTAAATTATTTTTTTCATTTCTGGTTATGGAAGATGTCTGCTGTTATCATACAGGTAAGACTTTGCAAAGAAAAAGCTACTGGCAATGTGTATGCCATGAAAAAGCTTCAAAAATCTGAGATGCTTCGCAGAGGCCAGGTACTGTTTGGTTCACAATGTTTTTCCTTATTCCTTTACATTTCCTTGGAAGGAGAGCAGTTTACTATCTTTGAGAGTTTTCTATTAGTGGATTGGAGGAATCAAAAACCTTCAGATCCTCTCTCAAATTCACTTTTTAAATTCTGTCAAATTGGGAGGATCAGAGAAGAGTATTTTTCTTCACTGATTTCAGTTTGTGATCTTCCCTGAACTCTTCAATCTTATTTTATTTTAGTAATGATTTGTGATTGTAGTGGTAATGGTGCAAAATCTTTGCTAATGTTTTTTCTTTCTCAATTTCCAAACGAGATGAAGTAATTATTTCCTTTGCTCTGCTGTATTATACTTTATTTGACTCAGTATAGTCTGTCTCCCTTATAAACTCCCATTCACACTGTTAATTTATGAAACTGGCTGCATTGGTAATAAGAAATAATTAACTTAGTAAAGCCATATAATTTTTGGGTGCTAGTTGGTTACGTGAATTGGCATATATTATGCCTCTCTAAGGATCAATGTGCCCTGGAATTTAATAAAAAAGGTTTCACTAAGATTGAAAAATTTGCTGCATACTTTGTCCAACCTTCTTTATTCTGATTTTGGTACTTGCTGTAAAATATATATCTAAAGGTGTCCGAAACTGGGTTATATTGAGAAGAGAAGGAATATACAATTGCATTTGAGAGATTGGAGATTCATTTAAGGATTGGTTTGAAGTATGAAGGCACTTTCTCCTGCGTTATTCTTTTTCTTTACGTCTGTATTTGTTCCTTCTTTCCAGGTTGAGCATGTTAAAGCAGAAAGGAATCTCCTTGCTGAAGTTGACAGTGAATGCATTGTCAAGCTATATTGCTCGTTTCAGGATGATGAATTTTTGTATCTTGTAATGGAATATCTCCCTGGTGGTGACATGATGACATTATTGATGCGGAAGGATACCTTAACGGAGGATGAGGCAAGGTTTTATGTTGGCCAGACAGTTCTTGCAATTGAATCCATCCACAAGCACAACTACGTCCACAGGTTTTCTATCCTTCTTGACCATTTTTGCATGGGATCTGTTTCATCTTTGGGTTAGGAAATCTATAATCCTCTTGTAGTTCATGGGTGGTATTTCCTCGCTGTTACTTTCCTTTTATGGAATTATTTATAGCATATGGAAATTATACCGCTCTCTGGACCATTTTTTTACATTTTAGTGATATACCTTACAAATATTCAAGCTTGATAACTATGCATTTCATGAATGAATATTCTCTGTCTTACCTCCATTCCCGAAGAAGACTCACAAATAGAAAGAAACAATATGTATTTTGTTACATCTTCATATTCTTTGTAGGGATATCAAGCCTGATAATTTATTGCTTGACCGTAATGGCCATATGAAGCTCTCGGATTTTGGATTGTGTAAACCCCTTGATAGTAGTAGCTTTCCCGACCTTAGAGAGGATGACCATGGAGGAGGACGAAACTTTAAACCCTCAATGGAGAGTGGTAAACCTACTAATCTTCCTTCTACCCCAAGGCGTACTCAACAGGAGCAGTTGTTACATTGGCAAAAGAATAGGCGAACTTTGGTATGCTTTCTACATCCTCGAATGGTGTCTATAGGTTGTAAAGAAGCTTTATTTGATTGCTAAGATTGGACACTGTTTGTATTGTGTTCCTTGTTTTTAAATTGAAACACAGAGGTGCAGAACTTGTTTTCCTGCTTTTAGCCAAATGTTGTTGGCATTTTAAGTAGCAAAACGATAATGTTAAATCTTCTTGAATATGACCTCTGTTTGTGGGTCCCTTTAACCACTAAAACACATACTAGTAATTTTGAGAATTGGAACTTTGCCCTCAGGGGTCCAAAGCATGAACCTCTGCAGCAAAATGTCCTTAGTTTGTTTCCATTCAATATCTATTCTGAAATTTCTTCTATATTTCTCTCTCTCCTCTGTTTGCCTTACAGAGTAGCAGAGAGAATCCCCAACATAAGATAATTATTACCTGCCAATATGTTTTGGTTCTGTATATTCTGCAGACATTATAATAGATACTACTCATCCTGTTTTTGCATTCTGCCAATATGTTTTGGTCCTATCTATTAAATAACCATAGAAAACTAGCACAAATGAAAATATCTCTGTTGCATGTTCATGCTTTGTAAATTTTAATTCTTTTTTACAACTGCATGCATATTTTTCTTCAATAGATTAACAAAACTTGTTTTGGAGAAGGCTGAATTCTATTTACTTTTACTGAAACTGAAAGAAAAATGACTTAACTTTGCTTCACGGATTAAATGTTTTTTCCCCAGAAGGTCTATATTCCATTTTTCTTACCTTCTTCACCTTTTTAACGCACTTTTCATGTTTTAATTCCTTCTTAATATTGGTTGTGCAATGCTCCATTTAGGCTTATTCAACGGTTGGTACTCCTGACTACATTGCCCCAGAAGTGTTGTTGAAGAGAGGATATGGGATGGAGTGTGATTGGTTAGTCAGTTGTCTTGCCTATTACATTCTCTTAATACTCTCTGTGCTTAAATTCTAAAAGATTCTCTCTTAGGTGGTCGCTTGGGGCAATTATGTATGAGATGCTTGTAGGATATCCACCTTTCTATTCTGAAGAACCTTTATCGACATGTAGAAAGGTAAGTGAAGTTGTTGACTTTGTGATTACCATTCTGTATGATTAGGTATGCATGTTATGAGGTTTTTGGTACAAATGAAAATTAGTTATTCTTTTAAGATTTTGCTATTAGCTAGCTGTTTGATGCTGAACATGGTTAGCAAGTAAAAGTACTGCTTGTTAGCCAAGTTGGGTGATTCCAGAAGTTAGAAAATAATTAAGTGACTGGGGCAAAATCAATGCATCAGTGGAAATAACTTTGCTGCGATCTGGATTGATAGGCACTAAAGATTGTTAAGTACATAACTTATTAGGCAGGAAAAGAACAAGGGAAATATTCTTGCCTGTTATTTACTAAATACTTGTTACCGCTTATGACTTTGATGGCATTAAGATTCTCTTAAAGTGAACACCCGGGAAGGATTGTGTAGCAAATTAATGTGATGCTTCTGCTTACAATTCCAGAAAACCATATTTTCTTCAAGCTCTGTCATGTTACCAGTAAAATTCTTAGTTCATGAAACATGTCAATGTAACTTTTTTATGATTTGAATCAACACTTTTTCATGTATATCAAACACTGTAATGTTATTTTTCAAGCATTTTAATTCCCAACAATTATTTTTCCAACAATCATATTTCATTAGAATCATTAGATGGGAAGGCACAAATGCTGTAAGTGAAGTTTGAAGAAAATAACGATCTTTTTTTTTTACATATCGATTCTGGAATTTTGATACAATATATATAAGGAGATAAGTCTCAACTAATTCTCCTTTGTTTTCAAAGATAAAGAATAGGATAAATCCTGAGACTAATAAACAGTAAACAGATAATGCTTAAATTCTACTAATTATCCTACAACAAATTGATAGTTATCACCAAACACCTATCCTACTAATTAGTTTCCTGATTTCTTGTAATTCCACACTCCCCCTCAAGCTGGGCTAAATATGTTTATCAAACCAAGCTTGGAACTTAAATCTTCGAAGGTTCTTCTTGATAGTGCTTTGGTGAGGATGTCAGCTATCTGAAGTGCTGTAGGGATATATGATAACTGAAATACCCTTTCTTCAATCTTCTCCTTAATGAAATGCCTATCGATCTCCGCATGTTTAGTCCTGTTGTGATGAACAGGATTGTGAGCAATGCTTATGGCAGATTGGTTGTCACAGAACATAGTCATAGGTTCTTCAAAGTGAACCTTTAATTCTTTCAACAATCTTTTTAGCCATATACCTTCACACATACCCTGAGCTAGGGCCCTGAACTCTGCTTCAGCACTGCTACGAGAAACAACTGATTGTTTCTTGCTCCTCCATGTGACATGATTTCCCCAAACGTATGAACAATATCCAGATGTGGACCTTCAGTCCAGAACAGACCCAGCCCAGTCAGCATCACTGTATATCTCCACGCTCCTGTTCAAATTTTTCTTGAAAAACAATCCTTTTCCTGGAGTTAACTTTAGGTACCTGAGAATCCGATGTACAGCTTCCATATGTTCCTCCTTAGGATCATTCATAAACTGGCTTACTACATTTACAGAAAAACTTATATCGGGTCTAGTGTGTGACAAGTATTTAAGCTTTCCCACAAGTCGTTGGTACCTACCCTTGTCAATTGGAACACCATCCTTTGCAGCACCTAGCTTCTTAGAAAAATCCATGGGAGTATCTGCTGGTTTGCATCCCAGCATTCCAGTGTCCTTTAACAAATCTAGGACATACTTACGCTGAGAAATTGAAATGCCTGCTTTAGACCGAGCAATCTCCATTCCTAGGAAGTATTTTAGGCTTCCTAGATCTTTAATCTCGAGTTCTCTGGCTAATAACTCTTTGTGACACTTCATTTCTCCCTCATCATTTCCAGTAACAATGATATCATCTACATAAACAATACGCAATGACATCTTACCTCTGAAAGAGTGTCTAAAGAAGAGAGTGTGATCAGCTTGACCCTGAGAGTATCCACTCTGTAAAACAACCTTTGTGAATCTTTCGAACCATGCTCTAGGAGATTGTTTGAGTCCATATAGTGCCCTTTTTAATCTGCACACTTTATTCTTGGTTGCTTGAGTCTCAAAACCAGGAGGAATGTCCATGTAGACTTCTTCTTCTAATTCCCCATTCAAAAGACATTCTTGATATCTAGTTGGTGAAGGGGCCGATTTAGATTTGCTGCAATGGATATTAAGACCGAATAGTATTCAATTTGGCTACAGGAGCAAATGTTTCTTGATAGTCAATACCATAAGATTGAGTTAATCCCTTAGCAACAAGGCGAGCTTTGTATCTCTCAACTTGGCCATCCTCTCGATATTTGACAGTAAAAATCCACTTGCAACCAACCGGCTTCTTCCCAAGTGGTGTCTCTGTAATCTCCCAAGTTTTGTTCTTCTCCGATGCTCGAATCTCCTCAAGAACTGCTTTCTTCCATTCTGACATTTTTAGAGCTTCATTGATGTTGTGTGGCACCTGTATCTCATTCAAGCTTGTAACAAATGCATTGAATGTAGGTGAGAGGCCATTATATGAAACATAGTTGCCAATTGGGTGTTGAGTGCAAGATCTAACACCTTTCCTTACAGCAATAGGCAAATTGAGATCATCACTTGTTGGAATTTCATGAGAAATTTCAGGATTAGAATTACCTTTACCTTCACTTGAATTCGGTTCAGATTCTTGGGAGCGTTCAGGTGGTGCCCATTGTTCTACCTCCTCGCGATTGTGTCTCCTTTGTGAGTAGACTCTAAGCTCATTATTTGTGACTGCAACTGGCTGAGAATTCTGAGAACTTTGATTCACTTCTTCTGTTATTTTAGGGTCCAGATTTTCATGGTTTTGACTAGTATTGGGTGGATTGGTTTCAGGCTGAGTAGACTCACTGGTGGAGATAGCCTCCCAAAACTGATATTCTTGAGCAGAAATAGTATTCAGAATCATTCTATTCTCCCCCTGAATATTAGTTTTGGGATAATATGGTTGATTTTCAAAAAAGGTGACATCCATAGTGTTGTAGAATCTATGGGTTTCAGGTGAATAACACTTATACCCTTTTTGATGAGGGGAATACCCAAGGAATATGAACTTAAGGGCTCTAGGATCAAGTTTTCCCCGAAATTGATGATGGATGTGAACAAAGACTGAACAACCAAATATTTTGATAGGGATATTAGAGATTACCCGAGAGTGGGGATGTGCCTGAAGAAGAATCTGGATGGGTGTTTGAAATTGAAGTTCTCGGCTAGGCATTCTGTTAATAAGATAAGCAGCTGTGAGAATTGATTCTCCCCGAAAGTGTTTAGGCATGTTGGCTGAGAACATAAGTGATCTTGCTACTTCTAAGAGATGCCGATTTTTCCTCTCAGCAATTCCATTTTGTTGGGCTGTATCGACACATGAACTTTGATGAATTATGCCTTGATCGGAAAGGTAATCCCCAAGAACTGATTTGAAATACTCCATTGCATTGTCAGTATGGAGGATTTGAATCTTGGTTTGAAACTGGTTTTGTATCATGGTATGGAATTTTTGGAAGATTTGACGTACTTCTGATTTTTCTTTCATAAGAAATACCCATGTTAGTCTAGTATGATCATCAATGAAGGATACAAACCAACGAGAACCAGTAATGTTTTTAACTCTAGCAGGACCCCATACATCACTATGCACCATTGAGAAAGGACAAGACTTTTTGTAGGGCTGTAATGGATATGAATTTCTGGTATGCTTGGAATATTGACAGATTTCACATTGGAAGGAACTGGAATTTTTATTTTTGAATAAAGAAGGAAATAATTTTTCTAGGTAGACAAAGTTTTGATGCCTAGCCTATAGTGCCACAACATTATTGCACTAACATTATTGGGATTTAAAACAGAATAAGAAATATCTTGTTTCTCAGAAATTAGACAACCAGTTGAAAGAGCTTGTCCACCAATGCTAGAATTGACAATCTCGAGTAGATATAACCCCGAGCATTCCTTAGCACTGCCAATCATCCTCCCTGAATCCAAGTCCTGAAAATGTGGAATTTCAGAATATTTTATTTCTGAATCTTACTTGAATGATACAGAGTTCTAAGGATTATATACAACTACTGTTAAGAAGTAAATAGGAAACTAAATCAGTCTAAATCTAATCCCCATAATTGAGGAATTGTCTAACTTTAATTCTAGGAATACAAATATTTACACATTTAATATAGTTGACTTTTCCACATTCCCCCTCAAGCTGGCTTGAAGATATCTTCCATGGCAAGCTTGCTCACTAGATTTTCAAACTGCTTCTTGTGCAATCCCTTTGTAAGAACATCAGCAACTTGGTCACTTGTTGGTATATATGGCATGCAAATTATTCCATTGTCAAGCTTCTCTTTGATAAAATGCTTATCTACTTCTAAATGCTTCGTTCTATCATGGAGCACTGGATTGTGAGAAATAGAGATTGCAGCTTTGTTATCACAGTAGAGCTTTATCGGTGAGGGATTAGAAACCTTCAAGTCTTCAAGTAGTCTTTTAATCCACATTACCTCACAAATCCCATGGGCTATTGAACGAAACTCAGCCTCGGCACTACTTCTGGCTACTACATTCTGTTTCTTACTTCTCAAAGTGACAAGGTTTCCTCCCACAAATGTGCAATAGCTTGAAGTTGACCTCCTATCGGTAATACTTCTTACCCAGTCAGCATCGGTATAGGCTTCTACTTGTAGGTGTCTATGGTTTTTGAAGAGCAATCCCTTTCCAGGTGTTCCCTTTAGGTACCTTAGGATTCTGTAGGCAGCTTCAAATTGTTCTGAGCTGGGTGAATGCATAAATTGACTTACCTCACTTACTGCAAAAGCTATATCAGGTCATGTATGTGCTAAATAGATGAGTCTACCCACAAGTCTTTGGTATTTCTCTCTATCCACCACATCTTTGGTTTCAGCAGGCTGAAGTTTCAAGTTGGGCTCTATTGGGGTTTCAGCTATCTTGCAACCAAGCATTCCTGTCTCACTAAGCAAGTCTAGGACATACTTACGTTGGCTAACAAAGATACCCTCCTTTGATCTTGCAAATTCCATACCAAGGAAGTACTTTAAGGCCCCCAAATCCTTTATCTCAAAGTCATGTGCAAGCTTTCTCTTAAGTTCTCCAATTTCTGCACTATCATCACCAGTTATTATTATATCATCCACATACACAATTAAAATAGCTAGTTTACCGTTTCTAGAGTGCTTGAAGAACATTGTGTGGTCAGCTTGACTTTGAATATAACCATAGCTCTTCACTACATTTCCAAACCATGCTCTTGGTGATTGTTTAAGACCATACAAGGATTTTGTCAATTTGCACACCTTGTTGTTTCTGAGGTTTTTCTCAAATCCAGGTGGGAGGTCCATAAACACTTCTTCCTATAATCTCCATTAAGAAAGGCATTTTTTACATCAAGTTGGCGTAGAGACCAATCGAAATTCACTGTTAAAGAGAGAAGTACTCGGATTGAGTTTATTTTTGCAATTGGAGCGAAGGTCTCTTGGTAGTCAATGCCATAAGTTTGAGTGAACCCCTTGGCAACAGGTCTTGCCTTGTACCTCTCTATGCTCCCATCTGCCTTACACTTCACAGTGAAGACCCATTTACATCCTACAGTTGTCTTGCCTCTTGGTAGCTCCACAATCTCCCAAGTCCCATTCCTTTCAAGAGCATCCATCTCTTCCTTCACTGCTGACTTCCAATCCGGATCACCTAGGGCATCCTGAATAGATCTTGGTACATGCAAGTCAGAAATATTTGAAAGGAATGCTTTGTGGTTATTGGACAACTTTTGATACGACAAATATTTTGCAATAGGATGATTGGTACATGATCTTACTCTTTTTCTGTTAGCAATTGGGACATCTAGATCAGAAAAATCAGTATTTGGAGACTCAATGGAAGAAACTAAAGGAGCAATTTTAGGATTAACCTGAGTTTGAGGAGGAGGACCATCCCTCGGAGATTCTGGCTGAACAGGTGCTAGAGAAATAATTGGATCAGTAATATTTTTATGAGATTTCCTCCTGGTGTAAACTTGAAGCTCAATATTTGGATTATGTGAATCCGTTTGAAGTAATTCTCCCCCTGTTTCAGATTCTTCAATACTTGGCACCTGTTGACTAACAGAGTCCTTGTTTTCATTATTTTTAACATCCATTTCCTTAAATTGTTTAATAGAATGAATTGGTGACTCAATGAGACTTGGTAGTTGTGGAAATCCAGTCCAGATTCTATGGGATTGGATATGATTGATTTTTTATTTATTTCCTAAGATAAAGGGATTTGGTATCTTGACCAAATATTTCCCTGATTGGTTTCATTTAAAACTTTCCTTTATTTAGGATTCCTTTTCCTTTTCTGAAAATGGTATCTAGGTATAGGGATTTACGTAGATTTCCTAGTTTAGCCTACAACTATTTATATTCTCTGTAAGCTGTAGTTTTTTATGTAGAAAATCAGAAAAACATGTTCCTATCAATTTCTACATTCTCTACAATATCAGTTTCTACATGGTATTAGAGCTATGTCTCATGGGATTTGTGAAGGAATTTGGCTTGAAAGGGTGTTGAAGGAATTGAGGATTTCAAAAGGAAGTTCTATGAAGGTGTTTTGTGACAACCAAGCAACCATAAGTATTGCCAAGAACCCAGTTCACCATGATCGGACCAAGCATATCGAGATTGATCGCCATTTTATCAAAGAGAAAATCGAAGAAGACCAAGTCAAACTTGTCTACACGCCAACTAGTCTTCAAACCGCAGATATTCTCACCAAGGCCCTTCCTAGAAACAATTTTGAAAGCTTGAAGTCCAAGTTGGGTATGATTGACATCTACTACCCAACTTGAGGGGGAGTGTGGAAATCCAGTCCAGATTCTATGGGATTGGATATGATTGATTTTTTATTTATTTCCCAAGATAAAGGGATTTGGTATCTTGACCAAATATTTCCCTGATTGGTTTCATTTAAAACTTTCCTTTATTTAGGATTCCTTTTCCTTTTCTGAAAATGGTATCTAGGTATAGAGATTTACGTAGATTTCCTAGTTTAGCCTACAACTATTTATATTCTCTGTAAGCTGTAGTTTTTTATGTAGAAAATCAGAAAAACATGTTCCTATCAATTTCTACATTCTCTACAATATCAGTTTCTACAGTAGTGGTGTAGAGAATTTCCAAAATTATCTTCTTCTTCTTTATTCTCCCCCTGAAGAAGATTTTTGCTGAAATAGGGTTGATTTTCTAGAAAAGTGACATCCATAGTATGTGAATTTTCTTTGTCAAAGGATTAAAACACTTATACCCTTTTTTATTTGGAGCATAGCCAATGAAAACACATTTATCAGCTCTAGGATCCAATTTGGATCAAAAAATTTGGGGAATATAAACAAAGCAAGTGCATCTAAAAATTTTTAAAGGTAACTCAGAGTATAAACGAAATGTTGGGAAGTATTTTTTGAGAGTATTCAAAGGTGTTTCAAAATGTAAGACACGAGTTGGCATCCTATTGATTAAGTAAGATGCAGTTAACACAGCATCTCCCCAAAGGTATTTTGGAATGTTCATAGAAAACATGATAGCTCTAGCTACCTCAAGTAAATGCCTATTTTTCATTTCAACTATTCCATTTTGCTGGGGTGTGTCCCGACATGTAGATTGGTGTAAAATACCTTTTTCTTTTAAAAAATTTCCCAAACATTCATTAAAGTACTCAGTTCCATTATCTGTTCGAAGGATGCAAATTTTTGTTTTGAATTGGGTTTCAATCATGCAATAAAAATCTTTGAAAAGTTTTTCTACATCAGATTTTTTGCTTAGTAAGTAAACCCAACACAATCTAGTGTGATCATCGATAAAAGTTACGAACCACCTTTTTCCAGACAAGGTGGTAACCTTTGAAGGTCCCCAAACATCAGTATGAAACAAGTAAAATGGTTTTGATGGACTATAAGGTTTTGAAATATATTTAATTCGATGATCTTTAGATAAAAGACAGCTTTCACATTGAAAAATAGAGCAATCCACTTCTTTAAACAAATTAGGAAATAAATGTTTTAAATAAGGGAAACTAGGATGTCCTAACC
Organism: Heritiera fomes; assembly: GCA_032173925.1. Taxonomy (NCBI): domain Eukaryota; kingdom Viridiplantae; phylum Streptophyta; class Magnoliopsida; order Malvales; family Malvaceae; genus Heritiera; species Heritiera fomes. Next base: position 1,294,381 of record JAPDPM010000010.1, on the reverse strand, counting down.
TAAGATGCCATTGCATTATTTTATCAGAAACAGAATTTGAACTGGTACTACTAAGCCCTTGAGCTTTTTTATTACCTAGGAAATCCTCACTGAAATAGTAAAGCCCATTTATTTCTCTAGCACTGCCAATCATCTCCCCTGAGTTTTGGTCCTGAAATTGGCAGAGTCAAAAAAGATAACACGACAGTTGGAATCCTTTGAGAGTTTACTGACAGATAAAAGATTACAAGCAAGTTTAGGAACATGAAGTACAAATTTAAGATCAATACTTTCAGAAAGTTTAATAGAACCCTTGCCTGCAATAGGTGAAAAACTACCATCTGCTATTCTTATTTTTTTCATTACCAGAACAGTGAGTGTATGAACTGAATAGATTAGACAGGTTAGTCATATGATCAGATGCTCCTGAATCAATGATCCATGGAGTAGAATTAAAGACACTGGATAGGGCTAATGGATTTCTACCTGAATGAGCCAATGAACTATTAGATATACCAGATGTCGGATTGGACTTTAGTAGTTTCAGGAGTTGATTGAGCTACTCTTTGCTGAAGGAACCCATATTTGCTTCATTGGCAGAGGGTTGTGACCTCTTCTGCTTCGGCTTCCAATTTGTTGGTTTTCCATGGATATGCCAACAAGTTTCTTGAGTATGGCGTGGTTTGTTGCAATGGTCACACCACACTCGAGGCTTGTCATCAATCTTACGCAAATCAGGGACATTCTGTCCTCCAACATTAGCTTCTGCAGTGACTAATGTAGAGTTCTTGATCAGACTACTGGTGCGGGGAGTAGAATTTACAATCGAAGCAGAACCTGACATGGTGGTAAAAAAAAAAAGCAGCGGCTCTTGGAAAAATATGGTGATTTAGGGTTTGGCAAGAAAGAAAAGTTCTTGATGAGAAAGTGGCTATGAAGGCCTAAGGTAAAAAAATCAGCAATGAAGGCTGAAGAAGAAACTGTAGAAAAATCAGCAATGAAGGCTGAAAAAATGACTGATTTCCAAGAAAAAACCTAAAGCTCTTGATACCATGTGGAATTTCAGAATATTTTATTTTTGAATCTTACTTGAATGATACAAAGTTCTAAGGATTATATACAGCTACTGTTAAGAAGTAAATATGAAACTAAATCAGTCTAAATCTAATCCTCATAATTGAGGAATTGTCTAACTTTAATTCTAGGAATACAAATATTTACACATTTAATATAGTTGACTTTTCCACAGAAAATCACACACATGGTTGGAGAATTTAGCAATACAGTTGAGATCCTGAGTGATCTTGCTAATAGATAACAAATTACAATTCAAGCTAGGTACTAAGAGAACAGAGTTTAGAGTTAGGTCCTTTGAGAGAACAATAGAACCGGTCCCAGCAACTTTTGAGTGTGAACCATCTGCAATCCTCACTGTCCAGTTTTTATTACAGGGAATAAAGTTGGAGAGCAAACTAATATCCCCTGTCATATGATCTGATGCTCCTGAATCCACTATCCATGGGTTTGATTTTTCTCGTTTAACTTTGAAAGCACTTGGAAAGTTACCTTTAAGAGCAACCGAACCAGTACCAGTAACCGTGGATGATGAGTTGTTTTGTTCCTGAACTTGACTCAGCATCTTTTGCAGCAACTCCATTTGATCTGCACTAAACAGATTGGACTCTGGCTTGGGAGATTCAGTTGATGCAGTGGCTGCATTTCCTCTGTTTTTCCTCTCTCTTGCTGGTTTCCAGTCTGCAGGCTTCCCATGTATCTCCCAACATGTGTCTCGAGTGTGACTAATTTTGCGACAATGATCACACCAAGGTCGATTCCTTTTGTTTCCTTGAGACTGTAATCTGTGGACAGCAAGGACTGAGTTTTCTATTGTAGTGGCAGCAAAAGAACCCATCATGACCTTCTTTCTGCTTTCTTCTCTTCTAACTTCTGAGAAAGCCTCATGAATAGTCGGAAAGGGCTTTGTTCCTAGTATTCTCCCTCAAACATCGTCAAGAATCTTGTTTAATCCAATCAAGAACTTGTAAACCCGCTTCTTCTTTATGATTTTCTTGTACAAGTCACAATCTTTAGGGCAGTCCCACTTGTAGTCTTCAAGCATGTCTTGTTGCTGCCAAAGTCGATTTAGAGAATTAAAATATTGAGTAACAGTCAATTCACCTTGAACAAGATCATGGAGGTTGTTCTCAATTTCGAATAATTCGGAGGTATTTTCCACGTTGGAATACGCTTCCTTGGCTGCCTTCCAAATTTCTTCTGCAATCTCATAAAGAAGAAAGTTTTCTCCTATTTCATTTGTCATAGAATTGATCAGCCAAGACATCACCATATTGTTCTCTGCCTTCCACGTTTTGAACTTTGGTTCTTCTTTCTTTGGCTGAATAGCAGCACCTGTGAGATAGTCATCCTTTCCTTTTCCGCAAATAAACATCATCACCGATTGAGACCACTGAAGATAATTTTGCCCATTGAGAATATGACCGGTGATGCAATGAAAACTCCCATCTGTGGATCTGCCATGGCTGATCATGGTGTTTGGAATAGGGCTCGCTTCGGTCAATGAAGAGGGTAATTTTTCAGTAGCCATTTTATGAGAATGGTGAGGATTTTTGGTTCAGGAGAGGCTCTGATGCCATCAAGAAAATAACGATCTTTTTTTTTTTTTTTACATATCGATTCTGGAATTTTGATACAATATATATAAGGAGATAAGTCTCAACTAATTCTCCTCTATTTTCAAAGATAAAGAATAGGATAAATCCTGAGACTAATAAACAGTAAACAGATAATGTTTAAATTCTACTAATTATCCTACAAAAAATTGATACTTATCACCAAACACCTATCCTACTAATTAGTTTCCTGATTTCTTGTAATTCCACAAAGTTGACACACTAGAGGCAACAGGTTGAAAGCTGGTCTGTAGTCTTTACACAAGCAATGGTTGTACCTGGATTTGTTTGCTAGAACTAACACATGAAACATGTAAAGGGCTATAACTCCTTTGGTTACTGGAAACTGCTCTTAGCATTTTGATTTGATTTTTATTGCCCTGGATTTTGTGAGAATAAACGATCACCAAATATTTTAAATTGTATTCCTTGGGAAATACAAGACTATTACTGTTTCCTTTTGCATCAATAGCAGTGACTACTGGAGTCAAAACTTGATTCTCAATCTAGTGCCCTAGTTTTCTATGTTCTGTTTATCTTAAATGTGTTTTTCCAGTCAATTTATTGTTTAACCTGTCTCAGTGGTTTTATAATTTTGATTGACAATGGTGAACAAACTAATACCATCTTCATCTTCTGCTACTTATAAATTTTTATATACCTGTCTCAACTGTTTCAAAAGCTAGTGTTTGATCTTTATATATTATATGTGCATTATGCAAAGGGTCAGCTTATTAATGCAGATTGTAAACTGGAGAACGCATTTAAAATTCCCGGGAGAAGCCAAGTTATCTGCTGAAGCTAAAGATGTCATTCGTAAACTCCTTTGCAATGTTGAGCAGAGGCTTGGAACCAAAGGAGCTAATGAAATAAAGGTCAGAACAATTTATCCTTTCCCTTTTATTAAGAGCAGATATTGTGTATGTTTTATTATCATATAGCTGACTCTTGAGTTCATCATAATAGGCACACCCATGGTTCAAAGATATTGAATGGGACAGATTATATCAGATGGAAGCTGCTTTTATACCAGAGGTTAACAGTGACCTAGACACACAGAATTTTGAAAAGTTTGAAGAGGTTAGTAGTAAATGTTTCTCTTAGTAGGTTACTGTAGTATACTTCAATTCATGCAATTGACCTTATGTAGTAGGAAAATGTTTTGGTTATGTTGTAATTGTACCATGTTAAATGTTGTTTTCAGTGGTTTAATCTTCACAATCTCCTTATGCACTCAAAATTCTATATATTTTTCAACAAGTAATCAATAATTTAGATGCTATCAAGCTAGAAATTCCTAGTGTAAAATTCATTACCAGAAATTATGGGTTATACTTGAACTGGATTGTCAAATTAGTCTTATGAATGTTACTGTTGAGAAATTTTGCTGCATTTCTGATGTCTATGCATGTAATGTTGTTATCATTTAGACACTCAAATTAGGATTTATGGTTCGTCAAAATTTTAATCAAGAATCTAATGTTTTATTTTGAACAATTTATAATATTAACTTATTCATTTGATTAATTAAGGAAAGTTGCTAACAGAATTTTGAATGTGCCATTATTATTATTATTATTATTATTATTATTATTAAACTGTTACCACCTAACAAAAAATTACTCATGCTTCATACACACATGGTGAGATTTTTATATGTGGCACTTTAGTTATTTTTCTTCTTCCTGTTTTCCTTATTCTCCTTTTTCCTTTATTTTTTTCTTTCCTTTTCCATTCCACTGACAGCGTTGCTGGCTGGACATTGGTGATGTTTCTGGGTAAGAGGGTAGTGCCTTCTTGGTGAAGTAGGGCTAGGTTTAGCCTCTGCCAGCTTCAGCCTGGTATTTTGTTCAATAAATGCTCAATCTACATAATTGGGCTTTATTGAAGTGCTAGAATTTTGAGATCATATGTTTCGTTCCTGAATGGATTTGATTCTGAAAGAAGCAATTTAAACGGTGTTTAATGCTACTGTTATGAGTATCCAACCAACAACCTAGAGCTTCCCTTTGCATGGACGCCCCCTCGAACAATTGGGAAGAATAGGCTTATCATGCTGACATAAAATATGCTATCATTCTATCTGGGTCCTAATACCATTTTCAGCCTTCTATGTAAAAACCTTGGGCTTTAGTTGAAGAGAACAAGTAGGCCAACAGCCACGTGAATATACAGTCATAACAGTAACTGCAGATCAAACTGATGTGGGATATAAGTCCACTTAAAATTGTATTGTTAGCAATTCTCTAATTTGATTGGTCAATATTCCTCCTTGCTGGGTGATTTATAAGTCTAATGTAAATCCTTGCTAAGGAATGTTGCATGCCCTGGCCTTGGAATAGGGTAACCTTCCCTCTCCCACCATCATCATCATCATCATTATCATCAGAGCCTTTATCCCAATACTGGGGTAGGCTATATGAACCAATACATGACCGCACGCGAAGTTGTCAGCATGAATCTTCCTTCTCCACTTATTCCTATCTAAAGCAATGTGTTCTTCCAACTCGCGTTCGACCATATCTTTCCAGATTACGTCTTTCTAAGTCTTCTTCGGTCTTCCCCTAACCTTGATCCTTTTTATATCATTCATCGCCTCCACTCTTCTAATTGGAGCTTCCACAGGTTTACGTTGTATGTGTCCAAACTAACGTAAACGACTTTCACTCATCTTGTCTTCTATAGGTGCCACTCCAACCTTCTTGCCAATGTCCTCATTTCTCATTTTATCTTTTTTTGTATATTCGCACATTCATCGCAGCATTCGCATTTTTGCTACACTCATAATAGTTCATCTCATGAAAATTGAACAAGTTTTAAGTGGTTGGTTGCCCAAATGTACTGCCAACCCTCCTCCTTTATCTGGGCTTGGGACTGACTATGTTAAACATAGGTGGAGTTTTATGTACCAAAAAGAAAAAATCCTTTCCTATCTAAATGGACTTCATATACTTTTTTTTTTTAGTTTTTTTTTTCTTTTCAAGTTAATACTTTGATTTGAGAACATGATAGTCAATTTTATGTTTTGAGATAACCTGCTTGCTTTAACCTTTTCGAAAGTAATAAATATAAGTGCTTAACTTATTGATCTTGTATGTGTGTGCACTTGCATGCATGTGTGTATGTGTTCTGATGTATTTTGACATTGGGTTGATGGGACTTTTCTTCTAAGTGCAATGATTTGTCCTCAAACTTGGAAGGTTGTAGAAAGATTGCATTCTTGCGCACTCCTAAGAACATTCATTGTGATTCTTTTAGGTCTGCAAAAAAAAAAAGAAGGGATGGTATGAAGCAAATTTACCTTTAAAATTGTTGTAAATTTGTCATGTTATTTCTCACTAGGTGTCTGAAGCTTTGTCAGATATGCATGACTAATTTTTTTGTCCAAAATTGCTAGCTTCAATGAAAGTGATGGTTTTTGGCTTGATGCATGCCTTAATTTTCACCTTGCTGTAATTGCTTTTGCTGTTTCCTTTGTTTTCTTTTTCTGCCCATTTTCGTATAACAATCTATTCATTTATTTTTGCTTTTATAGTTGGGGGCTCAAGGACAAGCTTCAACAAAATCAGGTCCTTGGAGAAAGGTAACTTAAATTTTTTGCAATCTCGCTGTTGACTAGTTTCCTTAGACATAATTTTCATTTAGCTTATGTACATTTTGGTATTTTTCAAAATGTCAAAGCTATGTATAATACTGTCCTTACTTTTAGAGAATTATGAGTATATTTACTAAAAAGACGTTATGGTGAATGAAAACTTCTGAGGAGTGGTAGGCATATTACCTAATTTAGCCTCTTTATGGTCAATTCATACCCTTGTCTTGAATTTCTTGATATTGTTTTGCATTAAGAAACTTGCTGCCATATATATATATATATATAGGACAAGACAAAAGAGTGAACAGGAGTAAGTCACCTTATATCATTGTATGCTTGGAGTAGAAGATTAGAAGTAAATTGAATAGTCTCTTAACCTATGCCATTGTCTGATGTAGATATGATTAAACGTACGATAAAATGACAATTTTATCTCCCTATATGTTGCACGCTAATAGATTTAAAGGAAAATCCAACTTTTGAAAAAAAAAAAAGAAATATTGAAATTATACTTATTGATTGGGTATCCATCTTATAATCTTATCCTTTAGGATCCAGTAATCTTGTCCATTTTATTCCAAAAGAATTTTTAATCCGCTTCCTATCAGATCCTTTTTTCAAGTAAATACCAAGTATTGTGTGTTATAGTTTTTATCTTGTCATCTCTGTCATCTTTGGGTATCAAACTCGCCCTATAAGAACTTTCTCATTCTTGCCTTGCTTTACATAACATGAATCTGTACCTGATATTTCTCTTTAGGTGTAATTGTTCTGTGCACAGCTCAACTTTTCCATGAGTTTATGTATCTGTAACTATTTATGGATCTTTGACTTTTTGTTTTCGAAAATTGCAGATGCTTTCATCGAAGGATGCAAATTTTGTTGGTTATACATACAAGAATGTTGAGATTGTCAATGAGCATCATCTTCCAGGCATTGGTTCGTATGAACAAGCAAATTTTTTTTTTCAACAGCTTGATATGATTCAAAACTATGCTAAGATAGGGATTCAGAATTTTTAATAGGGTTAATATAAATGCAATAATTCCATGTGGTATATACTCCGTTTTGCTTACTCTTTTTTTTATTTTTTTGCAGTTACATTATGCTTGTGTTTAGAATATCAGAACGGAGTAAATCCTATAGAATTTATTGCTGAGAGATCGTATTGAATATCCTAGAGACTATATGATATGTAAATGTGCTTTTCTCATATGTGAATGATCTTTAACTTGTTGCCAATGTTTCCACTACAAGACGTGTTTAGATAAGGCAAAAGAAACCAAACTATAATAATAGTATTATGATGATAATACTGTAGTGATAATAGTAACAAGATCATGAAAAAGAAAACACGGTCACAACCTTTTGGTTTATTAAAACTTATCAATCTTCTTTTTGGTCCAATGAAAAACTTATTACTGTTACTAATAATTTTTGCATTAGAAGTTGTAGTAGTACTATGAGTAACAATGTTAGTTGTGATAAGTATGCAATAAAAAGTTGCAGAAATGAGTTGCTACAACCTCCTTTCTGTGCTATGCTTTAATATCATCTTTCTGCCCTTGAAAACTGCTAACAGTTGCATGTGTATGACTGCAGCTGAGTTGAAGAAGAAAAGCAATGTACCTAAGAGACCTTCTGTGAAGTCATTGTTCGGTAATTGTGTTCACTTTTAATGTTAACTACTTCTAGTTGTTTCTGTTTGGAGTCTCTTCTTGAATGCTTCCTTGCCTGCTCGTGTTTTTCTCATTTTGCAGACACTCCAGTACCTCCTGATCTCCCAGCAAAAGGAAGCTTTCTTAACCTCTTGCCAACTCAGTTAGAGGTATCTGAAAGCCCGGTGACTGAGCATCAATCTAGTAGAACCACGCAATATTTTCGGAAACCTTTGCAAAGATAGAAGAAATGATGCTTTTCTGCAGGTGAATTGTTCATAGCAAATTGGAAATAGAAATCATTTTCAACGTTGCAAAACACAACAGGTTGAGTCATCTTATACTTTAAAAGATTTTTCTTTGTTTAGTATTAGTCACATTTGAAAATGGCATGTATGGTCATTCTTGGTACATCATATGTATATGGGGCAGGTGGCTTTCTTCCTGTAAATCTTTCCGAGCTGTGCTTTTGGAGTAGATTCATTACCTCTGTTTATATTTGCCTATAGAAGAAAGAAGGCAGAAGTTGATTTCTGGTGAGCTATGACACAGTAACTTTGACCATTCAAAATGTTTAAGCATGTTTATAACATAATATTTTTATTGTATGAAGACTGGTTATATAGTCATGCTAAATAGTTTATAACCTTAGGATTTGATTAAACGGTGCCTCTGCTCAAAGAGCTTGTCCTTGAGTTTTAACTCTTTTCGGAAATCTAGTAACAAAAAAAGAAAAAAACACTAATGTTGACAAATTAGATATTGCAATGCATGTTGCATGTATGTCTGTTCTACGTTATCAGACTTGCATGTTGCTTCTCTGCTCAACCCTGGTCTCGACGAGTCTCGGACAGTATGAACCTGGAGATTGAAATATTGTATGCATAAGGAACAACTGCTTGGAGACCTCTGTTTATTTACTGAGAATGATAAAATAGGATGATTACAGAAAGGAGAGGGGCAGGTGCTTGAGATGGATATATTTGGAATATGACAAGAAGACAAACAATTCTTTGCGGCGGTGGAACTAACATGATTTGGTTCATGTTGATGACTTAACTTAAGATCATATATTGATTCATATAGTTTACTCTAGTATTATACAATAAAAATTCTAAATATGATGATGATGAATGGAACTAATATTTAGGTCATTGCTGGGATCGTCACCAATTTGGGTGTAACTTGTTTCTTATGGTTTTCATGTTGTGATTATAGAAGTGTAAGTTTATCTAAGAAGATTTGCTTTGTTACTAGTATCATCTAATTGTGTTTTCAAAGGAATGTTTGTGTTTGATTAACCTTCTATCACACTAAATAAATCAAGCGTGTTAATTAACTTTGAATCTCAATTAATAAAATGTGATTTCCATGATTTTTACCTTTTGAAGTGAACAAGATTGACAATTCTTGAACGAGGATCGAAGATTATTTAAATAATTGAAAGTAAGAATTGGAATATGTTTGTGTTTATAAAACTGAAAAGCATGGAAATCAAATGAAGTAGAATAAAAAAATTATTGATTGAAAGATCGCCCACAAAAAGATTGCATGTACTTAATTACAAAATGTTAAAAGGCAAATGTTGGTTGACCAAGTGTTCAATAGATTATATAAACCACCAAATCATACAGGTTAATCATTGAGAATAGAGCATGCTTACAAAGAAAGTGCTCATGTGGTGCTCTTTAAATACAAAGTGGTTAGAGGTAGAAGTGAATTTGTTTTTCAGGTACTTGAACAGGATTTGAGTCTTGAAGTCTTCACTGTTGGAAAGCTTTATCATTTATCACTCTCGATTCAAATAAGATTAATCTCAAACTGTAAAATGAATGAAGATACTTGTACTAAAAAAAAAAAGAAGGAAACTGAAGTATGTATCCTTGATCATTTGGCGGCTTCAACGAAAATTGATCTCCACGGTCGTTTCCTTCATCTTAGGCTTGGCAAGTAACTCCGACTTTGACAAGCAACAGCCAAGAGCCTTACACAAAATCAGCAACTGCTCCTTTTCCCCTGATTTCATGCTATGTTTTAGGTGGTTTAGCTACTAACCATCTCTTTCCTATCAGTTATTAGACATGATGATTCATTTCTATCATATAATATAAAATACGAAAATTTCATGTAAAAATTTATGTTGACGCATTAAATATAATATTTTTTTAACTTTTACCAAATTATATACAATTTTTTATCAAATTTTAGCATGTATCACCTTCGTATCTCTTTTCTGTGTAGGGTCATCATGTATAGTTACAGTATGCAATAGGCGTTTGTCAAATAATCCTAGAATGCAATAAAACCCCTATTTGAGATCACCATGCTCTTGTGAAATCAACCCACTACACACCCTTAACAAGTACAAAAGAATCTACGTTTAAAATGTGTAGTCCAATATAAAATGCTACATTTTCTAATTGCAAGCTATTCCAGTGTAGTCTTTTTTTAAGTAACATAGACTGCAGTTTTTTCTTACGTAGTCTAATACATAATATTGGACTACGCTTATGATCGTGGTATAATTTATGATATTAGACTATGGTTAGGGAAAATCGTAGTCCTTTATTTGATTAATTAGACTACATTTTTTATTTAAAATCGTGATCTTTTTTGTTATATACCAATAATTAATAAATAATTATTTATAAAAGTATGAATCTATTTTTCACCTATTTAATTTCATTGCACAAATTATAAACAAGCAAAAAAAAAAAGTTAAAACAATCAACAAAAATCAAATTTTAGCAACCATATGTCATTAAATACTTTGATAACAATAACATTGATTGATCAAATATTACATTTTCGTAACAGTAACTGTTTTGAACACAGATATCTAATGTGCGAAAGTAATGTAGATATTCTCCCTTAAACTTCATCACTAAGAGGCAGCAACCAAAAAGCCTAGCTTTAGTTCAAATATCAACTTGATCATCAATTTGTAGATAAAATAACAATAGCATTACTTCAACAACAATTAAATTTCAAACATAATCAAATAGAGCATAAGATTTTTTTAAAGAAACAAGTAACAAGATATCCAATAATATGAATAATGAATAGAACTAAATCAAATTAATTATCGAAACTGTACGTTAGGGATGACGATTGCAGATAGTAAGAAGAGATTGTTTTCAAATTTAATAGAGAAAGATGGCCGTTTAATTCATCTATACTAGGTGAGTTATTAATTATATTTCTATTATATATTATAATGTTTATATGAATCTACTTTTTATTTGGCACATGATTGTTAAATGTTTATGTCTGCTTGATCATTCTTTTTAAGTAATTTGGATTTAATGTTATAGCTAAATATCAACCCAAACCAAATATAAATTTTCTCAAGGAGTTCCTGTGTAGAAGACATCTTGGATATCACCATGAATTTATTAAAGTCCATTATAATTTATGTCAAAGTTTAGGGTTTTCTATTGTAGTTTATTGAATAATATGTTTGTTTATATACACAAGGGCTCTAGCACTAAATCAGGAAACTACTCCTAATACTAATTGAAATCCCTAAACTTACGAGATCTCAATAAATACACAATTACAACTAAATATATACACTTGATTCTAGGAAATATTTATTTTCCTAAAATAACACGGTTTCCCACACTCCCCCTTAAGCTGGTGAATAGGAATTTTCCATTCCCAGCGTGGATACAATTCTCTCAAATGTCGTGCTACTCAACCCTTTGGTGCGGATATCAGCAAGTTGCCCATGTGTTAACACATATGGAGTACATATCAAGCCACTGTCTAACTTCTCCTTGATGAAATGTCTATCCACCTCGATATGCTTCGTTCGATCATGCTGTACTGGATTATGAGCTATGCTGATTGCTGATTTATTGTCACAGTAGAGCCTCATAGGCCTTTCCCATTTAATCTTTAAGTCTTCTAGGATGATTTTCAGCCAAAGTAGCTCACACACGCCTTGTGCCATTGCACGAAATTCTGCCTCAGCACTAGAACGTGCTACTACACTCTGTTTCTTGCTTCTCCATGTCACAAGATTCCCTCCAAGAAAGGTACAGTACCCGGAGTTTGATCTCCTATCGATGATCGATCCTGCATAGTCAGCATCGGTATAGGCTTCAAGTGTCGTACTCCCATTCCTCTTGAACAGAATTCCTCTTCCTGGTGTTCCCTTAAGATACTGCAAAATTCGGTGGGTAGCCTGCAAATGAACCTCTCTTGGACTATGCATAAACTGACTGATTAAGCTCACTGCATAAGCTATATCCGGTCTGGTATGTGATAAGTAAATCAGTCTTGCCACGAGATGTTGATGCATTTCCTTGTCCACTGTGGCATCTTCCTTTGCTTTTCCTAGCATAAGGTTTGAGTCCATAAGAGTACTTGCGGGTTTGCATGCAGTTTTGCCCGTTTCCTTGAGCAAATCCGTAACATACTTCTGTTGGGATATAAAAATCCCTTTTCTGGAGTGAGCAACTTCAATTCCCAGAAAATATTTCAATCTTCCCAAAGTCTTAATTTCAAACTCCTTAGCCAAGCATTGACTCAATATTTGCTGCTCCCTTTTGTCATCTCCAGTTAATATAATGTCATCCACATATACTAACAGTGCTGTTAATCCCCCTGAAGCAGAATGTTTGATAAACAATGTGTGATCTCCCTGACTTTGTTTGTATCCCATGGCCAACATGACTCTAGCAAATCTTCCAAACCAAGCTCGAGGAGATTGCTTCAGGCCATACAAAGCTTTGTTCAACTTACATACAGTATTAGCAATCACATTCCTTCCATAACCTGGTGGAATCTCCATATAAATCTCCTCCTTAAGCTCCCCGTGTAAGAAGCATTTTTCACATCAAATTGCTGTAATTCCTAACCAAAATTGGCAGCTAGAGATAAGACTACTCTGACTGTATTCATCTTAGCAACTGGAGCAAACGTCTCTAGGTAGTCAATCCCATAAGTCTGTGTATACCCTTTAGCTACCAACCTCGCCTTGTATCTCTCAATTGACCCATCTGCCCTGTATTTCACAGTATAAACCCACTTGCACCCCACCGGCCTTTTTCCTGCTAGTAACTTCCCCAACTCCCAAGTTTTATTCTTCTCTAGAGCCTCCATCTCCACATCCATGGCTTGTTTCCATTTTTCATTAGACAATGCCTCAGATAAGGTAGTAGGAATGGTGGTGTTCTTTAGGCTTACAAGGAAGGCTTTGTAGGTTGGTGAGAAATTTTTAAATGACAGGTAGTGTGAAAGAGGATATAATGGCTGTTTTGTACACTTTCTGGTCCCTTTTCTAATAGCAATTGGAAGGTCCTGGTCATCTTCAGTAATTTGGGCTTTGGTTTCACTCTGTAATGCTGGAAAATTAGTAATTGTTACCTCGTTTGAAGGACTTGAGTTGGACTCTTGAACTTGCATAGATCTTGGATTAGCCTTTTTCTGCCTTGAGTACACCAAGTTTTTACCAAATCTCACATCTCCAAGAGCAGATTCAGGGTTAGGTACTAGTTCGGGTTCAGACACATTTGGTGCAGTAGGAGTGGTCTCATTTGACTCAGGTTCAGGTTCACCAACAACTGGGGCATTTGACTCAGGTTTAGACTCAACAGATGGCTCAACAGACAGTTGGGGCATATGATTGGGTTGAGACAAAAGTGAAAGATCAGGCAACCCAAGAAAACCTTCCTTATCTTCCCTAAGACTCTCCCCATGAAGATAAGGTTGGGTGAAATAGGCCTTTTGTTCATTGAATGTTACATCTCGTGACACATAAAATTTCTTGGACGGAGGATGGTAACACTTATATCCTTTCTGAGTTGAAGAATACCCAATAAAAATACACTTTAGAGCTCTAGGGTCTAGCTTCCCCCTGTTTTGACTGTGGATATGAACAAAGGACACACATCCAAAAATGCGAGGTGTAAGATTGTTTGTGGTAGAGAGGTTCGGATAGAATGAAGAAAGCACATCCATTGGACTTTTGAATCCTAGAACTCTAGAGGGTAATCTATTGATGAGATGAGTGGCTGTGAGAACTGCTTCCCCCCAGAAACTTTTTGGCACATTTTTTGATACAACAGTGCTCGGGTTTGGTCTAGAAGGTGCCCATTTTTTCTTTCGGCAACTCCATTTTGTTGTGGTGTCTCACACAGGAAGACTCGTGAATTATTCCCTCTCTTTGACAAAAAGGGGTAAGAATTTGATTGAAATAATCCTTGGCATTGTCTGACCTAAGTTTTTTAATACTCACACCAAACTGGTTTTTTTCCATAGAGAAGAAATTAAGGAACAAAGTGCTAACATCTGTCTTATGTTTAAGCAAGAAAACCCAGGTAACTCGGGTACAATCATCAATAAAAGTCACAAACCATCGTGCCCCTGACACATTAGCAACAGTAGAGGGACCCCAAATATCAGTGTGAACAAGATAAAAAGGAAAAATGCTTCTTTTATTGCTTATTGGAAAAGGTATACGCTTGTGTTTGGCAAGTTCACACACCTCACAATGAAGACTCTCAATATCCAACTTTGTAAACAATGAAGGAAACAGAATTTTAATAACCCTAAATGATGGATGTCTTAACCGACAATGGTAAAGAAAAACTTTCTCCTTACACTACAAGAAAAAGTATTTTTAGTGGAGAAAAATTTAGTCACAAAAAGCATAAAATTTAGTCACTATAATTTATAGTGACCAATTTTCAAGTCGTCACCTGTCGTCACAAAAAACAGCGTCACTATTTCTTTAGTGAAAATTATTATTAAGTCGTCACAATAACTCTTTTTTTTTTGTGACAAAGTTTTTCGTCTCTAAAAATATTAGAATATGTGACCAAACTATATTGTCACAATTGCTCATTTTATTGTGACAAAGGTTTTGACACCAAAAAAATTACAATAGTGACAAACAAAAATTGTCACTACAACTTGATTTTTTTGTGACAACAATATCGTCTCTAAAAATATTGACAATAGTTACAAAAAAATTGTCACTCTCATGTTAAATTTTATAGTTACCAAAATAGTGTCACAAATATTATAAGTATTCTTAAATAATAATAATAATAATAATAATGATGATGATGATGATGATGTTATTATTATTATTATATACGATGAATAACATTAAAGAAAGTGCAAGATTGATTTCCAAACACTTCATGTATACTCATTAGCTTTAAGAAATAATATTCAATGTCATTTACATTCCACTAAAATATTTACAAATATTCATAATATTCATGAAAAAATCTATAATTTACAAATACCCAATTCATTAACAATAGAGAGCTCCTGAAATTTAGAATAGTTTTTCAAGTCTACTTTCCTCAAATAAAGAGCACCATCCATGCTGACCTTAGCAAACAGAGCACCAGGCCCTGCCTTTCCATCTACTTCATCAGTGTTCTTCAAAGTGGTGGCCAAGGAGTTCTTCCTAAATGATCTAATAGGAGGCCAGCCAACCTACAACCTGTGCTTTGGTAGCAGGAGCTCCACTGTTATTGGCTGCAGATGCATTAGGATTGGCCCTGGTCTCATTGGCAGCATGAGGTCTATCCTGCACCACCTTCTGGTTCGTGATCCCTTCAGCTTTTGATGGTTGAGCCCCAAGGTTTTCAAGCACAGAATCTGATTTAAGTCCCAAGTTCGAAGAAGGCCTGGGTGACAGCATCCCATCGACTTTCGAATTAGAAAGAAACTTACCCTATGAGAACTCATCCATTGCATCAGAGAACCCTCTTTGGTTGCCTGAAACCATAGTCTTCTGTGATGCAGAGCAGTGACCATCACTTGAAGGATGCAAAGGGAAAAGAGGTGTCTCATCAAGTTTAGCAAAGCTTAACAAGCAAAGCTCCGGATTTCTTTCAGGAGACTGCGATCCAGGAAGCCCAAGCCTAAGCTTTGTTGCCTTCAGATTCAAACTAGCATGGCTTTCCTCAGACTCAACAGAGACAACAATGCTATCCACAGAACAATCAAATAAGCCCATGTAGTTGAGCTCCTTCAACTCAGAGCTATCCTAGCACACACTACCTATGGAGCCTGAAGAATCCAGTAAAGTTACATTGCTCTGATCCCCTTCCTCCTCCACGCCAAGCAGTGGCGAAGACATCAGAATTCAAAAGAAAACCACGCAGCACTGTTTAAGTTTGTGGAGAACTAACTGAAGCGAGATTCTTGCATTTTCATCTTTCTTTTATTTCCTTCAAGTTTTCCTAAGTTTTCTCAGGAAACAAACACCATAAAATGAATGTTACTTAAAATTAAAATTTAATCCTAACTAATAATTTTTAATAATTTTTAATTTAAAATCAATTACTAACCTAACACTCAAAATAATAAATTAGAATAATATAATGACAATATAACTTACTAAACTAATATAATAAACTAACAACTAAACCATTGCAAAATTGTAAAAACAGAATATGTTGAGCAAAATACCAAACAGAATGCACAAGCCCTGATCACGCCATCTAACATGCGGCTCTTCTCCACAGCTTGCCACGCACCACTTGCCCGGTCATCCTGCGCACACACCTGCCACCAGCTACAAAACATGAGCAGCCATAGTTCACCAAGACAGCTTGCACCAGGTTCAGCTAACACGTCCCTGCAAGCAGTGAAAAGCCACACCAGCAGTAGCTCAATTGCCACGCACAGCTCAAACAATCCATATATATGGAAATCTGGAAGCTTCAGTCATTTTCCGCAGAAGGATGCTTTGTCTCTAAATTTTGAGAGAGATGAAAGAACGGCCGCCTAAGGAAAGGAAGGGGAGAAGAAAGAATTAGGGCTTCGAGAAAAACACAAGTAAGGTTTTTACATAAACATTAAACGGTGTGCGTTGGAGTGGTGAGAATACATATTAATATGTTACTTATAATAATGTTTTATAAATTACAATAATTTAAAATAAATTATGTTATTTAATTTTTTTTATGCAAACATGTAATTTGAAATAAATTATATATTCTCTTGTCATATACATTTTAACAAAAAAAATTTTCCTGTTTTTCATTTAAAATTTATAAACTCTTATAATATGATTAGAATAATTTATATAAAATATATAATTGATATATGTATATTATCTTAAAAATTTTATACATTTTGTTGTGAAACTCCCTTATCATGTTATATAAAATAAATTGCATAAACTCTTATCATTATACATGTTATTTATAATAAAATGTATTATTTTTTATTTTTCAAACATATAATATTTTATAATGTGTGACAAATAGATTATTAACATATGTATCTTATCATAGTGATTTGTATATTATATTATAACATTTTACAATAACATATATATTTTGTTAAAATATTATGCATGTACGTATATGTGTGTGTATTATGTATGTTAAGTTATTAATATTGGATCTAGATTGATTTGATCAATGCTTATATTATTAAATAGTAAGTTGTTACTTATAAGTATATAGTCTCATTCTCAATTTTCTCTGTTTTTTTTTCAAGTCAAATAAAAACATTTTTATTTTATTATAAAAAGTTACAAAGAAAACAATATTTGTGGGTGCGCACTAAGATTTATATTTTATATACTAAACCATCAAGAATTGTATACTCTAATATGAAAGTTTCATTACTTTAATTTCAAAAATTATATTTAAATTTATAATTTTTTATTACACTTTGTCAATTATATACCTTAATTAATTTGTTACATATAATATAATTCTCGTAGTAAATAACTTTAAATGCTAAAATTGGTTCACTTGGCTTTGTCTTAAGAGCTAATTGGCAATATTGAAATCTCATCACAAACATGATTTTTTTTTCTAATATTTGTAAACATTAATGGGTAACGGATTCGAGTACCTTATACTATCCAAATAATAAAATTGATTGGATTCAAGCATACAAAATAAAAAATACGAAATTGTAATAAAAACAATTTCTTAAATTTGTTAATATAAATGATAATAAACTAGTTTGTACTTTTTAGTTATTATAATTTTTAGAATAGTGACGATTTAAATTGTTACAATGGTGAATTCACTATTTGTGACGATATGAAATCGACATTAATTTATTATGTTTAATTGTGACAAAATTTTGCTCCTTCCATCCTAGCAAGCAAGAGAATTGATGAATTTAAAAATTTTGTTTTTGAAGTAGAATGATTGAATTGTTACATAAAGGGCTACAACTTTTGTTAAGAGAATAACGTGAGGTTAGATAGAATTTAGGGTTTTTTTAATTTTAATGATTAAGTTAAATTAAACATTAAATAAATAATTATTTTAATTTTAAAAAAGAAAATTTGAGTTGATGTGGAAAAATTTATTTGATGCGGCCTTAAGATTAATTAGACTAACAAATTGACTAACTCTATTTAACAGTCAAAAGGGATAAAATAATATTTTGAAACAAAATGGGGGTTTGTGTCATTCACTATTTTACATAAAGGATTTTGTGTATTTCACCCTTCAAGAACTAGCTTGGCATCTGCTACCTTCCATAGCCTCTATGCCCTAAAACTATTAATGTATACTGTAGAGCCAACTCACATGATGAAAGACATGGTACTATAGCAACGAATGATCATATAGTTAAGTAACATAAATGTTTTCCTTCAATATTTAGATTGACAAAATAGGAATTATTTGTCACTAAATATGGTGAAATCCATGAAAAATATTGGGCTTACAAAAGAATTATAAATGGTTATAATTATAAAATCCTTATGCATCAAAGCCTTGTTCCTAAAAATCGTTCTTAGTCAATGTATTATCAAGAATTGGCATTGACAGTGCTCTAGAGATTAGCATGTGTTAAAGCTCTTACTTATGAAATAAGTAATTGATCTCATAAATTGATGTATGCAAGATATTTGAAGATAATATGTGGGTTCTTGTTAAAGAACAAGTTTATTGAACATGACTCAACATAAGAATTCCATTTGGTAATATTCACTCAAGTGTTTATGGAAACATTCTCATGTGATAGCCATGTAAGTAAACTTTTGACTTGTGACACCAAATCATCTTATATGTGAAACGTCACACTTTGATTTCATCTTTATGAGTTTGGTAGACCAAATGCCTAAAAGGATACTATTGGGTGTGGCTTGAGTATATGAAGGTGGATAAGTGGTCTAGAGAGGATTTATCACGCTAAGTGAATTTAAGGGGCATATCTCAATTGTTATTGACTTAAGATTGATGTGTGTAAGTCCATGGCCATGGCATAATGAATCCTTGATAAAATTAGTTTTATTGGAATTCATTGGAGTCAATCTAAAAGTTGCAAGAACTAGTATAAAGAATCTAATAGTAGACATTGCACCATGCTTATTTATTCCTTGATATGTGGTTGATGGAATGAATTACACTAAAAGGCAAATCACTGAAAGGCTTGAGTTGAGAATCACTCTTAACCTCTCTAATATTTGGGTGGTTGTGTGGTATTACTAGATGTCTAATTTAATTTATGAATTTGAATTATTATTTGAGTTTATTGCCAATACTTTAGAAGCATAATGGGTTACAAACATAAGAGTAGTGAATGGATTAAATTGGATTGAAAATGTTTAGGAAATTTAGGAATTTTTCATGTGGACTTATAAAAGAGAATTAACTATTGAGTTTAATTAAATAAATAGGCTTGCACTTTTAATTAAAAAGAATAATGGACTTAATTGAAAGATTTTAATTGAGCAATTAAACCCACTTTTAATTAAAAGAATAATGAATTTAATTAAATGGTTTAATTGAATCATAGGCCCAACTTTAATTAAAAGGATTTAATTAATTTATGGTCTTCATTAATCATTAAAGGGTTCAATGAATACTTTGGCCTTAAATATATATAATAATTACAAAGGCTACTAGAATTGGGAAAACCCTAACCTATAATAACCCTCTTAAGGTTGGCCTCCCCTAATTATACAACATATGCTTGGAATCAACCCTAACCCCAAAAGTGTGCCACCCCTTGTCTCTTTCTTACTTCCCTTTGCTTGCTCAAGAAGAAAAGTGTTTTTTCATGGTTTTGACCCTCGAGAGATTGAGAAATGGTTGGAGTTAAGTTTGTGAAACTTGAGCCACTAGCATGGTGACAGTCATGATATAATCTAACCTCCCAAAGGCTCCATCGTTGCTTATGTAGATTACTGTTAAAGACCATCAAACTCTTGAGGTGGTTAGGGATTCAAAACCAAGGAGATCAAGCGTTATCAACAAGGAGTGACCTTGGATCATGATATCTAAAGGATAGGTATGGTTTTTGAACCCCTTTTTAAGGTTCTTGATATATAGTTGCATGATAATTGTTAATGACTATTTTGAAATAGATCAACTTTGAAGTGAACGACTACTTGAATCGATTCCAACAGAAGAAAGAGAACAGTGAGGGGGTACAGGACATTTTTCCTCAGGGCACACTCCAATGCTTAAGTCAATATATGAAAGACAAAGAGAATAATGGAGTAATCTTGTAAGGCTTAGTTTTGTTCATACCTGTGGGAGCTTTATATAACAGATCATCCATTCTCCTAGCTTGACTAGGAGTCAGACTCTTTTTATTTTTTATTTTTTTTTATAAGGATTCTTCTGATACTAGAAATCCTTTTCCCCTATAATTCTTATTTGTCCTTGTTACCCAAGGTGGGTTATAACTATTTTATCAGGGCTGAAGGCCTTATCTTCTTGTGTGGGCTTGATGCATTAATTTATTATTGGGCTTAGTCAGCCTAGTATGGTACAATAATGTTAAATGTTCTTCGTCAAAGAGATCATTGGGAATTAGTTTCTTGTTGTATAAATTTTTGTAATTCCACTATTATTATACTCTGCATCTTTATATGATCCAGTTATGCATGATTTGTTGAAAATCAATTGACGAAATGAATCTTTTATCCCTTTCTCTATTGGTGTTCTATCAGTAATTAAATATCAATTGACGAAATGAATCTTTTATCTTTTTCTCCGTCGGTGTTCTGTCGATAAAGTTCCATCAGTGATAATCCTAATTTTGGTAGTGATACACCTTAATGGGAAAAGACAAGGAAAGTTTCAAAGGCAGGTGCAACTGGGGAAGTAATACTTTAGCATGGTTGGGTGGCATACTCGTTAAATTAATATCACTAATAACGCAAACGAAAGTGTCGGAGGTATTATATCAATTCGTTATATATATACATATATATATATATATATGTGTGTGTGTATCAAAGAACATTATGACTCAAATCTAATTACTCGATCCAAATTCCACTCATGTTTAGCGCTTGAACTAAGTCCAAATAATCCAAAAATATGAAAATTGGTGGCCAACACACAGCAATGTAGCATAATCATAGATCTTGATAGGACCGACCCAATGGCAATTGGTCCCACTACATAATGGCGTTCCCATGGTTCCCTCAAATTCTCAGCCAAAATTTACACGGTTTATCACGAAATCATCAACCAAATTGTTTCAGCATAATCATTCATAAATTTGATATTAAAAAATCTCAACACTTAATTTTTTTTATTTTCAAATTAAATAAAACTTTCTTTATACGACAACAAAAAGAAACACTTAAATTAGTCAAAAATTGATTAAAAAGTTATTATTGGAGACATGAGTGGAATGAAACGAAAAGAAGAATCCTAGTTCCTAGCTATCATCATGAATAAGATCTCCAATTTTCTAATGACATCAACAAAATTAATATGAGAGATTTGATGATATCTTTTTTGTGTGAAACAATATTTTATGGCAAAGGTTGAATTGAGATCACGATCATAACAGCTTTGCATAAAATTAATTCTTGGATTCTATAACTGCCTACTATGACTTCACAGAGAAGAGAAATTTCAAAATGCCAAATCACAGTTAGCCTTAGGAAACAACAATCATATGCATATGCATATGCATATATATGCATATGCAGATAAATGTAGTGTTTAAGGAAGACAAGATAGCTGAAAGAAGATCACATATAATAAAATAAATATGATAAAGAAGTTAAAGAGTCTTTGAAAACAAAGAGCAAGTGGTGAAGAGGGCTTTATGCATGTCATCAACTAACTCCATTTCTTTCTTTTCAAAATCATGAGTACAGTATCAGCCATGATAAAACCCCAATGCCCATTTGCTTCTACTCATACATAATGACAATCATCTCATCAATCAACAACACCATTTCAATTACTCATTCCATTCTCATCAGTATGTAAGAGAACTTTGAACTGTTCCATTGAAGTGACTTCATTTGAAAGGATATAAAATTTTCATTAAAGTGATGGATTTGACAGAACTTAAAAGCCACTATCACAATAATATGTAAATTGTACCAAAAAAGAACAATAATATGTAAATTGGGTAAAACGTTTTTTTCATCTCCTAGCTATAAATTTTTCAAATTATGGATACAATTTATAATTGTGTTATATAAAAAATAAAATATTTTATATTAAAATCTGTATTAATATTCTAAATATAATTTTTTTATTTTTTATCATATTTATATATAATTTTTATTAAATTTTAGTTCATATCATTATTCGTATCATTTTTATATTGTACTATCGTATTATTTTTAAAATTATTAATCCTACCAAGAGAGGTGTTAGATTTCTCAACTTATAAAGCAGCTTTTGACAAATGTAATTAAGGAAGTACAGTCTTTTTAGTTAATTCCTAATCAAGAGATCATGTATTATTATTTGTATCGATACATAAATGATAGGGGAAAGTAAAATTAGGGAAATTAGAATCCTCTCAAAAAGTAGTGGAGATATACCATTGAATGTGTAATTTCAAACAATTTTATGATCAAAATTTATTCATATTATTTTATTTTTTATTCAATTTAAAATTATTAAAATTTCAGCAAAAATAATAATTACATTAATCAGTAATCACCATAAAATGAAATAGTAGACATTTTTACTTTTTTTAATGGAAAGAGGATATCTTTTGTGAATATAATAGTACTTTATGAAAATATATTAAACAAATGTAATTGTTCCCAGAAAAATTATTTTATTAAATAATAGTAGATGAGGTATTACAAAGTTAACAGGTGTATATTATTATACAAGGAAAAAAAGGTTAGATGAAGTTAATTTTTTTAGGACAAATTTGTGATATATTCAATTAAAAATATGAAATAAAAACCAAAAAGAGTTAAAAATTAAAACAATTAGAGTAATATTATGAATTTCATTAGTAGTTTAATAACGTGTAAAATAAATAAATTGAAAATGTTATCAATAAGCAAATTTTTAATAATAGTTGTTAAAGTGAAAAATTGTTATAATTGTACATAATACTAAAAGGATTATTATTCCATGTACCAATAGTGGAGATTTATAATTTCACAAGTGGATTAAAAGGGGACATATACTCAATTTCTTTTTTAATTATTTTTTAATATTTTCTAAAAGGTATATGTCACCCTTTTAATCTCGTTTCTTGAACTAAAATACTTCACTTTCATTACATAGAATGATAATCCGTACTATAATAAATTTAAACTATTTAAATATTTGATTTCATGTTTATCAATTTTTACCGACATTTTTTTTGACAACTTAACAAAATTTACTTAAAGAAATGTACCTCAATTTTTTTTTTCGATAATAATATTATTTTCATGAGATATTAATCAAGTTAATTACTAGTAATGCAATATATGTAAGTACATCAAACAAGCCTAACATGCTTCTACACAATATGAAACATGTTAAACAAATAAAATGCGGAAGCGATAGGATCTAACCTCCAGCCATTGCACTCTGTAACTCTGCTGTTGAAGCGATTTCGAATCTGACAATCTCCTCTATGTCGATCACAGGCCTTCCAAGTCTTCCAAGCACTCAAAACCTCACTAGATGGTGTTTGTGTGTTTTTAGGTTCACGTACTTGGGGACCGGAAGGAGCCCTCCTTAAATAGTAATGAGAGCGTGCTAATTATGGCAATAAAATCACGTTTTAACCATCATAAAATCGTGCTTTTAATAGCCAAATATTGAATTGAGATTCACCGTGAAATTATGGACCATATCCGGAATTGGTCAACCAAATATTTATTTCCATAATTATGGAGATATACTAACATTCTCCCACTTGGTCCATATATTTCACTTATAGAAGAAACAAATCACATGAATCATGGCGATAGTTCCTCTAATGGTGAGTATTATCTTCCATGTATTACTATGTAAAATGTTTCTAAATCAACTCATTTATACTTAATGAATAAACCTTATGTTTATTCTCGGTCCAAACAACAAGGATATTTCTCAAATAAACTTTAGTGTATACAAATCAAAAATGAGAAACATCATATTATTAATAAGAGTTTCAATTACAATCAAAATGTGGGACCAAGTCCCATTCTCTCTACATGATCCTTAAATTTAAACGGTGGCATGCCCTTAGTCAAAGGATCAGCTAACATCAATTCAGTGCTAACGTGTTCAATGACCACTCTTTTATCTCTAACACGTTCTCTAATGGCTAAGTACTTAATGTCGATATGCTTACTTCGACTTCCACTCTTATTGTTCTTAGCCATGAATACCGCAGCTGAATTGTCACAATATATCCTTAATGGCTTAGATATCGAGTCAACAACTCTAAGCCCACTAATGAAACTCTTAAGCCATACACCATGTGAGGTAGCCTCAAAACAGGAAATGAACTCGGCCTCCATAGTAGAAGTGGCAGTCAGTGTCTGCTTAGCACTCTTCCATGAAATAGCTCCACCGGCAAGCATGAAGATGTAATCGGGTGTTGATTTCCGGGTATCAACACAGCCAGCAAAGTCTGAGTCTGAGTAGCCAATCACTTCCAACTCATCGGTCTGTCTATACATAAGCATGTAATCCTTAGTGCCTTGAAGATATCTAAGCACCTTCTTCGCAGCTTTCCAGTGGTCCATCCCCGGGTCACTTTGATATTTACCCAACATTCCCACAGCAAAAGCAATATCAGGCCTGGTACAGACCTGTGCATACATAATGCTTCCAACAGTTGAGGCATATGGAATGTTCTTCATCTGTTCCCGCTCAAGATCATTTTTCGGGCACTGGTTCAAATTGAACCTGTCACCCTTCACAATGGGAGCTGGGCTTGGTGAACAATCTTTCATCCTGAATCTTTCTAAGACTTTATTGATATAGGCTTCTTGTGACAGACCTAATATACCTCTATGTCTGTCTCTATGGATCTTAATGCCAATGACATAAGATGCATCGCCCATATCCTTCATATCAAAGTTCTTAGAAAGAAATTGTTTCACCTCACGTAGCATCCCCTTATCATTGGTTGCAAGCAGAACATCATCCACATATAGCACAAGGAAACAAATCTTGCTCCCACTGACCTTCTGGTATATACACTGATCCATGATGTTCTCAACGAAACCAAATGATGAGATGACTTCATGGAATTTTAAATACCATTGGCAGGAAGCTTGTTTCAACCCATATATGGACTTCTTGAGCTTACAGACCAAATGCTCACCATTACTAGAGGAAAAACCTTCAGGTTGTTTCATGTAAACCTCTTCCTCTAGATCACCATTGAGAAATGCCGTTTTCACATCCATTTGTTGCAACTCTAAGTCAAAATGTGCAACAAGTGCCATTATGATGTGGAGAGAATCTTTCTTAGATACAGGAGAGAAGGTCTCCTTGTAATCAATTCCCTCCTTTTGAGTGAATCCTTTGGCTACGAGTCTTGCCTTATAACGCTCAATGTTGCCTAATGAGTCAGTCTTGGTCTTAAAGACCCATTTACAGCCTATAGCTCTGGCTCCATTAGCCAACTCGACAAGATCCCATACTCCATTAGATGCCATTGAATCCATCTCATCCTTCATTGCATCGAACCAAAGTTTTGATTCTTTACTATTCATGGCTTGTGAAAACGTCTCTGGATCATTAACGGGCCAAATATTGAAATCATACTCTTGTAGATACACAATATAATCACTAGGAATAGCTGATTTCCTTTCCCTAGTAGACCTTCTTAATGTTGGTTCAACATTCTCCGAAGGATCATGTTGTTCAACTGGTTGCTCACTCAATTCTGGTTTATCCAGAGGAGCCTCGTCTACTGGTAAGTTATCAGCTACTTGTGGATCTTCAACGATTGGTTGTTCAATGTCCAGTTGTACTGAAGGGACATTGTTCATGATAACCAATCCTTGACTCGAGGTAGATGGTTGATCTCTCACAGAAACTAGGTCTTGAGATTGATCGCTCCCACTAACTAAGTCATTTTCAAGAAACTTGGCGTTCCTTGATTCCACAAATCTAGTGCTATGAGATGGACAATAGAATCTGTAGCCTTTGGACCGTTTGGCATATCCGATGAAATACCCACTTATGGTCCTAGGATCCAGTTTCTTTTCCTGTGGGTTGTAAACTCTTATCTCAGAAGGGCATCCCCAAACGCGCATATGACGCAAACTCGGTTTCCAACCTTTGAATAATTCAAAAGGCGTCTTTGGAACAGCCTTGGTTGGAACCCGGTTCAATATATACGCTGCCGTTTTAAGAGCTTCAATCCACAAGGACTTAGGCAACTTCGAGTTGCTAAGCATACTACGCACCATTTCCATCAAAGTTCGGTTCCTTCTTTCTGCAACACCATTCTGATCCGGTGAACCAGGCATGGTATATTGGGCAACAATCCCATTTTCTTGAAGGAACTTCGCAAATGGTCCAGGTGCTTGTCCATCTTCAGTGTATCTACCGTAATACTCCCCACCTCTATCAGTTCTTACTATCTTTATGGGTTTTCCACATTGTTTCTCTACTTCAGCCTTAAAGACTTTAAAGGCATCTAATGCTTCGCTCTTGTTATGAAGCATGTAGAGATACATAAACCTCGAGTAATCATCAATAAAGGTAATGAAGTATTTCTGACCATATGCATCAATGTCTGGACAACATATGTCAGAATGTATGATCTCTAATATGGTTGAACTCCTATTGGCACCTTTCTTAGACTTGTTGGTTTGCTTACCCTTAATGCAATCCACACAAGTGTCGAAATCAGTAAAATCGAGAGTACTAAGTATTCCGTCAATTACCAATCTCTTAATTCTATTTATGGAGATATGACCTAATCTCCGGTGCCATAATGTGGAGGAGTCCTCATTCATAACACATCTTTTAGTGCCAGTTTGAACATGCAAGGCGTTATGAGCAGTGTCATTTTGCAAATCAATAGAGAAAAGACCATCACATAAGGTACCATTCCCAACAATATCAGACTTAAAATATATCAATACTGATTTATTTGAAAATTGAAAGGAATATCCATAAGGTACCAGCCTAGAAACAGAGATTAAATTTCTCGAGAAACTAGGAATATAAAAAGTCTTTTCCAATTGAAAAATAAAACCACTCCTAAGAACTAAAGTGCATGTTCCAACGCCTTCAACACGCGAACGCATCTTGTTTCCAGAATAGATGCTTTCCTCATTTCCCACTGGCTTCCTTAGGTTTGTCATACCCTGTAAGGAAGTCGAAATGTGAATTGTAGATCCAGAATCAATCCACCATGTGTTATGATTAACCTCAACCATATTTGATTCAAAACAAACATATGAGAGTGGATTACCTTTCTTAACGAGCCACTGCTGAAGCTTAGCACAGTCCTTCTTCATGTGTCCCTTCTTTTTACAGAAGAAACACTTGGACTCTTTCTTAATGTCAGCTTGGGCAGGGATCTTCCCTTTTCCCTTGTTCTTGGCTCGATCTTTGGTCTTTCTTTGGCTTGCAAAAAATGCACTTTCACCCGATTCCATAAGCAGCCTTCCCTCCTCTTGAACACACATGGTCATCAATTCATTGATGGTCCACTTATCCTTATGTGTGTTGTAGGATATCTTGAATGGTCCGTACTGCTTTGGTAGAGTGTTCAATATATAATGCACAAGAAAAGACTCAGACATCTCCACCTCTAGCTTCTTGAGTTGGGCCGTTATATCTCTCATGGCCATTATGTGCTCACGCACTCCTTTGACATTGGTGAGCCTCATTGATGAGAACTTCATTATCAGGGTGCTGGCCAACGCTTTGTCTGAAGTGACAAATTGATCATCTATGGCCTTCAGTAAGGTCCTAACGTTGGTATGCTGTTCGACTGAACCACGTATCCCAGCAGATATCTTTGTCTTTATATACATGACACTAAGGCGATTGGATCGCTCCCAGCGTTCATGTAAAGCTACTTCAGTAGGAGTGCTGGTCTCAGTCAATACGGGCTCGTCTTTCCTTATAGCATAGTCTATATCCATGCACCCTAATTGGAGGAGAACTCTCTCCTTCCAAACCTTGTAGTTCTCTCCATCCAGCTCGGGAACTTCTAGGTTAATACTAGCATGAGGAAACACTGCATATAGAAAATAAACATGCTTATGTATCTAGAATTTTTTAGGCAAACTTAATTATGTTTACCAATGTAAACATATTTTATTAATGAATCTCAGACATAAAACTTGCCTGTGGGCTAAAGTTCTAATTCTAATAAATTCATATCATAATGATAAAACTATCAAATTATATCATTTCCTAATTCCTGTGGGTAAATTAAGAAATTAATTTGATATTTTATCCTAATTAGTTATAAAATTATAATAAAAATTCCTGTGGGATAAAATTTACCATAACCTTATAACTAATTACAATTTATGTCTAATATCATTATGTGATTTTACAAAAAATTAATTTTACTTAATTAAGGTTGCTGTGGCTAAGCCCTAATTAAATAAATTATAAATCACTTAAACATATTGGTAAAATTCTAAGCTTATTCATATTTTTAAAAATTGCAATTATCATAAGGCAACTTTAATTCCAAATAATATGAATAACTTAGCTACATGTGCTTTTAGTATAAAAATAACAAAATTATACACATTCAAAATGAGCACATATACACATTCAAATCAAATTTTCATAATTTAATCATAATTTTATGATAATTTTCACAAAATTATTCAATTTAAAATTATAGCATTTATAAAAATTCCAAATTCATGAAAAATTCTCATAAAATCCAAAATAATGAGAAGTTTTCATAATTATATTAATTTTGTGAAAATAATTCAATTATTCATAAAATTATGAAAATTACAGAACTGAAATTTGATTAAAACTATCAAAAATTTAATTATTTGGCCTAAATTGAATAATTTTAATTACTTAAATTAAATAAATCCTTAAGGCCTAATTAAAATAAACCAAATGCCTTTTATTTATTTAATCCACAAGCCCAAATAATTAACAAAAAGACACAAAATAAATAAACCCAAAATATAGCCCAAATAGGGGCCCAAAAACCGGATGGCCCATTGTTTTTTTTTCTTTTGATTTTTTTGACCAGTGTAACTGCACTGTTCACAGGCGGGCGCGTGAGACTCACGCGCCCGCATTATCTCTATCGGGCGCGTGTTCTTCCTCTATCGGGCGCATGTGACTCACGCGCCCGAGGCTTCTTCTTCACCCGAATGGGTGTTTTGCAGAAATTTTGGTCTTTTGACCCGATCCGGCACAAAACCCTTCAAACAATCCCGTTTTTCATGTATTTTTTTATCCCTAGAGCTTTATAACAGTAGATCTAAAATATTTGAACCAAAATCACATGAAAACAGAATGGGTTTCATAAAATCTGAGACTTAAAGTTTCAAAATATGGGTTTTTATGGCTTCTTTCTACAGATCTATAGCAAGACAGAGGTTAAACTACGGCTCTGATGCCAAATGTAAGTATATCAAACAAGCCTAACATGCTTCTACACAATATGAAACATGTTAAACAAATAAAATGCGGAAGCGATAGGATCTAACCTCCAGACATTGCACTCTGTAACTCTACTGTTGAAGCGATTTCGAATCTGACAATCTCCTCTATGTCGATCACAGGCCTTCCAAGTCTTCCAAGCACTCAAAACCTCACTAGATGATGTTTGTGTGTTTTTAGGTTCACGTACTTGGGGACTGGAAGGAGCCCTCCTTAAATAATAATGAGAGCGTGCTAATTATGACAATAAAATCATGTTTTAACCATCATAAAAGCGTGCTTTTAATAGCCAAATATTGATTTGAGATTCACCGTGAAATTATGGACCATATCCGAAATTGGTCAACCAAATATTTATTTCCATAATTATAGAGATATACTAACAATATATGCAATGCATTAATTCCAAACAAAATTTGAAATCCAAAGCCCTCGCCTTCTCTCCTTAGTTTCTTTTCTTAAAAAAATAAAAAAATTTAAAGAAAAAAATTATTTTCTTATCGTCGAGCAAGAAGAAAAGTCAATGTATAGCATTACAAATATTTAAAGAAAGGGCTACATATATATTGCAAATTAATTAGCTCATGAATTTTTATATATCAAATGTTCAGGATAATATTTTTCAATTAAATCAAATGCGTGGCTGTTTTTTAGTGCTATAAATACATCCTAAGATGCGGTCCATGAGAAGAAAATGATGATTCAATGGGGAAATCAAGACTTAAAAAACTTAAGATTTACGGTTTAAGTCATATAATATCAACAGTTTTTTTTGTCAAAATCTCTTTATATCCGAAGGTCATTTTGGGCCTCGAGCAATCTATAGTCAAGCTATGATTAGACCCAATATGAGAGAGCTCTCCCAATCATTAAAAAAAAACAATTGTTTTTTTAATATAATATTAACTAATAAACCCAAATACAAAATTCAAGTAATCTATTATAATTTAAAAAAATAATAAGCTGATACAATAAACAAAAATTAGAAAAAAAATCTGTAACATAAAAAAAAATCGTTATTTAAGTTGAATATCACATATTTTCAACAAAATTTTGTAATTGCGATCTCATAGCATGTTTAATTTTTATGATTAATTCTATACATTAGTTTAAGTTAAGAATTCTAACTTTTAGATAACAAGGTATTTAAATTGATGTAAACATAAATAGTTAAAATTATTAACAAAAATGCTAAAATAAACTCAATTGAATTTTTAAGCATAATAGAAGTTTAATTAATTAAGATTTAATAGTGATCTACAAAAAATGTCTCTACGTCGAGGAAATTACCAAGTTTTTTTAATGGTTGTTTACTTATATGCATGTAAGCTTAATTAAACTGCTTAAGAGGGCCATTAATTTTTACAACTAATTGAGTAAAAAACTAAAAAAATAATATAGTCAAAAACTGATATGGATTATTTACTTATTAATTAGTAAAAATTATGTAACTTTAATTTTTTATTTTAACAAAAAATAATATAAGATAATTTTTAAAAAATGTTGATATAAGAAAGAAAAGATTTTAAGTGCGTGGCCCCAGATTGCGATCTTGGTAACAATTAAGTTAGGGACTGAGGGAGGTTACTTGCACTTTTCTATATTTCTATTTCAAGTATTTACTTACAAATCAAGGAAATACTAAGGTTAGCTTATAAATTTTTAATTAACAAAAATAATTTTTAAAAAATGTTGATATAAATTAAAAAAAAAAGATTTTATGCGCACCCTTGGTCGCGTTCTTGTTAAAAATTTAGTTAAGGGCTGAAGGAGGCTACTTGCACCTTTTTATAATTCTATTTCAAGTATACTTATAAATTATGAAAATTTTTACATTAAGATTGATTTACTGGAACGTTAATTTATTTTATTTTTATTGATACTTAATTTACATTTATTTTGCTGAGCAAAAAAAATTACGTTTATTTTCTTGTTAAAAGTATATTAAACACACGAGAATAAATGTAAAATTTGTGTCAGTGGACATAAATACATGAAAATAAAAGTAATAATAAATATATGATAATAAGTGTAAACACGTGAAAATAAATGTATATAAACAAAACAAGTATAAACACATAAAAAATAAATATAAATTTAATATCAACAAACATAAAATTAAGTTTACATTACAACGATAGAATATCTTATTACCGACTACAATTGCAATTTACAAACATGGTCTTTTTATTTCATTCAGATCAACTTATTAAATAAAGAAAATAAACAAATGAAAAAGAAATAAACAACTTGATAGCCCCCCTCCTGAGGCGAGACTGGCACTGATCGCAGAAAGTACGGGAATTACCTTCACTAGGAATGTTAAGTGTAATAGTATCAGCTTGTATTCGCAAGCAGCAAGTTTTTGAACTCTGTTTGTAAGACTTTATTTTTAATTCACCAAAAAAGAAAAAGAAATATACGAAACGAAATCAAGGCCACTTACTAGTAAATTGAATTCAGTCATATGATATGGTAACAATAAACTAATTAAAGCAAATAACTGATCAAAAAACAAGGAGAAAAATAATTAAAAACTCTCGAAATCCGAATATAGAATTAGACACAAGTTGGATGATGGTAAATAAGAGAAACAGAATGTAACCAAAAAAAAAAAAATAAGAGAAACAGAAAGCCGAGGAACCCAAGCTTGCAAGTTAAAAAAAAAAAAAATAGGGAAAACTTCTCTCCTTTGCACATCCCTAGAAAAGAAGATTGACAAGAAAAGTCAAGAATTTCATTTCTAATGATCTTTTTTACCATCAAAGATGGGAATTTTTTTTCTCACATGGGCAAAGATGAGCTTAAATAATTTTTTCCACTTGAAAGAAAAGAAAAGAAAAGAAAAGAAAAGAAAAGAAAAGAAAGGGCAAGTCCCATCCTGAATCAATCTCCTCACTGAGTTTTCCATTCATGTCTGATGGACGTACTTGTTTAAACTGTTGAACCTTCTGTTCCTCAGCTTTCTGTCCCATCCACCAAAATTCCAAAAGGAATGTGGGACTCACACCGTCTGCTCCCAATCCAGCGGCACTGTCTTTTACTCTTTTCCTAATCTTTGTCTATTCTGGTAAATAACAAGAATAAATAAAAAAAAAATCTCTCCGCACATGCAATTGCAATTCAAACGAGAGAATAGTTTATAGCAGGACCTTGAATCCCATGAATGGCTTTGCACAAATTAAGCTAACTTAGAAACAGTAGTTGTAGTAGTAGTAGTAGTCTATGTATGTATTTGCTTCAAGGTCTTGCCATAAACTCCCTTTTTGGCTTCTCAAAAGGAAGCGTTGTTGTCCCCTGACCAATCAAACAGACTAAACGGATCCATCACTTTCTTTTCTTTCTGCTCATCTTGATCTATACTGAATCCTTGTGGAAACATTATATTGAGAGGGTCAACCTCTAACTCATCCAAATCAGCGAAAAAATCCTCCGATTGCTGGGAGTCTGGCAATGCAGGCCTGTAAGTTTGAAGAATCCCTTCGCCAAATTCAGCATCATCTATATCCAGCTGCTTCTCAATGTCCTCAATCTCTTCTTTGACTGATGCACTTGCAGTTGAGCTAGCAGCAACAGCGGGAGATAACGCATCATTGCTGCTCTCTTTAAGCTCTTCCTTTGGGTTTACTGTATTCTGGGGCTGAGAACTTGGGGAGCTGATCTTGGACGCAGAAGTATTGTTTTTGGACGGCTGAGACCTTGTTGAGCCTGCAAGAGCATTTCTTTGGGTTGGCCACGGATGATTGTGCTCAGATGTATAGGTGATAACCAGCATATTGGGATCAGTTCGGCTTCGCTCGACTTGCTTCCTCGCAGAGCAGCCTTTGGAACTGCTGCATCTGTAGTAGCCCCTGGAATACAGCTCAGAAGAATCAATTATTGCCAATTCATGCAGTCTCATTGTTAGATATCAAAGCCGATAGAAATGCATAAATTGGAATACAACATCTTCGAAATGCAGTAGTAAGCAACAAGATAGTAAAGCAAAGAAGAAGAACATTGGTTATTTACGTTTGCTTAGTGAAAGCATTAGAGACAATCGTGTATTGGTGATGATTATGAAATGTGCTTCATTTCGGTTCAGTTTTGGGAACATATACATAAATGCATGCAAATATATGTATGCAGTTGTTCTCATACCAAATTTTTTATTTGAACAGAATTTTTTTTTAATTTAATAAAAAAATCATTTTATTGTTTTGATTTTTAAAAATTTCATTACGAAATAATTGCGTGTATGTGTATATGTTTTGTTTTTATGTGTCTCTAGCGTGAAATTTCTCCGACATGACTGGAGTGTATCAAAATCACTTTTTATTGTTACCCATTGAGAAACATTATAACAAAACAAGAACATGATTTCTGATGCAGCTTCTGAGCTCAGAATATAGCAGAATAGGACTGCAGCTTTAGCTTCTTAAACTTAGTAGATCAACAATGATAGCATAACATATCAAACTAGCTTGTAATTTAATGTATACCTTGGATAAGGAGAACCTTTGATGGGTTTCTGCCCATACTTTCTCCATGCCCACAGATCCGAGGGAACTACTTCTCCACTAGACCTGCTGTTTGCAGCCGCTGGTGCTGGAATACAAACCACCTTCTTCACCTGGCTCTTTCTGCACATTCATATCCACAGCTAATGTAAATTGTAAACAAGTAGAAGGGAAAGAAGATGGTTCCATTATTGAAAACTTGACTTTAACATTAAAAAATTGTAAGAATGTTGTTTGTTGGAGTTATACTTTTTGGGCAGCTGGGATACGCAGTCATGTTTTGGATATTTTCCCTAAAGAAGGTGAAAGCGATAGTACAATATTCTAAAGGGGAAGAGCAATGAACATCGTTCGATCGATCGGTATCATTTCTGGTGGGTTAAGGAAATAAAAGTACACGAAAGCTCAGGTAACTACATGAAAGCTAAGTTTGTGAATGTAATTACGAAACCCAATTAAGTTATCTATGTACTTTTTCAGGGTTTGTTCAAAAGCCTGTCAGGATTCTTACGTTTTCGGATTACTATGAACTTCACACTGAGCAAAACTCACCTGGATGGCTACTTTTCCAGTATGAACAGTTAATAATAATGACAATTAATTAGTACAATAAACCCTTATTTCTCACATCTCATGGCTCAATGATTTTATGGAGAGAACCCCAAGCTCCAAAAACTTCATTAATTAATGCATCATGGCTCTTAATTAATGAGACAAAGAAGACCAATAAAATATAGTACAACTACTGGCTTTTTAGTTAATTAACGAAGTTGAGTTAGAGAATTAAATATTACCCTAACCTTCGCTTGATACCCAGATTCCGCGGAGATGAGATCTGCAATGGGCTGGTGTTATCAATCAAGCAACTTTTTGAGCTGTTGGCCTCAATCATGTCGCTTGGAAGCACGGCAGGCGCCTTAATTCCCCTCGGTGAAACACCAGCTGCCACCACCGGCGAATCACAGGGCGACACAGGTAGCCTACTAGAGCTGGGAGAGATCTGAATCCGAGAAAAGATGTTGCAAGGACTTCTCATATCATCTTCAAAAATCTTGCTATGACCAAAACCAACAATATTACTTGCACCAGAAAAGTTTGAAGTATTTTCCACGCTAGTGCTGCCGGTGTTATCAATCATATGATCAGCTGAATTAGGGCTGCCAAAGTAGGTTGATGAAGCAGCTGCGACGTTAAGCTTATGAAAAAGTGGATCTCTCATGGTGGAGAAAGGGTCGCCAAAAGCGTTTACTCTATGATCTTCCATGGCTGACGATGAAAAATTCAATGGATCGGAGGGGAATTGCTGCCAGCTTGAAGCGGGAACAGTATCTGAGGCTTGAGCAGAGGCACACCCCATCGGCCCACCACTTGCCCGAACTATATCGTTCAAATCTCCTTGGTAATTCTCCATTTGTAGCCCGAAGACGCTGCACATGCTATATTAATGCAAAAAATACATGTAAAAAACACCTGATTCTATCTACATATCTATAGTCTCTCCTCTCCCTCTGCTCACACACGTTAAACAAATGCAAATTTTCTCAAAGTGTTTGATTTTTTAAGGTAAGACTGGAGATGGGTTTTGGTTATGAGGATTCAAGCAAGCAAAGAAACAGTTTTTTTGAAGTTCTGATCAAGCTTAATTGGAAAACAAAACCGATCGAAGCTTTTTCTTCTCACTAATAACGAACAAAACAAAGAAAGAATGGTTTTTGCTGTTTTGAAGAGAGAGAGTCGCTGACTTTTCATACAAAACTGCTCTTCTCTGTGCGCAATAACAAGTTAAAGAAGATAGCACAAGAGAAATAATATTAATAATAATAATAATAATAAAATTAGTAATTAGTAATAAACTAATAAATAATAAAGTAATAAGGCCTTCAGCCGGGGGATTTTTTATCTATAGGCTTGTTTGTCTGTCTGGGTCAAAATTTATGCAACTTCTTCGCTGGTGTTTTTTCTTCTATGTTTGAGATGAGAACTCAAGGCTGCAGAGCAAATTTTTTTTTTTCCATTTTTGTCCTTGCTCGAGTGATGGGAAAGTAAAGAGGCGGCACGTAGCCCCGTTTCTCGGAGCAACGTTTCGGGTTACGATTCGTTTCATCTTTCTTTTGGGTTATTATTATTATTGTTATTATTATGGTTCTCTTAATTTTAGGGTTTTGAAATTTAGAGTTACAGGTTTTGGTTTTGGTACAAAGAAAAATAGGTTGGGAGGGAAGGAAGGAATTATGAAAGAAATTGAAATATATCCATTAATTTTGGAAGGACTGATTTTGAGTGAATCGAAGAAAAAAAGGAAAGAAAATAAAAAAGAGTTAATAATTACTTATATTCTATTCTATTTAGTGATTTTAGGATTTAATTTGTTTCAGTTATAGTAGGCTTAAATTTTTCCAATAAAGTGTAACAAAAAAAAAATTCCAATAAAGATTGATTTTTTATTATCTGTCAAAAATCAAAATATTACAAAAATAAATTTCCAAGATTGGAAACGTACGTGTACTTCTAGCAGCTTCAAAAATTAATTACTTTTTAAGTTGAAATTTCTAAGTTTTTCGTTTGATTTATTTGTAAAAAATTAAAAACACACAAAGAAAAAGCAAAATAAACAGAAACTTTAAATAAATTTTGATTAATAAAATAATTTTATAAATTAAAAAATTTATAATTTATATCAAATAACATATATGACAGATATGATAAAAAATAATAAATAAATTAAATAAAATCAGCACTGACATAAAATGAGACTAGCTTATCATATACATTGACTTCTTAATTTGAAGATTTTCTCCTTAAAATTTTCGGAAAATAGAAAGCCTTTTCTTTGTTCGGAATTTAAGAATCTTTTCTTCCTCGAGTGGAGTGAATGCCTAGTATTTTAATTGAATTAGAAGCAGTTAATGTTCCAAAAATATATGCATATTTAGTAGTTTACTTGTATGTTATTGTTATCCTCTTAGCTTGCTAACACTGCCTCAACGCAGGGATCAGTAAAACTTGTGAATAATGAAGAAGCTGATTGGTTATCCAAACAAAAAATAATAAATAAATAAAGGATATTTGATAATAATATTATGACATCTTTAAGTTGATTAATGTTCTCTTAGTCGAAAATGCCAATAAATTGAAATCCTTCTTGATTTTAATTGAACTACAATTAAGGGAAAATAAGTCATTTTCAACAATAAACAAAAATCAACAAAATTGCAGGTCCTTCCTTGAAGTCATCAGCATACATCGTGGTCTCAACAAATTCTCTCTCCATCTATAATCTATCTATCACTTTTTGCCCTTTGGGGGGTCTATTGATTATTGATTATTGCATTATTTCAGAAAAAAAAAACTCCTAAAAGTTTTTATAAGTTCAATTATTAGACCTATCCAATAATCCAGTTATACATCCAACTTCGAAATCTATTTGATATTTGAGAGGATTTAAGCAAAAATATTAAATTCGTTAAACAAGTTTGAATTACAAAATGATATTCATTTAAAAAATAAATCAGGTATTGAGTACTCCATTGAAGGCTCATGTTTCACTTGATCCAACAACTGTATAATATATCATATAAAAAGATAAATATATATAATTTTATAGTGTAGACATTCAAAAATATGTTAGGTTATTCATATTTCAGAGTTTTACAAAAATGTAAAAGAAATAAAAATAAATAAAAGGGAACTATGTTTTTGTTTTTTTTTATATAATTTTTGGGCAGACTTGGCTTGTAATATTTATTAATTTGAACAAGTCTTGGTACAATTTGAAGTCTGATTTTTTGGATTGGACCAAACTTGAATAAACATGTAAAATGCTGATACCATTTTTAAACCTCAAACCATGGACACAACTCTTAGAAATTAACACATCAATTTAACTAATTGTTTTGTCAAATGTTTTATATATTTTTGAAGAAATTAATAATGAGGTTATATATATATATGATGCTTTGACAGTGTATAGTCTCTACTCTCTATACATTGTCAATGCAACAGAGATTGACACCTTATAAATAAATCCTTATAAACAAATTGAAAAAAATTATTTGTATATATTTTTTAAGGTTTGACATTTTTTCAAATTGTTTATTGATAAGTTGTTAACCTCTGCTGCATTGACAGTATTTATACACTGTCAATGCATATATATAAACTCTCTCTCTATATATTAAGAGTTTATACATGATACACTAACAATATATAATTTCTGTATAGTTTCTATACACTGTCAGTCAATTATGATATGACACATCATATGGAAGTCCTTAAAAAAAATTAACAAAGTTTTTAAATTTATTTTTAAGGACCTATATACTTTTGGACTTTGTTCATTAATGAGCTGTTATCCTATTATTCACTGACAGTGTACATAAGCTATACATTGTTCATTGCACTGTTAGTGCATCATATATAAGCTCATATATTAATTGCAATCTTTTAAGAAT
This sequence comes from Heritiera fomes, assembly GCA_032173925.1. Classification (NCBI taxonomy): domain Eukaryota; kingdom Viridiplantae; phylum Streptophyta; class Magnoliopsida; order Malvales; family Malvaceae; genus Heritiera; species Heritiera fomes. Next base: position 1,255,733 of record JAPDPM010000010.1, on the reverse strand, counting down.
TGAATTGGAGGCTGAATTCACTGATTCTAGGTTCAAACAATTTAACTGTTAAACATAATTGGACTATTGAGTTTTTATATACTTTTATAAAATTAAAAAATGAAAATTAAAAAAAAGAAAAAATATAGAAAAATAAATAATATAAAAATTACCCCAAAACAACTAAAAATATTAAAAACAAAATTAAATATAAAAACTTGAGCACAATGTTGCAAGTAACAAGTTAAAACAAGAAAGAACATAGATATTAAGCACAAACCGAGCCTACCAACACTCCTCGGCAAGCAAAGGGCTAGTTTTTTTTTTTGTTACAAGGAAAATAACATATCCTAATTTATTCTAAACTTCTTAGGAAACATAGCACCTCTTGTATTGCTAGTAAAATCCATTTCACACAACTTTGAGGATTTTGAAGCCATTCGTAGTCCCCCTCCATAATACATGTTGATTTTGTTGTGGTATTGTTGGAATTTTTCAAGTAGATACGCATTTCAAACTGAAATGAGATTAATGTGGAATTAAATCACACACAAAAGAGACAAAATTAACTTGGTTTGGTCCAAATGCTTACATCCACGTACAAGATAGAAAAATCCACTATAAACCATAAAGATTACAAAGAGTACAAATCACCCCAAAATAAACAATAATTCAAGCCCCGAAACAAACCTATTTTCCCTGCTCCATAATGTTAACACGGTATTTTCTTCAACTCTTCCCCAAATTCCTATAAACCCATTTTTTAAGCGGAGATCACATAGTGATTACATCTTTTTGTGTCTCTCTAATTCTAGAGACTCCTTTATATTTATAGCTTATTACTTGGTCACTAAGCTACTCATTAAGTATATTTAATAATATAATTATTACAAAAAAAATACTCATTAATATAGAATTTGAGTCAATACCTATCAAATCTCCGCATTGACTCAAATTCTTTCAAAATATTTATTCCATTTGCAACTGGTACTTTGATATAGCAAATCTTTTCTTACATATACTCGATCTCACGAACACAATCTACAATAATAAATTTCCTGAGCCAAATCATCATATTTGCTTTATACTTCATGATAATTCTAAAATAATAGCTGTGATACCTTTTTTGAGATTTTTTTAAAGCAGATACGTATTCAAAACTTAGATGATATCAATACCGAATTAAATTAACACATAAGAGATAAGATTTAATATAGTTTAGTCCAGGTGCTTACATCCACAGATAAGAGAGAAAATTCATTATATAAAGAGTACAAAACAATCTAAACAAACACTAAGCTAAGCCCCAGAATAAATTTAGTTTCCTTACTCTAGAGTGTTTATTCGATGTTTTTTTCAACTCTTTTTGAAATTCTTATAAACCTCTCTCTCACGTGAAGATCACATAGTGATTACATCTCTGTTTGTTTTTCTAATTCCATAGACCATTCTATATTTATAGAGCCTCATTACTTGATCGCCAAGTTACTAATTAATTAAGTATATTTAATGATATATTTATTACCAAAAATATACTCATTAATATAGAGTTTGAGTTAATATCTAACAGGCATCCGCGGCAAAATTCCCTTCCCTAACTATATGTTGGAACTTACATCTTCTTGGTTTTCTTGATAGTTCTCTAATGTCCCCTATTATTCCACCAAGCGGATGAAAGTTGGCGTACGCAAATTGAAATAGCTCAATTATTGTCTTAGCAATCAATTCACAAATCAAGTCCTTAGGCACCTTTTGTCATGCCAATAACAACCCACAACTTATAGTGTGCAGCTCTACAACCACATTTGTACAGACACCAAGATGAGTTCTAAAGTCCCTAATCCATTCTCTTGTGTTGGACCTTATTACACCACTAACCTCGATACACGGGTTCCCAAGAGAAGATCCATCAGTACTATTTATATTTGCAATTCCTTCCTTGGTGCCGCCCAACACACATCCACTAACTTTTTAGCTGAACTTCTCACATACTATGTGTATCTCATCTAATCCTGTCCTTGTACAGTTAACCAACATATCAGTGCTCAGGTCTATGTATTCCTATGCCTTGAAAATCATGTCACACCTTTTTGTCCATAATCTCCACACAACACAAATAAACGCACACCTTTAAGTTAACCTCCACCTTTCTCTTTTACAGAGTTTTGTCAAGCCATTCTACTAAAGTCCAATTGAAGAAATTTTTCAATTGATTTAGTTTCAAAATTCTGCTCCAAACTTGAGATGCGTTACTACAATCTCGCAGCACATGCAGTGTCGTTTCTTCATTTCATTTGCGTCCTGCACTGTTAGGTGAGTTTGCAAAACTCCAGCAGAACCGTAAGCTATTAATTAGTAGCTGATCTCTTCTTGTCAACCACAAGAAGTGTATCCATCTTTGTGGTGTCGGAAGCTTCCAATTCTAACCAATGTTCATACTCTTCTGTTCTATTTTGAGCTTATAATCATCTTATAAGTTGACTTTAAGGCTCCATACCCACCTATCGTCCATTTTTCTTGCTATAGGGAGTGCTATACCAACCACTTTGAGTGCAATATCCACCGGTAGATGAGTGAATAATAATCAACATTCCATTCCCCTCCATCCATCATATAATAGCTCACTTTCTCCATTTTATCAATAGATTTGGGCAAGCCATCAATTTGCTCTATAATCAGTTTGTCTAGCCAACAGTTAGTCCAAAACACATGTTGAAAGGCCATCTCCTATTCTCCTCTTCAACATTGTAGACATTTTACATGCTACAAATAAATTCTTCCAAGAATGAGACCAGTTAGTTCTTTTTATTTCAACCATGTTAATAGCTCTCACCACACCACCATGTATTCCATATTTTGCCTTTAGTAACCTAGCCCAAAAACTATTTAGCTTAGTCACCATTCTCCAGTATGTCTTTTGCATTAAAGCCATATTTTGACCATGCATGGTGTGTAAGTCAAGTCCTTTGTTAGCTTTTGGCATGCAAACTTCCTCTCAATTTACTAAGGCAACACCTTTTCAAGAATTATCCCCTCCCTACAAGAAACTTCTGTTTAATTTATCTATATTTTCATTTTTAGCTTTCAATAATGTTGTTGTTATCATCTGGTACTCTAGCACAGTAAATTTCATTGAGGTTATCAACATTGCTCTCCTAGCTAGGCTCAAACACTTAGCCTTCCACCTCGAAAGTTGACTACGTATTAACCTTTTCCACAACCTCTTTGTATGTGTTCTTTGTTACCCTTCCTTGTATTAGCAGTTGTGATCATGAGCTTGTGTTTTATGATCGAGAGACTCTGGAATCCACTTTATCTCTCACTTAATTGTTATTGCACGTACCAATAATATTTTAACAGAGTGATTAAAGAAAAAATTGTGACATAATATAGAACTTGAATTCAAGCTCAAAAAACCTCAATCCTCAATTATATATAAAAAAATTGTTATTGCACCCACTTTCCACTATGTACAAAAGGGAGCTTCTTTTAATAAATAAATAAATAAGCTTAAGTTTTAAAAGATTTGAGCTCATCATTTTGAAGAAAGAATTTGTTTTGAACAATTACGTGTGAAGATCCGAAGGAAGGTTACTTTTGAGATGAGAATAAAAATAATATTATCAATAATAATTAATCAAGGTTAAAAAAGGTGTTTCACTATATTGAGATTGAGGGAAATAAGCTTATGTCGGGATGATTAAGGACAAAGATCAGTTGCAAGAGCGTAGACTAATTAAGTTACAGTATTAATTAAGGTTTCAGTGTTTTGTTGTTTTGTAACTAAAGTTGGAAGGTTAAATAAAGGTCAAATATTAAGTTAACTTGCATTTTGGACTCTGGCTTTTGGCCTAAAAGTAGGGTTTTTCCTTTTTTTTTTTTTAATTTAAGAGAGGCGTGATCTCGGCTGTGACATCTTTAAACATCGGTGATGCTTTAATATGAATCCTTGGTTAAAAGTCACGTTTGATTAGACATTTTGATGTTTTTTGAGATTGGGGTTTCGCCATTAGCTACGATGGTAACGTTTTTCTAAAATTCTGAATTTCTTACAATAAAGTAAAGATATGTGCTTTATAAATAGAAAATATTGATGTTGGGGGATTGTGGAGGAGAGAGAGAGGGATTGAGTTGAAGTTTTCAATGGGCCAATGATGATACAGGGAAGTCACCGACCCCATATGTTTGATGAGACATTTTGAGAATCTACTGTGTACCTCTCTCTCTACCCAATCTTTTTGGCTCTAGCCTTCGGCTTTGGACTCCATTAAAGTACAAGCGTTGCCTACCAACCATCTCCTCTCTCTCGTTTTTAGAAGATAAGGGATTTTTTACGGCTAAAATTGGACCACTTACGTATATTAATTTGTTAATATTCATATTATAACTATATATACATACACATAATGAATTAGAATTGGTACAATTGATTAAGATTTGATTTTTGAATTTAAAATATTCAGATTCAAATTATTATAATATTTAATTGATAAATAATATGTAAATTTGAAAAAAAATCATAAATAAAAATTAAATAAATTTGTAAATCTCAACTTCTATACTTCTACATTAAAAAAAAATCACACACATATACATACACATACATACATCTATGTATTATATATATAGTCTTTTTGACCATCAAGGTGATTAATTAAGGTAGAGATGCTAACTGCTAGGATAGCTAGTTCTTCCGTATATCAGTACTTTTTATTGCCATAGGCATTAAATGTTTAACTTGTCCTCCGAAGATGATGCTGTCAACTTCCAATGATAAGAAAAAGGAGAATTAATTTGAAATTAATTACTTTAAATTAAGCTGAGAGTCCAGTCTAATAAATTCTCCACGTGAAGCTAGGAATTTTAATTAAGGAAATGCAAGCAGCAATGCAGTCGCAGAGATATAATATGTGGAGAGCTTATCTTTATTGCAATGTCAGCTATATACACCCAAAAAACAAAACCCAATTATCAAGTTGCTTTCAATGGTGATCTTCTACCAAGTTTTCATGTTTTGTCTCTTTCCTGGACAAGCTAGCAGTTTTAATTACACGAAGCTTTTTAAAATATTGACCACTGGGATTTAGTTGGTGGTCCATTGTCCCAGAACAAATTAAACCCTAGCTAAGTTGTAATTTAGTTTTCTTTTTTTCTTTTCTGAATCATGATTGGAATTCAGACAACACTTGCCCCACGTTCCTGCATGACAACCCCCGCCCCATAAGAGAACAAATTTAACTGGGATTCTCTGATACTATACAGGTTTTTTGTCTTCTTACCACCATCTTGTCATGTGAAGCTAGCAACTCCATAGTTTAATCACTTTTATTTTATTAAAATCGCCAATCCTTCTTCCACGCTGACGAATGCTTGCCGCATTAAAATACTCAGAATTAGATGTTGGTGTTGAGCTAGCTGCACGCCAGACACTTGCCTAAACCTCTGACGCTGCTTCACGTCACCGTCTACCGGCAGCCTCACCGGTTACACCGTCACAGCCGTCTATACCTGTCTATGTATAATAATAATTGCCACCTGTATTTAATACATAAGTATATACTAAATTATATAGTAGAAACTAATGACAATGCGGTTCTAGGAACTTTTAAAATAATTGATCAACATATGCTACAGTGATAACGATCTTTAGAAGAGAATTGCTACATTGTATGAAGAAGGATCGGATGGACCAGTGAAGGAAGGCCAAATTACAGCAAATGGTATATTTTATTGGCTTCAACATGTCTTGCGAGTGACTCTAGCATAGATTACCGAAAATATGGAGGGTTCATATGGGTGGGATTCCTGTTTCTCACCACCAACTACAGTGCATACCTAGGTTAGATAGCAGCTATTGAGTAGGCTTAGTTATAGCTATGGAATTGTACTTGGCTGTGGGCCATTGCATGCATTATATCATATGAATTCAACTTCAACAAAGAGATCTAGATGAGCTCCTTTCAAGATAATGTAATCCTCACTTTTAGAGATCACAAGTTTGATTGATGATCATAATTAAGTTAAATATATATTGGGAATTGCAAAATCATCATCTTTCTTAGTCTGTAATTAAATTAAGGATTTAGCTTGAGTGGCACGTGGCCCTTTCCCATGTGACATAAATGACTTTACTTCCAATCAATGAGAAGAAGCAAAAAAATTTTTGGTCCAAATTAGAAGAATAATTAGAAAATACTCTCTCTCTATCTCTTTTATTGTACTCTTAATTAATTTTGTTGGATTTCAAGATCCCATGTTCCTTTAAGTGCTTTTCAAGTTGAGAAAAGAAAACCATCTTTTCATAATTTCTATCCTCTTCTTAATTGCATGAGGTCTTTTTTTATCCACGAGTACAATGATAAATCCAGACCGTGGGATTACTTCATGGATTAATGTGGCATAAGAATTAAGATGAACAGGATTTGGAAGGCTGATGCATGGGGTTTTATTTGTAGTCGGGCATGTCATGCAACAATTTTATTTGGGTTTCTGTCTCTGCCAGCCAACTTGTTTCATTACTTCTTAGGTCTCAATTTGTTGCTATTAAATTGTCTCACATGTATATGTATATGTGTAAGCAACAAAAGTACAAATTCAGCACTTTTCCTGCAATTCTTATTTGGAGGGAGGGTATGTTCACTCTACTCTATTCTAATTTTGAAACTCTTCTTTTTTTAATTATTCGTACATACATGGGATTAATTAGGAAGCCTAAGACTAAAAGATCCTTCTTCTTTTTTTTATACAAAGTAAACTGCAGTTGAGAAATAAGAAAAATGATACATGTGTTGGGATTTGAATTCTAAATTTAAAGTAAATCATTTCTCTACATAAACGAATTAAACTAAATCATGGGTTTTTATTTTATTTTTAGCTATTATTTTTTTTTGAGAAGTGGAAAGCATTAACAAAGTGGAGACCACAAAACTATACTTGTTGGCTTAAAGACATGCCGTTAATATTTGGATATAATAGTTTATATACATACAGTTCTATCATCTACAAGCTACATCACTTTAGAGTTGTCTCAATTCAAGCCGAGTATTTTTTGTGAAGTTAAGCTTGAGTCTTACCAGGCCCAACTCAACATTTTCATAGCTAAGCCGAAGAGCGACCACACCCACCCATTGAAGAAGCAAACTGTATCTTGTTTCCATATGTTATTGTAAATTCATGTTGTTTTGGTTTCGTTGGTGAATAAAAAGAAAGTCAATCAATATTTCCTTTATTACGACTGTAGGTATCATTGAGGCTGTGCCATGTGCTCGAAATGATGAATTTGGATTCCGAAAAAGCAGTTGAGGGATAATGGGGCTCGGCCTAGAATGTCAGTTTTTTAGATAGGGGATGGGCCGGTGGGATCGTAGTCAGGGCTAAAGCTTCACTAGGCCTACGCTCGACTGCATTTGCCCTTTTGAAAGCTGGAGAAGGTTTTGGGGCTGAAAGGGGTGTTGCAGTTGTGGCCAACTTAAGTGCCAGAGGAGTCGATTCCGTTGGATAAAATTCTCTCAAGTCTCTATAGGATGACAATTTTTTCTGACAAACTATTGGGAAAAAGGTCAATATACATGTTTCTTTCACCACGAATATCATGCACTTGCAACACAAAACATCAGGACAATGGCAAGCTCTTTGCCTGGGATGGTCAGGAAATTTCATTTGATTTAATTTAAATAAACAAGAAGCTAATGACTGTCAAATTGTCGCATTTTATTTATAGCTACTGTACCTTTTATTCTTTTAGCTTTCTTTGTTGCTTTGATTTGGTAGACTCGGATCATATGATAGCTACTGTTGCTTGCCTTTTAGTTTTCAAAAATTTCACCTCTTTGTCACGTAAAAACAGATTACTGGTTTAGTGATTGGAAATTTGTAGATGTCTTTGCTACTAACAGAGAGTAGCTTTGCAAAGTGCAAGAAATTAAGATGAATTGCCAAGGCAAAATGCAAGAAGTGAACTGATATAATCCCACTAAAGCCAACTTGTGACTACATCGTAAAGTCAAAGTTGCTGACTGTAAAGACCAACAGTAAAGTTGTCTTAACCGTTTAATCCGTTTTATTTCATCTGATAATCTAGCTAGCTACGGGGCTTCTTCGATGGTCATTGCCCCAACATCATCATAATTTAGAGAATCCTGCAGAGTTAATAACAAAAAAAATGATTAATCATAATTCTTATGCGCTACGAAGATGGAGAAATGTCGAATAGTACTACTCACGTCTCGCAATTGGTGTTGATGGAGACAGGGAAACCAACTTTAATGTTGCAAGCTTCGGGAATCTTGCTCAAGAACCTGTCCTGAATTCCCAGTGACTTAGCGCCAGCCTTCAAGCATCGGCAGATAGCCTTCTTATCATCCACCGATTTTACTGTTTGAGCAAGCTGCTGCAGCCCAGTGCAGCATGCGGCAGAGGGCTTAGGATCCTTGCCAGTTGCAAAGCCCACGCACACAGCTGCCTTGGCATCCACAGTAGGACATGGAACCGCCGCCTCACCAAGGTTGGCAAGGACAAAGAGGAATGGGAGTAGAAAGAGCATGGACAAGAACAGGTTCTTCATGGTTGCTTGTCTGTGGGTAGCTGGATGGATTTGAGTTGTATGGGTTGATGAAAATTGGGTTGGGGTGATGGATTTAAATAGGGAAAAGTCATTCGTATCATGCCTCTACGACTAAAAAGGCAGCAGAGAAGAGCAATGCGTATGTCATTTTCAAGCTTTGGGGTGCGAGAGGTTTGTGTTTCCCAATGAGATTGATCAATCTATGAAACAAAACATGTGTCATGTTATGCAATGCAAGTAATTTCACAGATATTGAACGCGAACAGAGTCTGTTGCCTTAAATTCTGTTGTGATTTTTTTTTCAATTCATTAATAGACTAAAACAGAAATTCATGAAGTTCCCCCAACAGCAACAAACTACTCTTAACAAATATCCGTATTCCAAACTCAAACAAGAAAGCCAAAACAAATCACCATATGCTTATAGAAACTTACCAAACTCAACCAAGCAAACACGCTAAATTAATGAAAGCCAGCAATGGTTGTTCCTTGTGAAATTCTGTTGCGATTCCACAAGAAAGTACCTTCTTAAGGGTCAAGCGATCTACTCATGTTTGAAGGCTCATCCAATATTTGATCAGGCCTGGATAAAAATATCTAATGTAATTATCAGATTTGGATAAAATTTTTAAGTCCATTTAAAAATCGAGTCAGGCTCAACTTGAATATAAATATTAAGATTTTTTAATATATTTACTAAATATAATATAATTATATGTATATTTAATATATTGCAAAACCTTTTTAATAGTCATTGTGACATTTCATTTAGAATTTTATTTAAAAAAAAACCAAATTTATAGTATGTTAAAATTGGGTTTCGATAATTTGATTTGATGAGTTAACCTAAGGTCAAAGCAAATTAATAATGCCTTGCATTTTTGGTCTAATGTCTACATTGATACACAGAAAGTGCTGCACCATGTACATATGCACTGGTTAAGGCTTCTTGAAGCTCTGATACATTGGACTTGATGAAGATGTCAAGACCATAATGATAGGATATTGTCGTGTCTCTTGTTTCCATTATTGAAAATTTGTTTGGATTCAAATCTAGCCGAAATATGTGAGTTCCTGTTTAGAGTCTCCACAGTAAAGAACCTGTTAGCTATAGCCTATAGGCATTTCTGTCATAAATTGACCTGGATTTTGATCAATCTCATTGGAAAGACAAACCTCACGTCACCCAAGGCATGAAAATGACTTAGCTATTCCTCTATTCCCTATTTAAATCCATCATCCCCAAGCCAACTTCCATCATCCTAGCCACGTGCTTTCAATACCAAACGAGCAAAGTTCAAAGACAACTTGCTGTCATGAAGAACCTATTCATGTCCATGCTCTTTCTACTCTCATTCCTCTTTGTCCTTGCCAACCTCGGTGAGGCCGCTGTTCCATATCCCACTGTGGATGCCAAGGCAGCTGCCTGCGTGGGCTTTGCAACTGGCAAGGATCCTAAGCCCTCTGCTGCATGCTGCACTGGGCTGCAGCAGCTTGCTCAAACTGTAAAATCGGTGGATGATAAGAAGGCTACCTGCCGATGCTTGAAGGCCAGCACTAAGTGTTGCGAAGCGGGGCTAAAATAGATTGCAAACGATTCACCAAGGATATGCAAAAAAAAAATGCAAGAAAATAATGAATAAAGACACATGATATACGTGGTTCGGCTTTTAAGTCTATGTCTACGGGTGAAGGCAACAAAAAATTTCACTATAACAAGAAGATGAAAATTACAAAAGCTTTACACTCAAGCTCATAATGCTCTCCCCATAAACCCGAGAACGATAGTTCTCAACCAAACTCCCGACTCTCTACCTTGCTTTCACTCTCGGCTTGATGCTTCTACTTACCTCACTTACATCCTTTGTATAGGTGTTAAGAGGTGGTTAAGAAATGGGATTGCATTAATTCTCACATGCAACAAGTTACTTGCTATTGGCTAATGAAGGTGGCAGTCGAAATCTTCACAACTAAGGGAGCTTGCTATTGGTTGAATACGAGGTGCTGCCCACTTGTACATTTAATGCTTGATTTCATTGGCTTTTATGAGACAGCCAACTTGCATGAGGCTGTCGACTTCAAGCCATCTTCAAGGCAAAGAAAATGAATTGATTGGTTGCATAAGTGGCAAACCTACATGCCTATTTTCAAGTCACACTTTAACACTAAGTCACTGGGAATTCAAGACAGGTTCTTGAGCAAGATTCCCGAAGCTTGCAACATCAAACTTGGTTTCCCCGTCTCCATCAACACCAATTACGAGACGTGAGTTTATATATATATATATATATATATATATATATATATATATATATATGTATATATATACTAGTTTTTTTTGACATGTATAGTAAGACTAATTATTAAATATAAATTTTAATTTTGATTGTTGAATGCATATGCAGGATTCACTGAGTCATGACAGAGTTGGGACAGGCAATAATCATTGAAGAAGCCCCTTAGCTAAGCTAGGTTTAAGTATTGGCTGAAATAAAAATGGTTTAAATGTGGTTAAGACAATGTCACTGTTGGTCTTTGCAAACCCGGGCTTTGCCTTGACGATGATGATTGATGTATTCACAAGTTGTTTACTTGGTTTAGTGGAATCAGATGAGTTTAGTTCATGTATCTTGCTCTTGTGATTTGGCAAATTTGCTACTCTTGGTTTCTCTCTTACATACGTTTAGATTTAATTTATCACAAACTCCATCACTAATTCTATAATTTCTTACAAGTTCAATCCAACCGCTGTCATATTAAAAGTAACTATGGCACATAATATAGCAAACATATCTACATTTATTATCAATTGATTTTAGATTGTATGTCTAAAAAATTTAAGATGTTAAATTTTAAATATGAATATTTGTGGATGAAAATAGTAATAAAGAGAAGAAAAAAAACATAAAAAAAAAAAAGAGAAACCTGATATTATAGTGAGTTATATGTAAGTGAGAAAGACACAAAAAATTTCATTATCAACTTTTTTTTGGTACACATGAGGAAGGGAACAAACTAATTAACTGCACAGACTCTAGGTAAGCCTAAACTCATAACATCCAATGCAATGAGACTACCTAAACCAGTAGGCATAGTGTCCAAAATTTGTAGATCATAACCACTGTTATGAAAGGATGAATCTTTTCATACAAGCTTCAGCTGTTAACAATATGTCTTTAGTTGCCAACCAAAGGAAATATTTGACTCTAGGAGGAACAGTCAACTTCCATAATTGCTTCCATGAAAAGTTAGAAACAATAGACTCCAAAGCTAGGGAGTAAGTGGATTTCACCGAGAACTCCCCATTGAAGAGGTGTTCCAATAAATCCGATCTGACTCATTCTACAGAATTGGTAGAAGAGAAATTTGATTTCAAAAATCAGTAGGAAGGAAAGAAAGGTTCTCCCAATCCCACGTTCCATCACTTTTAATATATTTACCGACTAAATGATTATGATTATCAAGAGAAATCAAGTCAGTAAAATTCATGGCCAAGGGTGTATTACCGAGCCACTTATCATGCCAGAAAGATGTTAAATTGCCATTTCCAATGAGCCGAGAACATCCACGTGATACAATATCCCTAGAAGACAAGATACTGCCATGGTAGGAGACATGTCCGGTAGACCCTTAGGCTTTGTTTGATAGGAAGGATAAAAAGAAGTGATGATGAAAAATTTGATAATATAATGGTTAAGTTATAAAATAAAAAAAGTGATTATGAAAATTTGATAATCTAATGGTTAAATTTCATAATCACTTTCCTATTTTATAGTTTAACCATTAGATTAATAAATTTTTCATTTTCACCCCTTTTCATCCTTCCCACCAAGCAAAGCCTTAAAGTTGAAGAAGGATTCACCCCTAAAATATTTAGATTCCAGTATTCTAGCTCATGTTCCTTTGTTCCCGGAAGCTAATCTCCATCCCAGTTTGGATAAAAGAGCCATCTATCCTTGACTTTATCAATTAAGTATTGATAATCAGCTCTCCTTAGCCTTTTAGCAGAAATGGGAACCCCCAAGTTTTTGTTGGGGTTTGCCTTGAATTCCACATCGAAAATATAAGAGAAGTTATAAGGGCTCTTCCCTTATAAATGATGTGTCATGCTTGGTTTGTAAAGTGTCCCAAAGAGTTGTAGACACCGATAAAATAACTAGGGTTTGGGCTATTAAAAGGGTGTAGTTAGGCTTTGGGATATTGGTTAGGAGTTTGCAATTTTTCTTTCTAAAAATTGCATGGGTGGGCTTTGTTAGGAGTTTGCAATTTTTCTCTCTAAAAATTGCACGGTTGGGTTTGTAAGGAGTTTACAATTTTTCTCTTTTAAAAATTGCACAATTGTATTGTTTGATTGATTGTTAGTTTGGTTAGGTGGTTATAGGCCCAATTGGTTGGGCCAAACCACATTAAAAATTATTGTGTTTGTTTTTGCTTTCCTCTGTTTTTGTGAGTGTTTGGTTTGAGGGATATTTTTCCCAACAAGTGGTATAAAGAGCTAAAGGTTCGTGATCCTGAAGATGATGATAAAGATGAAGATGAAGATGAAGATGAAGATGAAGATGATGATGATGATGATGATGATGATTTGGAAGATGATGACCATTATGAGTTTGATGATGATGATGATTGGAAGAAGATGATGAGGATGATGGTGATGATGATGATGGAGTTATTCTTCAATTTGAGAATGGTTTGTATGTTATCGAACAGTTTGTGGAATTTGAGGATTTAAGTCAAGGGAGGATTTGCTGGGGTTTGCCTTAAATTCTACATCGAAAATATAAGAGAAGTTATAAGGGCTCTTTTTTTATAAATGATGTGTCAGACTTGGTTTGTAAAGTATCCATAAGAGTTGTAGACACCTCTAGAATAGCTAGGGTTTGGGCTATTAAAAGGGTGTAGTTGGGCTTTGGGATCTTTGTTAGGAGTTTGCATTTTTTTTTTAAAAATTGCATGGTTGGGCTTTGCTAGGATTTTGTAATTTTTCTCTCTAAAAATTGTATGGTTGGGCTTGTAAGGAGTTTGCAATTTTTCTCTTCTAAAAATTGCATGATTGTATTGTTTAATTGGTTATTAGATTGGTTGGGTGGTTGTAGGCCAATTTGGCTGGCCAAACTACATTAAAAATTATTGTATTTGTTTTTGCTTTCCTCTATTTTTGTGGGTGTTTGGTTTGAAGGATATTTTTTTCCAACAATTTTTTCCAAAATTCACACAATGTGCCATCCTAAATAGATTCTTTTTTTTTTTGGTGAAAACTAGATAGATTCTGAATACCAGTAATCAAGCTTTGAGGTACATGCTTGAATGTAAGGAATAAATTACATGACATTGCTGCATACTAGAGTACCTCTATGAGATAGAGACTAGTTTCTATTCACCCCTACTAATTGTCCGATCAATCATATCTAATAATTTTCGCAGATACAATACAAATAAATAAAGAGACAAAAGATTAGCTTGTCTAAGTTCCCTAACAGATTCGAAATTTGTAGTCAATTTTTCATTCCACAAAATATTCACCTCTGTCGAAGTGATACAGAACATAATTAATTGGATAAAAGATTAATGTAATCCCAAGTCACCAAACACTCACTCAACAAACTCTCAATTAACTCTGTCATAAGCCTTTTTCAGGTCAAATTTCATTAGCAAATCCTAAGTCAAATTTCATTATTAACTTTCTTTAAAGACTAAAGGTGTAATTTAAATGTAAATTTAAAGTCAATAAGCCTAACATATTTTACGTCAAATAATTTTAAATTTATGTTTAATTATATATTTTTTATATTGATCCAATAAGCTTACAATAAAATCAAAATTTAAGACTTTTCCATAAAATTTTCCTTAGTAATATCGATGGCATCTAAAAATAAAAAATGGAATAGAGAGGCAGCGGCAGTGTCATTACGACATTATCAATGTGGATTCGGCCCATATCCAAGGCTGTTCCCTTACTCACCTTCCAACAGTGTCCCTCAATTCGACAGGCACCACCAAACAGACTGAACAATTACAAGATTAGCAAGGCAGAGGGGAGCGCGATGGAGGCTGCTGGCTTCGATTCCGATGGCAGAGAATTCAAGAACGCTCAAGAAATGTGGAGAGAGCAGATTGGAGAAGAAGGAAATGAACCTAAGAAGAATCAGTGGTACCGTGAAGGTGTTGCCTATTGGGAAGTAAGTCGTCCTTAACTTTTGGGTCCTATAGTTGTATTTGGGTACCAAATTCATTCATAATTGGTTTATCTTGTTATGGTAAGAGAAGGGTGTGGAGGCGTCGGTAAATGGGGTATTGGGTGGATTTGGGCAAGTAAATGATGCTGATATTAAGGGTAGTGAGGCTTTTCTCAGTACCCTTTTGCATGAAAGATTCGTTGGTGGTGGAAGAAATCAGCATCTTGTTGCTCTTGGTACTTCTCTTTCTCTTTCTGCTCATATTTATTGTTTTACCTTTTTTTAATGGATTTACATGCTCGCTTATGTGCTTTTGAGGTAGTTTAGCTCTTTTTTTTTTCCTTCTGTGATAGTGCATTGGTGGAAGTGCAAAGTTGCTAATGAGATCCTACTGTGCTAGTATGTGGACGAAAATATAGATAGGGATGGTGCATGTTGGATGAAATGTTGATTTCAATATCAGCAAGTAGTGGCTGAAACCTGAAACCAAGATGACCTGAGAACACAAACAAGAAAACTTATGTCCCATAATCCCAAATAAGTAAAGAAGAGAAAGGCATGGACATTCGCATAACTATGCGTTCTCTTTATTATTTGCATGATGTTTTCACTAAAAATAAGCCCTAGTGCCTAGTGTGAGAAATATTTCTTGTGTTGTAAATGTTATTTAGAATGCCTTACTGTGATGGAGCATTTGGTTTAGTTGCTTGAAGAAGGTTTATTACATGCTGTTATGCTAAAAAACCTTAAGCATTAATCTTTTTTTTAAGATTTGGGAAGAAACTTGCTGAGAGCTCTCTCTCTCCCAGGATTATGTGTGTTTGCAAGGGATGGGGGTGAGGCACAACTGACTCAATTTGACGCTCTTTTTTGACTTTTGAGTACTCAGAATAGATGAAATGAAATTTCCGAGTTAAGATTGAAAAATTACTTTCACAATACAACAGCAGTGAAGCTGCTTTGTCTTGCTAATATTCTAGAGCTTGTTACCCTCAAAAAGGAAAAGGAAGGTAGCTATGGTCTTCAATCTGGTTTATCTCAAGGAGATTGATCCTTCAACATGAGTTTGAGGAACTAGAATTGTGTAAATATGAAGTTGGTATGACCACTTGTGAGTTTTTGGTCTATACCAGGGCAGTTGACTGGAATCTTGCACAAGGGACTTTTAGGAGAATTATTTAGGAATCTAAGCAAACTCCGCCTGTGTGAGTTAATGCAGCCGGTCCCAAGCCCGGGTAAAGGAGGAGGGTGGCGGTAGGTTTGGACAACCAGCCTTAAAAACTAGTCCAATCTCATGAAATGAACCAATATCAAAACATCGTTGGGGCGTCCCCTACACAGCGACGCGCTGCATCGAAACCCGGGTGTAGTGAAAAGTGGGCAAGGGTTGCTAGGTCGTCGCCCGGAAGTGACGCGCCACATCGACGCCTGGATGTGGTGTTAAATAGGCAAAGGTTCCCACACCATAATGGACGGGGGTGGGTAAAGAAGTTAGTCCATAACCATAAGCTTAGGTTAGGATCTTGGAATATAGGTACGCTTAGTGGTAAGTTAGGTGAGATTTGTGAGGTTATGAGTAGGAGGAGGGTTAACATCTTGTGTCTCCAGGAGACCAAATGGGTTGGGGAAAAGGCTAGAGAGATAGCACCTTGGCAGTATAAGCTTTGGTACACAGGGAAAGATAGAGACCGAAATGGAGTAGGTATCATTATAGATAAAGAGTACCATAAGGATGTTGTACAGATTAAGAGACAAGGGGATAGGATTATTTTGGTTAAACTAGTTTTAGGAGAAGAGGTGTTGAATGTCATTAGCGTGTATGCACCCCAGATAGGACTTGATGAGGTTAGTAAACGACAGTTTTGGGAGGATTTAGATAAGGTAGTACAAGAAGTACCCATAGGAGAAAACCTTTTTATTGGCGGTGATCTTAATGGACATGTAGGTACAAGTAGAGAGGGTTTTGAGAGAGTACACGGGGGTTTTAGTTATGGTGTAAGAAATGAGGGAGGAGATGCTATCTTAAATTTTGCTTTATCTTATGACCTAATCCTAGCAAATACATTGTTTAAGAAGAGAGATTCTCATCTTATAACCTTTAGAAGTGGACCAAGAGCAAGTCAGATAGATTTCTTTTTAACTAGGAGTAGGGATAGACATAGATGTTTGGATTGTAAGGTTATCCCAGGTGAGAGTGTTACCGCGCAACATAGACTCTTAGTTCTAGATATGAAGATAGATAGACGACATCGAAGGAACCAACAAAAAGGAATTGAACGGATTCGATGGTGGAAGCTAAAAGAAGATTGCCATACAACATGTAGAGATAGTTGGATTCAAAAAGAGGCTTGGACAACAGAAGAGAACCCAAATGTAATGTGGAATAAGATGGCAAAATGCATTCGGGAGGTAGGCAAAGAGACATTAGGAGTATCAAACGGAAGAGTGCCGACTGGAAAGGACGCAACATGGTGGACTGCAGCAGTAAAAGATGCTATAAAGACTAAGCGAGAGCGTTACAAGGCTTTGAAGAAGAACAATACAGAAGAGAGTTTTTCGGAATATAAGGTAGCAAGAAAGGAGGCAAAGAAGGCTGTGGCAGAAGCTAAGACGAAGGTTGCGAAAGAGATTTACGACAAGTTGAACACAAAGGAGGGAGAGAAAAGGATATACAGATTGGCGCGAGCAAGAGAAAGGAGGAGTCGCGACCTAGGAGTCGTGAAATGTATTAAGGATGAGCATCAAAGAACTCTCGTTAAAGATAATGACATTAAGGACAGGTGGCGAGATTATTTTAACAAATTATTTAATGACGGACAAAATAAAGTTTTGGATAATATTTCGGTGCCTCTCAAGGATTTAAATCGATGCTTTATGCGTAGAATCCAAGAAACAGAGGTAAAAGAGGCACTAAAGATGATGAAAAATGGAAAAGCTGTTGGACCTGATGACATCCCAATTGAAGTTTGGAAATGCCTTGGAGACGTAGGAGTTAGGTGGTTGACAAATCTATTTAATAAGATTTGGCACACTAACAAAATGCCAGAGGAATGGAGGAAGAGTGTTTTAGTACCTTTATATAAGAACAAGGGAGATATTCAAAGTTGCGCCAACTACCGAGGCATAAAATTGATGAGTCACACGATGAAACTATGGGAGAGAGTGATAGAACGGAGATTAAGAAAGAATGTAGAGATATCGGAGAATCAATTTGGTTTTATGCCGGGTCGATCAACTATGGAGGCAATACATTTGCTGAGACAACTTATGGAGCGCTTTCGAGTAATGGGTAAAGATCTCCATATGGTCTTTATAGATTTGGAGAAAGCATATGATAAAGTGCCTAGGGAGGTACTATGGTGGTCCTTAATGAAGAAAAGAGTTCCTTTGAAATATATTAAACTAATTAAGGACATGTATAGAGATGCAAGGACACATGTGAGGACAGGTGGGGGGCAAACAAATGAGTTTCCTATCACGGTGGGATTACACCAAGGGTCAGCGTTGAGTCCATTCTTGTTTGCGGTAGTTATGGACGAACTAACAAAATCCATCCAGGATAAGGTGCCTTGGTGTATGATGTTTGCAGATGATATTGTCCTATGTGCGGAAACTAGAGCGGAGATCAATACAAAGTTGGAATTATGGAGACAAACGTTGGAATCAAAAGGATTTAAACTAAGCAGAGTGAAGACTGAATACATGGAGTGTAAATTTAGTTCTAATCGACTGGAAGAGCATAATGTAGTGAAGTTAGATGGGGTGGCGATACCTAAGCGGGATCATTTTCGATACTTGGGATCAATAGTACAGATGGATGGAGAGATTGATGGTGATGTGACCTATAGGATTCAGGCTGGATGGAGTAAGTGGAGAAGTGCTACAGGTGTGTTGTGCGATAAAGGAATTCCTACATGGTTGAAAGGCAAGTTTTATAGGACAGTTGTTAGACCAACATTGTTATATGGTAGTGAATGTTGGGCGACTAAGCGGCTACATACACAAAAAATGAGTGTAACGGAAATGAGAATGTTACGGTGGATATGTGGATATACAAGAAAGGATAGAATGAGAAATGATGATATTCGTAAGATGATTGGAGTGGTACCTATCGAAGACAAAATGTGTGAAAATCGTTTACGTTGGTTTGGACATGTAAGACGTAGACCTGTAGATGCTCCAGTTAGGAGAATAGAGGCTATGAATGTTGAGAGAAGGGTTAAGACTAGAGGAAGACCTAAAAAGACTTGGAAGGAAGTAGTTTGGAAAGACATGAAGGTTTTAGAATTAGATGAGCAAATGGCCTTGAATAGGAATTTATGGAGGCAAAGAATACATATGGACGATCTAACGTGATTTTAGATATTGGTTCATATAGCCTACCCCAATCTATTGGGATAAAGGCTCTGATGATGATGATGATGATGATTTAGGAATCTAAGCAGCAGGGTTTAGCTTCAATATGAAGATATTTAGGTTACTAAGCAGTAGTAGTTTGGCTAGTGATTTCCACATTTTTTATTATAAATAACATGATAATAGATGCACTTGAGCACTTGGCTCAAGTATATTGGTATCTTTATGTATCTCCTACTCAAGAGCCAGTTCAAAAACCCCTTTCAAAAATTAAAAGAAAAAAATGATACTAGATAGTCGTTCCCTCAAAATTTTGACTTAGTACGTTTTTTGTTACTGGAATTAAAACAAACTTTTTTAGTGTTTTAGTGCGATATGGTACACATTGCTAACTTTTTCTTTTAAGTTCATCATGCAAGCAGTAGTAATTCCTGCAAATGGTTCTAAAGTTTACTTAAAACACTGCTGGGGTACTGATCTGGTAAATATTTTCCTTTTGCTTGACGTTTTTAATTCTAATTGACAACCATGAGTTTATTTGACATTTTGAGATCTTAATTTCTATGGTAATTAAAAATTCTGCAGATTGTGGTTCTGGCATTGGGAGAATAACCAAGAATCTTCTCATAAGATATTTTAACGAGGTAAGATCAGTTTTCTATTTCTAATAGTTCATGATTCATACGACATAATGAATTTCTCTGTTGTATTCGAATGGAAAATAAAAATGAGTGGTTAATTTTAAAATATTCATGTATGACATGAGGATGATAAAATATGTAATTTATATTGAGTTGGTAACACAGGTTAAGAGACATTAAGTTGATGGAATTACAAAAGTTGAAAAAAAGAACAAAAATATATAAAAATAGGGATATATTGGTAACTTACCATTCCTACAAATTAGAATTTGGGTACTCACTTTCATTATTTATTCAATTTAAACTTCTTTTGGATCTGTTTTCTCTCACCTAGATAACTATTCACTTAACTATTTTTACTTTCTTAGTCTATAGATAACAGAACAAAATATCAAAACACCAACTTTTATATCATCTCTCATTATGAAATTTATACAAACAATAAA
This sequence comes from Heritiera fomes, assembly GCA_032173925.1. Lineage (NCBI taxonomy): Eukaryota > Viridiplantae > Streptophyta > Magnoliopsida > Malvales > Malvaceae > Heritiera > Heritiera fomes. Next base: position 1,235,572 of record JAPDPM010000010.1, on the reverse strand, counting down.
ATTTATTTATGAAAATTTTTTTTCACCCATTTGTACAAAGACTTGGAAGGAAGTCATTCAGAAAGGTATGGTGGTATTAGAGTTGGAAGAACACATTGCTTTGGATAGCAATGAGTGGAGTAGGAAAATTCATGTTGACGACTTAAAGTGAGTTCATATAGCCTACCCCAATCCAGTGGGATAAAGGCTCTAATGATGGTGATGATGTAGTGGTTGCGCAGAGGACTGGTACTCTTGAAGACACTTTGTTTGAATGGGGATTAAAGCTTGAGAATTGCCACAGTATTTGTTATCTAAATTTGTTTCTTTTCCTATTCATTTGAATTCTAAATCTAGCATGTACTTCCAATGAAAAATTTCCACTTTTAGATACCTTAATTGTTTGAAAAGTTATATTAAAGACTGTAATTTCAAAGCACCACCTTGTTTATCATCTTTCTAACTTTTTTCCCTCAAGCTAGATGTTTATGTCTTTTATAGTCTTTGTCACAAAGACTATATAGCTTGTCAATGATGTTGCAAGTATCCCTTTGAACACAAAATGTGCCTAATAATAGGTTTCGAACATCTTCATACTGGCATAGGAAAACCAATTGCTTGTTAAGTTGGAAGAATGCCAAATTGGATTCAACTAGTGGAGACTATTTGTGCAATTAGACCAACCATCTAGTGCTTTTCTTGCAACTAGACCTAGCTAGCTAACAAATTTGGTTAGGCTTGGATTGCGGTTAAGCATGGAACTCAAACCCAACATTTTGGCTAAATATTTATGATAGATTGGCTTTATATATTATGCCATTCCCTAGAGCATCGTCCACAATTTGTTTTTGCTCTTTTTAAGTTTTAAATATTTTATGTTTTAAAAAGAAAGTGTTAAAATGAGTCATGCCTTCAAAATTTCCCGTCTAATCTTGTTCCACTTGGTATATCAACAGGGTCTACTTGCACCTTAATATTTGTATGACTTTTATGCTTCTTCATTTCGGTTTTTTTTTTTAATATTTTAGGTCATGTTAAGCTCCTTTCCCCTTCTTTTTTTTTTTGGGAATATCGCCTGTTTAGTTAGTTTATGAAATATTTTTCCGTAATATTTTTCTAGAGATTAAATATTAAAAATATTTCACTTTTAGAATTTACCAATCATCTGTGTTTTGCAATTATGCAATCTGCTTATACATTTATTCAAGCACCCATTTTGTTGTCTGTCATATTCTACTCAAATATTAATTTAAGGATAAATACATTGTCACCAAAAGACACATCTCAATATGAAAATCTTGTTGAGATTTTGGTAAATAAAATGTTGATATCAGTAGGGCCATCCTTGGTAAGTGGTGAGGACTTATTCAATTCTCATTGCTAAAGTTTTAGTTTGGCATGTCGGTCATTGAACGAGTTATGTTAGGATACCAAACTCTATCCATCATGCCTTAGTTGTTTCTTTGATAACCAATCAATATGAGATACGATGCCTCTGATGCATGTGGGATTCCAATGGTAGCCTCTCCCCAAGAATTTTGAACCTACAAAACCATTCAGGGATGAAAAAGCATTTATATTTATTGACTGAAAAATAGGTTGGTGACCGTTTTATAACTATACGATTGCAAGTGGACTAGGAAAACTACTAATTTGATTAATAACTATATTTTTATTTCCTTTTATGAAAAATCAGAATATTGTATCGAGAAGAACCTATCAATGATACAAAAACCCTTAGATTTATATACAACTGCTGTTAAGCAACCAATAGGAAACTAAAATCTGACTAAATCTAATCCCTATGATTTTGGGATTGTCTGACCTTAATTCTAGGGATACAGATATTTACATATTTCCTAAATTTAATAAAGTTGATTTGCCTACACTCCCCCTCAAGCTGGTGAATAGATATTCTCCATTCCTTGCTTGGATACAATGGTTTGAAATGCTACACTACTTAGTCCTTTGGTAAGTACATTTGCGAGTTGGCACCTAGTAGTCACATAGGGTGTGCAGATTAATCCACTATCTAACTTCTCTTTAATGAAATGTCTATCTCTATGTGTTTCGTTCGATCATGCTGCACGGGATTATTTGCTATGCTGATTGCAGATATATTGTCGTAGTATAGTCTCATCGGTCCATGCCACTAGATCTTCAGGTCTTCTAAAATGATCTTCACCCACAGTAGTTCACATATTCCTTGAGCCATTGTCCGAAATTCTACTTTTGCACTAGATCTTGCCACTAAATTTTGTTTTTTGCTTCTCCATGTCATTAAATTTCCTCCAAGAAAGGTACTGTAGAAACTGATATTGTAGAGAATGTAAAAACTGATACGAACATGTTTTTCTGATTTCTACTCAAAAAACTATAGCTTACAGAGAGTATAAATAGTTGTAGGCTAAACTAGGAAATATACGTAAATCCCTATATATCATATATACCATTTACAGAAAAGGAAAAGGAATCCTAAATAAAGGAAAGCTTTAAATGAAACTAATCAAGGGAACATTTGGTCAAGATACCAAATCCCTTTATCTTAGGAAATAAATAAAAAATAATCATATCCAATCCCATAGAATACGGACTAGATTTCCACACTCCCCCTCAAGTTGGGTAGTAGATGTCAATCATACCCAACTCGAACTTCAAGCTTTCAAAATTGTTTCTGGGAAGGGCCTTGGTGAGAATATCTGTGGTTTGAAGACTAGTTGGCGTGTAGATAAGTCTGACTTGGTCTTCTTCAATTTTCTCTTTGATAAAATGATCAATCTCGATATGCTTGGTCCGATCATGGTGAACTGGGTTCTTGGCAATACTTATGGTTGCTTGGTTGTCACAAAACACCTTCATAGAACCTCCTTTTGAAATCCTCAATTCCTTCAGCACCCTTTCAAGCCAAATTCCTTTACAAATCCCATGAGACATAGCTTTGAATTCTGCTTCAGCACTACTCCAAGCTACTACTGTCTGCTTCTTGCTTCGCCGCATTATCAACTTACCCCATACGAATATGCAATATCTGGTGGTTGACCTCTAATCCGTTATAGATCTTGCCCAATCTGCATCTGAGAAAACTTCAACATCTCTATTTGAGGTTTTCTTGAAATGTAGTCCTCTGCCTAGGCTTTTCTTTAAGTATCGAAGAATCCGGTAAACTGCTCCCATGTGTGCTTCAGTAGGGTTATTCATAAATCTGCTTACTAGGCTAATAGCAAAACAAATGTCTGGTCTGGTATGTGTCAAATAAATCAGTTTCCCCACAAGCCTTTGGTATCTACCTTTGTCAACTAGAGGACTTTCTTCTTCAGCTCCTAACTTGCCATTTAAATCCATAGGAGTATCTGCAGGTTTGCATCCAAGCAGCCCTGTTTCCTTAAGAAGATCCAGAACATATTTTCGTTGTGACAAAGAATCCAATTTCTTGATCGAGCTACTTCCATGCCAAGGAAATACTTGAGCTTTCCTAAGTCTTTTATCTCAAATTCTCTTGCCAGAAGGGTCTTTACCCCTACAATCTCCTCCACGTAGTCCCCTGTAAGAATGATATCATCCACATAAACAATAAGGATAGCAATCTTGTGATAAGATGAGTGCTTAACAAACATAGTGTGATCGGTTTGGCACTGTGAAAACTCATACTTCTTAACAACCTTTGTTAAGCGATCAAACCAAGCCCGTGGTGTTTGTTTGAGGCCATATAACGACTTATGAAGCTTGCACACTTTACCATTGTTCACCTGAGAGTTAAATCCTGGTGGAATCTCCATGAAGACTTCTTCCTCTAAGTCACTGTTCAAAAATGCATTTTTAACGTCTAGTTGATGAAAAGGCCAATCTAGATTAGCTGCCAAAGATAGTAGCACATGGACTGAGTTTAGCTTGACCACGGGAACAAATGTCTCCTCATAGTCAACACCACAAGATTGAGTGAAGCCCTTGGCAACAAGATGAGCTTTGAATCGGTTCACGCTTCCTTCCGCATTGTGTTTAACTGAAAATATCCACTTGCAACCAACCGGACTCTTTCCTTCAGGAAGTTTTGTAATCACCCACGTGCCATTCTTTTCTAGTGCTTTCATTTCTTCCAAAACAGCAGCCTTCCATTTTGGTTGTTGGAGAGCTTCTTGAATATTGCTTGGAACTTGAACATCTGTTAAAGTGGACATAAACACACGAAAAGCTGGAGATAGGCTCTCATAGGGTACAAAGTTGCTGATAGAATGCTGAGTGCATGTCCTCACTCCTTTTCTTATTGCAGTAGGTTGGTCAAGATCACTAGGAAAATTACTAGAGATAGGTTTAGTAATTATGTTACCTGTATGCATTTTAGAAACTTCTGGATTTGTTCTGAATCTTGGTTTTGCTTTGGAGATGTGCGACTCTCTACCTCCTTTTGGGATTTCGGTCTCCTTGAGTAAAAAATCATGTCTTTTGTTGCTGTTTCTTTCACGGACTCAGGGTTTTGAGGGCTAAATTGAGTGTTAGTTATCTCAGGATCAAAAGGTTGGTGGTGGATTTCTGTGAAGATTATAGGTGGACTAGATATTTGGGCTGGTGGACAAGAGATTTGTGCTGGTAGTGAAGGTACTGGTTCAGCAGCAGGTACGGTTTCCCAAAATTGATATTCTCTCGCACTCTCCCCTTGAATGTCAGCTTTGGTGTAATATGGCTGATTCTCAAAAAAGGTTACATCCATAGAATTATAAAGTCTTTTGGTTACCGGTGAATAACATTTGTACCCCTTTTGGTTTGGAGAGTAGCCAAGAAATATGCACTTGACTGATTTGGGATCCAATTTGCTTCGATGCTGCTGATGTATATGGACAAATGTTGTGCACTTGAACACTTTAGTAGGGGTGAATGAGATGATTCGAAGATGAGGGTAGGTTGTAAGGAGCTTTTGGCACGGTGTTTGGAAATGAAGGACACGAGAAGGCTTTCTATTCATGAGATAAGTAGCTGTTAAAACCGCTTCTCCCCAAAAATGTTTTGGGACATGAGTGGCAAGCATGAGTGATCGGGCAACCTCCATCAGGTGTCGGTTTTTCCTCTCTGCTATTCTGTTTTGTTGGGGAGTATCCACACATGAGCTTTGATGGACAATTCCCTGATCAAGTAGATAAGCTCCGAGGATAGAGTGGTAATATTCCCTTCCATTGTCGGTTCTAAGCACCTGAATTTTGGTTTAGAATTGAGTCTGGACCATTTTGTTGAAATTCTGAAATATTTGCCTAACCTCATATTTGTCTTTCACGAGGAACAACCAAGTCACTCGAGTGTGGTCATCTATGAAGCTAACGAACCATCTTGAACCAGTAATATTTGCTATCCTAGATGGTCCCCAAACATCACTATGTATTATGGAGAATGGATGGGATGGTTTATATGAATGATGTGGGTAAGTATTATGAGGATGCTTGGACAATTGACAAATTTCACATCTGTAATACGAGGGACTTTTATTGAATAATGTTGGAAATAACCTTTTGAGGTACAAGAAGTTGGGATGACCTAATTGGTAGTGCCACAACATGACTGCACTATCTTTATAACTGCTAGAGGGTGAGATTGTGCAAGCATTATTCTGAATTTTCCTCTCAAATTCTTCATCTCTAAGAAGATAGAGCCCCACACATATCCTAGCATTGCCAATCTTCTTCCCCGAATCCAAGTCCTGAAATTCACACACATGTGGGAGAAATTTAGTAACACAATTAAGATCTCTTGTAATCTTACTAATAGATAAGAGATTACAATCCAAATTAGGAACATGGAGAACATAATTAAGCATTATGTTCTTGGAGATATCAATTGAACCGATACCAGCCACTTTAGATAGTGAGCAATCTGCAATACGAACTGTAAAATTTCCAGAACATGGGCTGTATTCATGAAATAACGATGCATCACCGGTCATATGGTCTGATGCGCTTGAGTCAACGATCCATGCCTTTAAACTTTCACGTTTGACACTTAGAGCGCTTAGAAAATTACCTTTTTGAGCCAAAGTGGCAGTACTCACAATTTCAGGTCTGTTTTGCTGAAGGGACTGTTGTGGCATCTCGTCAGTAGGTGTCTTCCCACAACTCTCCCTAGCATGTATAGGCTTCCAAGCGATGTTGCTGATCATGCTCCCTGAGTTTGAAGCCACCTTTGATGTTGTGCTACCGCTCACCATGGTGGGAAAAGAATCAAACTAAGATTTTTAATGGGTCGTATGCTCTTGATACCATGTAGAAACTGATATTGTAGAGAATGTAGAAACTGATACGAACATGTTTTCTGATTTCTACTCAAAAAACTATAGCTTATAGAGAGTATAAATAGTTGTAGGCTAAACTAGGAAATCTACGTAAATCCCTATATATCCTATATACCATTTACAAAAAAGGAAAGGGAATCCTAAATAAAGGAAAGTTTTAAATGAAACCAATCAAGAGAATATTTGGTCAAGATACCAAATCCTTTTATCTTAGGAAATAAATAAAAAATCAATCATATCCAATCCCATAGAATATGGACCGAATTTCCACAGGTACAATACCCAGAAGTGGATCTTCTGTCAATCATCGACCCTGCATAGTTTGCATTTGTGTAGGCCTTAACTACTAGCCTTGTGTTTCTCTTGAACAGGATCCCCTTTCCTAGAGTTCTTTTAAGATACTGCAATACTTGGTTGGTTGCTTGTAAGTGAACTTCTTTTGGTCTATGCATGTATTGACTGATCACTTCAACAGCATAAACGACATCAGGCCTAGTATGAGACAAGTAGATGAGTCTTCTTGCTAGGCATTGATACATTTCTCTATCTACATCAATATCCTCCTTTGCCTCTCTGAGCTTATGGTGGGGATCTATTGGTGTGCTTGTCGGTCTACGTGCCAACTTCCTTATCTTTTTGAGAAGATCTATGACATACTTCTGTTGAGAGATAAAGATACCTTTCCTGGAGCGTGCAACTTCAATTCCTAGAAAGTACTTAAACTTTCCCAATTCTTTAATCTCAAACTCCTTGGCCAAGCATTGTTTTAGACACTGTTTCTCCTTTTCATCATTTTCTGTTATGATGATGTCATCAGCATACACTAAAAGAGTTGTGACACCCCTTGAATCCGAATGCTTGATAAACAATGTATGATCTCCCTGACTTGGTCAATATCTCAAACCTATCATCAGTATAGTAAACCTTCCAAACCATGCTCTTGGAGACTGCTTACGCCCATACAAGGCTTTCTTTAGCTTACATACCTTGTTGTTGGCTATGTTGCTTCCAAATCCAGGTGGGATCTCCATATAGATTTCTTCTTCGAGATCTCCATGTAGAAAGGCATTTTTTTACATCAAATTGCTATAGATCCCAATCAGAGTTTACTGCTAATTATAACAAAATTCTGACTGTTCATTTTTGCAACTAGTGCGAATGTCTCTTGGTAATCTACTCCATATGTCTTGAGTATATCCTTTAGCTACCAATCTTGCCTTGTACCTTTCCAGTGATCCATCCGCTCTATACTTCACAATATAAACCCACTTACATCCCACTGGCTTCTTTCCTACTGGCAAGTTTACCAACTCACAAGTCTTATTCTTTTCTATAGCCTCCAATTCTGTATTCATAACTTGTTTCCAATTTTCATTAGATGATGCCTCGGATGGGGTACTAGGAATAGGGATGCTATTCAAGCTTGCAAGGAAACTCCTATGAGATGGTGAGAACTTTTCAAGTGAAACAACATGAGAGAGTGGATATAATGGTTTTTTGATGCACTCTCTAGTTCCTTTCCTAATGGCAATAGGAATGTTAATTTCTGACTCATTTTGTGAAGAGGAGTTAGAAATTGTTACCTCATTCTTAGGATTTGGTTCAAATTCTGAAGAAAAGTTAGAAATTGTTACCTCATTCTTAGGACTTGGATCAGATTCTTGGGCTTGCATAGGTTTAGGAGCCAAGACTTTCCTCCTTGAGTACACTTGACCTGTCATCCTATCATCAAGAGCAGCCACAGGCATGGTTTCATTGTTTTGTGACTGAGGTGACATTGACACGGGTTCATTGTTTTGTGACTTAGGTGACACTAATTGTTTCAAAGGAAGATCTATGAAAAAGAAATCCTTATCCATGAGAAAGAAATCCTTATCTTCCCTGACGGGACTCTCCCCATGAAGATAAGGAGTGATGAAGTAAGTTTCATTCTCATTGAGGGTGACATCTTCTGAGACATAGAATATCTTGGATGGTGGATGATTACACTTATACCCCTTTTGTGTTGATGAATATCTCACAAACATACATTTGACAGCTCTTGGATCTAGTTTTCCCCTGTTTTGACTATGAACATGGACAAAGGATTCATGCTAGGAACATGACAACTTGATATGTAAAACATAATTACAACTTATACAGCAAAACAAATTATTCATTATCACTGTAGATACTTGATTTTGGTTACTATATTTTATCTATTTAAATTTCATTATAGTGAAGGTAAGTCAAAACAAGTAACAATGTTGCTTCTCTAAGAATCAAATAATAATGAAGATAAGTCTGAATAGATAACAACATTGCTTCACTAAGAATCACACTAAAGGTAATTCAAGACAGGAAACAAGGTTGTTTCATTGAGGATTACTTCACGAAATAGCTCCTTCATGTAACAACACCTTCGCGAAACAACACTTTCATGGATCAGCATCAACACCTTCATCAAACGTTAGTTCACTGAAAAGAAATGGAAATAACCCCAGAATATAGCAAAGTTCTTGGGTTAATTTCACGATTGATATGTTATGAAAGCTTGGCTTGGTGGATTGAATAAAGATAGTTAAGAGATCTTTTCTTAACTTTTCTCTGAATTATGAGTTTTTCTCTTTTCTTCCAAAACAAATGGTGGAGTCTTACGTTAACTGTTCACTATCACCAAAAGCTAAAATCCTATCAAATAAAACATTAACACCTTTTTAATTGTCAATTTCTATCATTATGCCTCCTTAAGACTCATGATATGTAACTCCTATTTTGGAAACTTATAGATAGGATTTTCACAATTCTTCGGGAAAGGACTTTTGGACAATTTGACAAATTCTCTTTAAAATTTTCTCTACATTTTTCTCTCAATTCTCAGAATCCTCTTCTCTGGTTGATCCACAACCTTATTATCTTCTCTACTTGGTCTTATTCTGCCTTCTACCACCACCTCTTACTGCACTCATTCTTAAGCGTTTGCTCTAATCTTCCTCTCTTTACTAAAATTAAATCCTGATACTATTCATTGAACAATATCAAGCTTTCTAGATTTCTCATGTTGCTTTTCTTTTTTATGTTTTGGACAGTCTTCCATAGGACGTGTGTCTGTCTGCTGCAGTGCAAGATTTGCTTGTAAAAGATGGATCTTCCTTTTCCTTTGCCCCATTCCACTCCGAATACCATATGATTAGTATTTTCTTAGCACTAGAAATAAGAACTTGATTGCCTCCTTGGGCCTGGTCCTGAACTAAAATAACTTTTTCAACTGTAGTGATGCCTATTGAATGTTTTCTACTGAAAGCTGCAGGAATTTTTTTTTTATTAGGATTATGTAGAATGTTCTAGGTATGGAATTGGCAATGATGTATGCTAAGTGTCTCACTAATTGGTTTAAGTATGAAGTTCGTCAACTTGAACTCTAATTATTTTAGAGATTGATAGGTGTGCTATTAATTTTTTTTACCCAACTCTGACTAGAACTGTTGAAAACTATTGGTCAAGTTTAAATTTGATCCTTCTACTATCTCAATTCTGTTGTTTTACTCCATCTACTCCAAATTTAATTAATTTAATCCTTACACTCTCATTAAAAGTCGATTTAAGGACAATTAGTAAATGTGTCAAAATTTTATCTTTAACTTGGACGAGGTGGCATTTTGAAGATGACCTAGCATGCAGAGGTAGATTAAATTTTTTGGCCTCATGGCACATATCAATCCAAAAAAAAAATATCAAATTTTATTTAAATTAAATAATAATTAATATTATTTTAGATTCTAAAAGAACTTTTTCTAGTATTTTTATTGAACAATAATTGTTTTTTGTGCTAATGTGTTGTGTGTGGCAAAAAATTATTCTGGTTAGCATATTGTCATCAACGAAAAAGCTATGCATGCAGCCTAAATTAAGTGCAGAATTTTAGCACTGTTATCAGTTTCCCTTAAATAATATACTTTTAATAAATGTGTGGAGATTAAATTCATTAATATTGGGGGTAGAGGGACTAAAATTGTGGATGGTAAAGGGACCAAATTTAGACTTCAACCAAAACTATTATGTTTTGTTGGTTTTGGCTATTGCTAAAAATTTGTATTTCTGCTCATAACCTGGACCGCATCATGGCAGTTTGTGCCCTTTGTTATTGCTATTATTTAATAGTTATCCCTTATTTAAGTTTTTAAATTCCATGTTGAACATGATAATTGGTCTTTGTTTTCCTCTTTTTCTTTCATGGAATGAAATGAATCACTGTTGTAGTATTTTGTTGGAGCTACAGTCTTAATAAAGCTGCATAGAATTTGTACTTTGTGATAGCTCTGCTTTCTGACCCTCTGCCTTTACTATATTCCAGGTTGATCTTCTTGAGCCAGTGTCACATTTTTTAGATGCTGCCTGTGAAAGTTTGTCACAGGAATATTTTGTAGCCTCTGATGTGCACAAGGCAACTAATTTCTACTGTGCCCCCCTTCAAGTAAAGTATTTCAAGACTATATTTACACATAGATACATGCTTGTTGATGTGTTGGAGTATTCATAACCATGGTTAAGTTCATGAAAGCTATTTATTTCGAACTTTTCACTCTGCCCTAAATTGCCGATGCCAGCTGTGTAGCAGAGATCTCAAGATAGCAAATCACTTGGGCACAAATCTTTGGAAAAACTTAGAAAATTTAATATAAGCAAGTCAAATGTGGGTTTGCATTTGGAACTCTCCTCTGAATCTGGGCAATATGTTATGCAGCTTTAGTCATGAATCATAATTTTTGGAGTCTAGAAGAATCAATACAACTGATATTTTGGTGATGCAGGGGTAGGAAAGAGTTGGGCACGATATGAAAGCTGGATGATTAGACAACCTATGAATTCAATTAAATTTTTAGAAATAAGTTTTTACTCTTTTTTTATTTGGGGATGGAGGGTGGAGGGGGTTTCTGTGGGTGCAGTGCAGCGGCAGATTGAGTAGTGTATTAGCCCTCGAATTCATACACCGGCATGTGCATGGTTAATACAATTTGATGATACATCTGCTTGTCTTACTCTGACGTTTCTAGCTGTTAAATTTTACCAATAAAAGTGACATTTGATAACCATTTTTTTATCCCTTTGCCTTTTTTAGGAGTTCACCCCTGATGCTGGAAGGTATGATGTTATTTGGATTCAATGGTGCATTGGTCATCTTACAGATGATGACTTTGTCTCATTTTTTAAGAGAGCAAAGGTGAGCAAGTCGTATCCTTGAGACAAAATTTACTTTTTAATTAACATGGAAAGTTAAAAAAAGTGTTGACATTTTGTGGCTGTTGTCTACTGTACATGCAAAATGCCTTGTTTCTGATTTTTGAATTATCAACTGTCAGACTGTTACAGAACTTTCTTTTAACTCTTTTTCCATTTTTTTTTATTTCATCTTTTTTATGAATTATGTCATGTTCATTTTATTATTATTTTTTTTACTGCTATCTAAGTAGCAGATTTGATGGGGTTAGTTTGGAGTGTTTCCCCATCCCTAAGACCATAGAAACAAGGCTTGAGAATACTTGATAATTCATACAATACAACTATTTTGTTTTTTCTAACCTTACTAAAAGATTGTGACAAAAATTTGGCGTGCCTTGCGCATTGAAATGATTCAAAGAAATTATCATAGTTTGCTATATGTCTGTCAGATCTGTAAATGGTGGGAAATGAAATTCAATCTAGAAAATGTCATGTTCCTTCTCATGACACTTTGTCTTCTTACCCTCCTGAGTCCTCGGCTGCAACCTCCTTCTCGACACTTTGTTTTTTGACATGCTGTTAAGCATTAATCTTTTGCACTGCCTTCAATTGATCTTCAGCAAAATTGAGCAAAACATATTAATAATAAAAAAATTCCAACGAGGACCTTTTTAGCCATGTTTATGTGTATTTAGAGGCCTGATGTCAAAGTTGTGTCCTTGAAAGACCCAAAGACCATTGTTGAAAATTAATATTCTTGTATATATGAGTTGCAAGATTTTAATTTGTATTTTAATTCGATATACTGACTATTATGTTGATTCCAGGTAGGCCTTAAATCTGGTGGATTCTTTGTCCTGAAAGAGAACATTGCTAGAAATGGTATTGTACTCAGACTCTTGTTTTTCCAAATCCCTCTCCTTACTAAGAAATGCTCAAGCTTTTGTTTTATGCATTCTTCAAACTTTCTTATGTTTTGGTATTCTGATGTCTCATGTATTTCTCCCTGGTCACGAAGTGATGTGCTACTGCAAAGTAATGAGCTTGGCAAATAAGTAGCTTCTATTCCTGTATTAGGAACAAACCTGAGCTACTAACTTTATAGGATCTTTGATATTTGTAAACATCTTAATGCAAAATGACAAGTGATTCACATTGAAATAAGCTTTCATGTGGAGAACTCATCATTGATCTTGATATACTTGTGGAATTGTTCCAGTGGCAAAATGAGTTTCACTGGGCTATTATTGCTTGTTTACAGGATTTGTTTTGGATAAAGAAGACCGAAGCATCACCAGATCTGATTTATACTTTAAAGACCTGTTTCGGCGATGTGGATTGCACCTATATAAAATGAAGGTTACCATCTATCACATTTTGACCACTTAATAAGTTGGTAAATGTAAATTATAATGCTTTTAAACTGAATAATCTGTTTTGTTTCTCATAAATGCTTTCAACAATTGTTGTTTCATGAGGCCTAATCCTAGTTATATTTTGACATTGAAAAGAAATGTAAAGCTACACTAATCTGGTTTGGTATCTTCATTGTTTGTTTAAAGCTCTTAATCAGCCTAAGCATCCTTTTTTTTTCTTTCTGAAACCAGCTAAACTGTAGTGAATCAATTCAGTATGGTACAATTTATGGATATTATTATATTGATGCCATCAACAATACTTTGCCGCAGAGTTATCTTTATCATTTATTCTTTTTGTCTTTTCTAATATTAATCACTTTTACTGAGAAATTATGGTCTTTGTGAACTAGAAGGCTAAAACTGGATATGGGAATAGTTAACTTCTAGATTTTTAGCTTGCTGCTGCTATTCTTTGAAATTTGGTTTTAATTGTGATACAGTTAGATTGATGTTGTGGGGGTTTGGCAGCAAGGGTTCAACATGGTGTAAGTTACTCAGCTTGGACTTACAGCATATAACTCATCCAAATTCCAACCAAGACTAGTTCACAACTTCACATGCAGTTGGATGAATCATTTTTCTCTGTTCCTCCCATGCTTAGACTTGCAACATAAGAATCCCAAGATGACATCCAAAACTGATAAATTCCTATAGATCATGCACTAATAGTAATAACCTCTTAAGTTACATTGACTCAATTACTTTTAAGTCTCTAAGCAAACATTTGAACATTTAGATCTTGAAACTTTCAAAAACAAGGTGTAAGGTAAAAATCCTTACGAAAGGAGTAGGGTTTATAGGACCAGAGAGGACTCCTTCTATGAAGCCAACATTCCACTGCCTTTCAGATGCGCACCAAAAAACTTAATAACAGTAGCAGGTGTTATGTGATCTACATATTTTATTGGCTGTAGATATCATATCATCTTTTGTATCCTTATTTTCATATTTTATGTTGCTGAGTTGAGCCAACAAGGGTGTGTTTTCAAGTTGCATGTTCAAAGTACTGACTAGAAAAGAGGGCAGGTTGGTTTGCAAACCTCCACTTAAGTTTAGGGTTTCCAAACAACGTGAAACGCTTGATCTTCAAAAACTAATCTTTTTGAATCATCTGCAGTGCAACTCAGTTTCTCAAGTACCATAATTTGTGCTTTTGTTTATTATTTTGGAAACAGGACCAGAAAGGTCTCCCTGAGGAATTGTTTGCTGTGAAGATGTATGCTTTAACAACTGAAGTGCCAAGGAAGGTTCATAAGACTAGATCTAAGATGCAAGCCAACACGCCTGGCATCATTAAATGATTAGTTGTTTTGAACTTTTGTACTCTTGAAGTGTAGGACTACACAATATTCTGGTGCAGCATGCCATGTATCTTGTGATTTAATGATTAATATTTATCTCAAATAGTTTTTTATGTTAACAAGCTTCTTGTTGGCAAATTTTGCCCTTATACTTTTGAGTTATATATTTATCCACAGATGATGGAAAGGATCCTTATAAATTATATCTATGGACATTTGTTGGTGTTTTTTTCTCTCTTCCGAGTCCGAAGGAAATCCTTATGAATTTTACTTAATAAAAAGAAAGATGAAAACAAACAAGGTACTGATGGAAATTATGAGAACAAGTTAATTAAAGAGATTCTATTCGGCTTCGCAACTATTTTCTTATATTCAACCATATTATTATTATTATTATTATTATTATTATTATTATAATAATAATAAAAATTTCTCAAAATTTTTGTGCTTAATGATTTTCGAAAGTCCACTTCATTTCCGGGATTACTTCTCGGAAATGGATTTTTAGGAAGCATAAAAATTATGTTTAAAAACATTTTTGTGCATTATGTTCTAAGGGCAATCTTGATTTAGTGCATGGTTAAGAAACAATCTCAATATGAATTTACTCTTATATATTTCTTGTATTTTATGGTTTCCATTGGTTTTGCCACCAATGTCTATGATACCATTCTGCTGTCGGAAAACATGCTTTCCAACGTGATCATTTTTTAAAGAAAAAAACTGGCTTAAAGAAGTTATGCCAATATTTGTGGTCATTCATGTGCTTGTTTAGGGGAGAAAGGATTGTTCTCTTTGGTTTATTTTCATTTTGAAATATATTTGAGAAGATTTTGGATTAGATACCGTAACATGTATTTGAACTGAGTTTGAGAGAATGTTTAGCAAAGGGTCTTGTATTTAGTTGTCTTTTGCAGCGAATGTAGAGCATAATGGCATCATGTCGAGAAATTCTATTCGTACCCCGTTTTTTACTAAATCTACCCCACCCCAAACAACCCTTTAAAGTAAAATACAATTTTACTCATACCACACACCGGCTACTCCTCCTCCTTCTCCTTCCTTCTCCGTCTCCGTCTCCTTCTCCTTCTCCTTCTCCTTCTCCTTCTCCTCCTTCCTTCTTCCTCCTTCCTGGTACGAATCTCCTACTGTTAAGGTAAAAATAGTATTTGCAGTTCGAAGCTCCTGCGCATGGTGTCCCGCTCGCGCCGCTCGCAGGTGTGCCGCTAAGCCAGCCCCGCGCAGGTGGCACACATGCGCGAGGCCAGCCCCGCCACCTGCGCGAGGCCAGCCCCGCCACTTGCGCGAGGCCAGCCCCGCGCAGGTGGCACGCCTGAGAGGCCGGGCAGGTCGAGTGGCTTGCACACCATGCGCGAGAACCCCGCGCAAGTCTCACTTGTGCGGGCGTTCTACATCCTGTTTTACATTCTGTTTGCAATTATTTCTGGTTTTGATTACATTCTACAAGTTTGGTTTTTATGATTTTTGATTTAATCAGCTGACTAAAGTTTATAATTATACAGACTATTGCCACCATCACCCTTCGATTGCTGCCATCAATCTGTACAAGCTATTGCACTGTAGGACTACTACCATCAGGTATGTGCTTGATATATGTTAATTTTTTCATGCTATGTTCTATTTAAGCATTGTCAGAAAAATAAATAATGTGATATATTATCAAAGAGGTGTGATATATTATCAAATAAATAATGTGATATATTATTCATGCTATGTTCAATTTAAGCATTGTCAGATATATTTCATGCTATGTTCTATTTAAGCACTATAGGCTCACTTGTCATGATCTGCTTATTTATACTTGCTGACAATGTAGACACACTTGACACTATTATTTCTCACTTTCACTTTGCACGACACACACCTCACGTCACTCACTCACACTTCCACTCACTTGTACACTTTTTACTTTCTCACACACTTGCACTCAACTATTGCACTTAGTGTCTTGGCTTTTAATATGTTTGATAATTTTTTAAATATTTTTTTTTCAGACATGGCTAATACACGAGGTGGAGATTCATCTCAAGGAAGACGACAGCGACCTACCGGCTCTGAGAGGAGACGACGAGTTAGGAGATATCAAGCCGAGCAAGCTGAACAAGTCGAACCTGTCGAGCAGGTCGAGCAGGACGAGCAGGTTGAGCAGGTCGAGCAGGCTGAGCAGCTAGATGCGGATTATGTAGAGGAGGAAGTCGAGCCTTGTCCTGGAGGTCCGACCGATACATCAGTTCTTCGAAGTTTTAGATCACATGTTGCTTTTGCAATATGGGATGGGCAGGTAAATCTCCTTTCAAAAATTTGGTAATATGTTTTTGCAAGAAGTGATAACATGACGCTTTTGAAATAACTTATTGTTTGTTGTTTTCGATATAGGAGCGAGACAATTTGAAGGTCCTGAATCATAGCAACAAAATCTCTCAGTGGATCTTAGATGATGATAGATCTCGTATTCTCTCCTCGGTTATGCAGTCCGGCTTAGCGAGTTTAGTTGACTGTAGTTACCGCACATGCAACAACACCATCATCTCTACTTTTTGTGAGAGGTGGCAGCCAGAGACGAATACATTTCATATGCCATTTGGAGAGATGACGATTACTCTTGATGATGTAGCTACCCTGCTAGGCATACCAGTGACCGGGGCGATCGTATTTTGCCGGCACATCTCTGTGAAGGAAGCTGTTAGAGTATTAGTAGAGTTGTTAGGAGTCTCTATTTCCGAGGCTCAAGCGGCGACGAGCACCGGTCGTGGGTCCAGTGTGACATTGCAGTGGTTGAGAACAAATTTTAGCCATGTCACCGACAGCTCCAGTGATGAGGAGATAGTATATGCTACTCGTGCATACTTGCTTCACTTGCTTGGATGTACTCTTTTTGTAGATAAGAGTGGGTCACATGTTGCTGTGTCATTATTGCACTGTTTAGAGGAGCTAGCGGCTATCAGTGAATACGCGTGGGGTGCAGGTGCTCTTGCTCATATGTATAGACAGCAGGGTCTTGCGAGCAGGTCAAAAGTCACATCGATTGGCGGCTATATGACCCTTTTATAGGTATTATAATTTACTTTATCTAACTTGTTAATTATAAATTAATTGTTTATAATTTATTAATGATTAATGTTTTATTTGATGTAGGCTTGGATTTATGAGCACTTTTCGTCGTTAAGTTCGGAGGTGAACGTTAACTACGAGGAGAGTATGCCTCGAGCTCGACGATGGAAGCCACGTACTTATGGCCAGGATGTGAAGGTCTTGCGAGAGCAGCTAGATGACCTTCAATGTAACCAGGTGTGCTGGGATCCCTATGCAGATAGTCGGAGACATCATCCGTTGCCTCCGATCACATTTTTCACCGTCTGCTTGAAAGCTGGGGATGTTGTGGAGCCGTATCATCCAGAGAGAGTGTTACGGCAGTGGGGCTATGTACAGACCGTACCTCCGAGACCTTTGGCGCCATTTAGAGCACGGAGAGGTAGTACGAGCACCACTTACGATGTCATTTATCAGTTTATGAATAATATATGGGAGAGATGGCCTATGTATGTCCTCATAGAAGAGAATAGAGGACGAAGATGTGTGATCCCAGGAGAGACAGATCCAGATTATATGGCTTGGTATGAAGCCATTTCTCATCGATTCGTACAAAACTCAGCACGCAGATCGAGGTTTCAAGCTCCCCTTGTCGAGTCAGATTATTCTAGCGTAAGTTATTAACACTAAATCTCAAGTGAATAAAATTTTTTCATACTATTTAATTTGATAAAATTTCTTTTATGTATTGTTTTGCAGTGCAATTCGAGGGCAATTTCTTACATTGAATTACTCATGTGCGGCAACCAAGATGTGGAGACATTGGCAAAGGGACTTCACGACCTGCATGACATATTAACTGGGTCGTCAGATGCTGCTTCATCTTCAGCTCCTCATCCAGCTCCATCACATGCACCTCCTCCAGCTCCTCCACGAGCTCCTATTTCCTCGGAGACAGCTCCACCAGTTACATCAGACATAGCTCCTCCGCCTACACGTTTTTATACTAGGATCGGGAGGAGGAGAGGCAAGGCAATTATATTGGATGCGTCGGAGGATTAGTGTATTTGTACTTAATGACTTTTGTTTTGTAAAGATACAGTTTATGTTTATGATATTAGATTATGTTATTAAAATATGTTGTGATTTTTGTTTATAATTTAGTAATGATATTTAGTGATTTTTTGTTTCTTAAACATACAGATTATCTTTATGATATTTGGATAATGTTATTAAAACATATAATGTATAAATCAATAATACAATCTTAACAAGGCATACATATCAAATACAGTAATATTTAATAAAATATCATATGTCATCTAAGTCAATGATTTCTCTAATGACAACATCTGATCTCGAAAACAAATTTTGAAATTCTTCGATGCGAGATACATATGGAAGCTCCCACTCACAAGCAAAGTCACATCGATACTGATACCAATTGCATGCAATCGGAGGTATTGGCGCAAACGGGTCCATAAATACCTGAAAAATAGCATTGTTAAACGCATAATAAATGAAATACACAATATCTAAAGTGTAACATATATATCATTATCAATACCTCAACAAAATGAGAATCGTTAACAAATCCAATTGTTATGAATCCATGCTGTAGCGGTGGAGGTGGTGCAGTTCTAAGCGGGAGATATGTCAAACATTGTCTCGAAGATAAATGGACGAGCACAACATTATACTTTGTTGCTATCAAGTGACCCATATCGGGTAAAGTCATCCATTTATCATAAGGAGCCGGTATGTTGAAATATGATAATGTCTCTAACAATTCATCAACACGCTCCATGGATCCATAGAGACTAACATAGTAAGCTCGAAAATCACATATCTCGTCAATCAAATCTTGTCGCACCTTCGCCCATGCATCAACAACCATGCCTAGCAACCCAGCTATAGCCCGAAAGCCACAATGTCCATCTGACTCAACATCCACAGTAGAGCGTATGAAGGGGCGTATCTCTAAAGGGAAAGAATCAATAAATTTCACTTTCTTTTTTCGATTAACTGGTAGCTTCATCCTTTTAGTCGCTGAATTTAAATTTGCGGGTGTTGATGTGCTATCATGTTGAGATTCAACAATCTCAAAGTATGAAGGGGCACGTCGAGTTGATTTGTCTGAACGACCTTTGCTCTTAGCCTTCTCGAGTGGAGGAATAAGGAATGTAGTTGCTGGATCACCTATTTCTCTTAATTTTTTCTTCAAGGCTAATCTTCCTGAGAGATCACACGCATTGAAGCGTTTCACTATTAGCTCCCACTCGGCATCAAGATTCAGCTCAGCCAAATAATCAACAGTTTTCTTCTTCAAGTCCAACTTCGACCAATGAGGATCCAAAACAGATAAGGGAATAGGTTTCTCATCCCTCATGAATTTAGCAATCTCATGAGCACAAGGCAACCCATGTGTGCTTCTAATGATGCAACCACAAATAAGATGGTCAATGCCGGTATCATTTGCTCGGTGCGCCTCCTTCAAAAGTATATTCAACGCTGTCCTAGACACCAATCCTCGTAACTCCCTAAACAAAGCTGATCGAAAATTATGTTCAACAACAATAACACTTCTCTCGAACGAAGCCTTTATCTCCGTATGTTGTAGCTCAATCAGAGAGTTGATAACTTTCCAAGATGAATCAAAATCTCCTTGGGACGATCCAAGGTGCCTCTTTAACTTCGCATGTGCACTCTCAGCCCTACATGTCATTCGAACAATGTTGATTATAATGAATAAATTGTATAAGTTGTGAAAATAAGAACTTTTAAACTTTGTAAACATGCATACCTATTTGTTGTAACATTTCCAAAGTGCTTTACTTTATTTGTCCAAGCAGCAATAAATCTCTCTTTATGTGTCGTTAGCCAAGTATCTCTTAAGTACTCGAGCGCTCTAGGATAAGAACGGTAATGAGAGACCATTGAACTTAAATTTGCTTCATACTCATACTCATTTGAAGAGGATACAAGAACGCCCCAAGATGACATGAATGCCTCCCACTTCTCCATGCTCTCAAAAAACTTTTTACAATGAGCAAGTACATTCTTTGATATATGCCATCTACATAAGAGATTAATTGCGCTAGGGAACACTGTTTGTACTGCTTTCATCAATGCTAAATCCCTATCAGTAACAATGACAGAAGGTGTTGAATCAAAAGACATCAAACTTTTCAGCTTCTCTAATGCCCAAGTGTAGTTGTCAGTGCGCTCAGCCTCCATGTAAACAAATGCAACTGAAAAAGTTAGATTTGTACATGTTACACCAACAATCTCAAGGAGTGGGAGTCGATATCTATTAGTTTTATATGTACAATCCATAACTAATACATTGGAAAAAGCATTCAACAAATCTATAGCTGTTGGATGTGCCCAAAATAAGTCTCTAACACAATCACTTGACTCATCACTCCGATGCCACTCAACATATTTACAATCATTCAAGCATTTCATGAGTTGTTGCATCTGTGATCTACCAGCTTTGTCATCCAAGTAATATTTTTGTCGTGCATTGTAGATGGTCTTTATGGTACTTACATTCTTCTTATCATGTTGTTTCAACATCATTAAAATTTTTCTTGGTTTTACCATAGCATTTATCATATCACCCACCATACTTTGCTCTTGCACTGTTAATCGACCAGCAAAGGAATGTCCTTCTAGCTGTTGTGCAGCCAAATGATTATGCATCCCATATACTACTTTCACTGCCCAACTATCGATCTCGTCCAATTTCACCCCTAGTAACTCGAATGGACAATTACACTTCTTTGTTCCCGTTCCCAAGCGATGCAATTCATTTGTACTTGACCTATATGTTCCATACCTTTCACATACAAGTCGAACTCTAGGTCTTCTTTGAGGAACATCAACTTCTGATGATCTTATCACAACAACAAAACCTAGCTCTTTTCCAAGCTCTCTAGCCCATGCGATCAAGGTATTTCGACAACTGAAAACCTGAAACAAAATAAATTTAATAATTAGTTTTTTCTACTAGATTTGTATTAAAACATTATATTAATTTTAAAACTACTTACTTGGTTAGTAGTAAATGCATCGGTACAGTCAAATATTTCTTCATGGACACTTTTCGATTCTCCGCTGTACACTATCCTTTTATCATTCTGCAAATATTAAACAAATTCATTAATTATAATTATTATAATAAATAATATATTAAAAAATTCAGATTGAATTTTAGTACAAGAGCGCATAAAAAGACAGATCTGTGCAAGCCAGGCATGTTCCGCGCAAGCTAACACTTGCGCGAAACATGAAGTTCCGCGCAAGCTCCATTTGCGCGGAAATACCGCGCAAGCTACATTTGCGCAGAAATACCGCGCAATCTCCTATTGCGCGGAAATCCCGCGCAAGCTCCACTTGCGGGGAAATCCCGCGCAAGAGAAACTTGCGCTGAAATCCCGCGCAAGCGTAACTTGCGCTGAAATATGGCGCAATTCCTCCGAATTTCAATTTTCAGAAGACAGATTTTTACCTCTTCTCCTTCTTCGTCGGCTTCTACACTTTCAACAAAACTTTCGTACTCTTCGTAACTATCATAATAGCTATCATCAGGAAGATTTTCCATTTTTTTTAAGAAAATGAAATGTAAACTGGGAAGGGTGTGCTCGTGAGAAAGAAAAAAATGGTTGAAGGAAAACGCATGAACAGAACAAAAAGGGAGAAGAAGTAAAACGAGAAGAAAAAGACGCAGAAGAGCAATTTTACAACAGTTATACTTTTAACTACAAACGCCTAATTTTTTTTACCACAGAATTTTTCCACATCTCAATGTCGCGCAGGTGAAACTTGCGCTACAATGTCGCGCAAATTTCACTTGCGCGACATTTATGCGCAAGTTAAACTTGCGCGACAGTGTAGCGCAAGTTTAACTTGCGCTACATTGTCGCGCAAGTTTAACTTGCGCAAATTTGCGACTTTCGCGCAAGTGAAACTTGCGCGACATTGTCGCGCAAGTAAAACTTGCGCATCGTGCCAGATTATTTGATGGGGCGAATTTGGTCATTTATCCGTTTTTTTTACTGTTGAAAAAATGGATTGGGGTAGGAATAGTAAAACGTGGGGTAGGAATAGAAATTCTCCATCATGTCTTTAGAGGTGGCCTGGGGAGCTTTTCTATTAACTCCTTGGTGCTTACCATACAACTGAAAATGTACTTTTGTTCTATCACGTGTAAACTTGCTAGTAATTTGTATTACAAATAAGCAATTTTTGTCCTATTTTAGAGTTAGATCTTTGAAGCATTTGTGACATTGATGAACTACTACAAATAAAAGTTGAGACAAGCTATTTCTTTGTCTTGTAGATAGAGATATACCTCTCAAGATCTATTTGAAAGAGATGATGTACTAAATGATGTGGGAGTATTTCTTCCTAGAAGAAGAACAAGATTCATAAACAAGACAAGTCGGTTTTGGGTTTAATCTAAAGCAAATTTTTAGTGCTATTGGTGCTTGGAAGTTTGGAAGGTCTCCACCACGGTTTAAAGACGTTTAAAGAAGGGCTTGTCAAACCATGATGCTTCTGCATCAGGCAGCCATTCACCAAAGGAGTATGATGAATCATCCAAGCCAAGTGTGTCTTGTAAATCCATTACCAGTCAGCCTGTTCCTGCTGATTTTGCCCAAGTGAGCATCTTTATTTTTCCCTACCTTGTAGCATCATGGCAACTTACTGATTTATTTAAGTCACTAGATTCCTATATAGGTTTTGGATCTTTATACTTCTCTGCTGTAATTTTTGTAAACTCTTCTTGGAATCCACATGCAGGCATCAAAGTTTCAAGACCTAAAATCAAATGTTGTTTTTGGTTTTGGCCCTGAGTTGAGGTAAACATCTTTCGACAAAACATGAGAAGAAACTGTTGTAGAATCTGTGGCTAATCAACATGTCCTAAAGGTTCACTCCAGGTTTGGCAGTTCCGCCAATATCTCACGCCCGGCTTCTTTCTTGGTGGAAAAGAATTTTTACCAACCTTGAAAAGCAGCCACTCACAACTCCGATTGCCCGGGTTTTTGGCTGTTAGAGCATAAAAGTAAATCCTAAATCTAACACAGTCCAAACCCAAACCTCAAATTCTTGTAAAATTTGAAGAAATTGAAAAAATGTCGATTGTGTTTAAGAGAAATGTTTTAAGGTTTTTACTTTTATATTACGAGAAGAGAGAATATAAAAATATTTTAGGTTTATAAGTTGTGAGGAATAGTTTTAATATTTAAGTTTTAAGATTTAGATATTTTTAGTAAATAGGTTGTAAGGCTTAATTCATAAGTTGTCAATAAAATTTTTCTTCATTTACTCAAAAAAAAAATTTCTCTTCATTTGGTAATAGTAAATTTACTTATTTATCCCTCATGGTGTTATCAACTTTGCTCTTTCCCATTGGCCATTTGGTATCTACAATCTTTTTTTTTTGGTGATAAAACGTTCAAACTAAAATAAAAGCACAACCATCAACGTTACCCCTAAAAAGTCGGGGAAACATAGTTCCCATAAAATCAATTATAATGAGCATCCTCAACATATCAGAAGGGTCATCAAAATAAGCAAAAGAAGAGTCCATTATCATGCCCATCTTAGCCAGGGAATCAGCATTTGCATTTGCCTCCTTGAAGATGTGAGAAATCTTGACATTTTCCATTTGTTGCATGAGTGCCCTGCAATCATCAACAATCATATAGTGAGTATGAGTATGAGGAACACCATCAATAACATTCCTTACAGCGATTTGTGAGTCCACTTCCACCATCAACTTTACGAATTCATGTTTGATAGCCAAATGTAAACCATCTAGAATTCCCTATAACTCAGTGCAAGTATTGATTGTTTCCCCTAGCTTTCAGGAGTATCCACCAAATTAGTTGCTTGGGTGGTCCCTAAAAATCACTCTTGGCCTTGCCTCTCCAAGGTTGTTCTTAGCCGAACCATCTGTGTTCAACTAAATTAAAGTATGTGGGAGTGGTTGCCATCCAACATTCACTTCTTTTTTATGCTTAGGATTGCTTCCTAAGCCCATGACTGCCCAATACTCTTTAATGCTCTTTAAAAGCCTGGTATTTCAAGTGTTAATTGATTTAGTGGAATCCTCGAAAACCAATTCATTTTGGTTGATCCATATAAAACATGTAACAAAAGCAAAAATAATTTTCCACGGGATTTTATGGATATTCAATAAAGCTTTAGATATGCAATTAAAAGACAAATAACTATCCATCGCCACGTTAAAAGACTGTAGCATCTATCAAGGAATGCTCATAGATTGCCGCATCTCTTTAATCACAAGGCATTCTCTCATGTAGTGCAAGGGAGTTTCAACATTAGTATTGCATCTGGGGCATTGGGAAAAAATCTGCAACCCTCTCGCATGTAAAATATGATGGGTGGGAATTTTTTTATGCTTACATTGCCAGATAAAGTGCTGAATTTTTGGCAAAGGGTATTCCAAACAGATTTCTGGCTATCATTATGTATATCCGTGGCCTTCCTTGAGAATTTATTATTGGGAAATTCTTTAAGTGGGCATACATATATTAATTAATTGTATATTACAGGCTATCTAATTTGTTTAATCTATTTAAAAGTGATCAAATAAAGTTTAAGTTATTGAACTTTAGGGCATCTCAATTAGTATCGGTTTTGCAATATGTAGAGACCCAATATTTTATTTTATTTTCATGATGGGCCAAAATAAAATAAAATATACTTCAAGTATAAATAGGTTATGTCCCAGTCTAAACATAACGTAATTCTTAATCAAATCTCATCATTGAGTGAGATACAGATTCTCTCAAAAGGTTTAGACGTGGAAGACTCTAACCTTAAGAAATTAATTCCAATGGATTCAGGTACACTTTCGTATTACTCTTTTCTTGATGATTGAACATGAGATCTTCTGTGTTTATCTGTATGAATTTTCTAACAAGTGGTATCAAGAGCGTGTTCATGTTTGATCATTAAGAATTAAAATTTTTTCTTTGAAACCTTAGGGCTTTTATTCCTTATGGAACAAGGATTAAAATTATGTGAACAATATTCTGGAATTTTGTTTCATGTTTCATGAATTTTATGCTTAAATTTTTAAATCCCGAAATTAAATTTCAACCAAAACAATTATATTTAATATATTTTAATTCAAATTGATGAATGATAATTGCTTCTTGTGACTACTATGGTTGAAACAAAGTCACAATTTCAGTAAATATTTAGTTTTGATTGAAAGAAATCAAGAAAAGACATTAGGTTTTTCATGGAGTTTTCTTGAATGTTACTTGATCCAATTCATCAGAAAATTGGTTGTTTTTTTATCTTATTTTTGCATGGGTTTTGTAAAGTAAAGGTTTAATTTCATGATTGTGTTTAATTTTACAAAAAATTACTTGAAAAGGAGTTAAAATCGAGAGGAAAGCAAGAACAGACCCATCGGGTCTGTTCTTAGGTACAAACCGGGTCGGGTAAACCCGGCTGGCTGAGGAAGCTGATACTGTCCCACGTAGGACAGTATCCCAAGTGCAAGGTTAGCACGTTCGGACCACACGCTGCCATCCGCTGGCCATTCAGCCACCATTTTTCTCCAGTTTGCATTAAAATTTTATTTTAAAAATTTTGGTGATTTTTATGGAATTTTTTGATACTGTTAAATATTTATTATTTAATATTCATGGTAATTTTGGTGTTTTGATATATTAGGCATATAATTTCTGAATTTTTATTTAATGATAAAATATTTCATGATATTCTGAGATGATTAGTAATGCTCACTTTCCCTATTGATGTGAATAAATTTGTGTACTTTCAATGTTTTATACATGTGCATAATGTGTTAAAAGAAAATAAAGTTCAAAACAAATTAAATTAATATAAAATGCCACCAAAGTGACCTCTTTTATGTTAATTTATTTATTTTGAAAATTAAGATTGTCATTTAAGAATTTAAATGACTGTGTTTTTAATCGCTGCAAAAAATAATCGGCTCAAAGGAAGATTATTTTTTGACCGGATTATAAACACAATAAGGTAGTAAATATATGATAAAATTATTTACCATACATGTAATATGTCGGCCCAAAGGAAGGTATGTTATTGGCAGGATTTGATTATCAATATTTACTAATAAAGTTTAAGAGTACCGCTTACAAATTAAAATTTCTGTCAAAAGACTAAATTTTAATGTGTGCTTGGTATCTTATATGGCCCAAAAATTATTATTTGTTAATTGTTATTTTTCTGCTTACAGTGAATGTTTCTTCTATATCTGCCAATTTGAACAATATTCCAGTGCTTAACGGCACTAACTTCGAGATTGCAGGATTGCTAAGTTGGTTTGGGAAACATTAGTTCCATTAAATTATAGCTTCAATTTTTTTAATTGATCCTTAACAGATTGGATTACTCAAAATTTGCAAAGTGATGAGGATTTATGGGTGGACAGCAATAAATGGAAGTCCCTATTTATCACGGCCATTTGGAGATTATGGCAAAGGCGTTGCTCTTTGAGTCTTGGTTTTGTTAATTTATCAATATCTAATGTTGATAAACTAATTTCATTTATTAAGATAGGGGCTACTGAATTACAAATTGTATTTGTTAAAATTGTAAGTAAGAAGCTAGATCCAGGTTTAATTAAGTGGTGTCCACCCCCACAAGGTTGGTTTAAGCTCAACACGTGTGACGCCCCAGGGTGCACCTGCAGGTCATCGACCCAGGCCACCGCCCCAGGCGAGTCACTCAATCGTATTGTCCCGCTTTGGGGTGCACCCATTAGGCCATTACCCCTCACGGCTTTGTCGGAGTGCACCCATTAAGGGCTACCACTCCAATTTGTGTCCGGAGCAACTCGAACCCTTGACTTTCTCAAGTGTTCCTCAAGTGTCAAGTCACTCCTAACCAACACTTAAGGAAGTCAAGGGTTCAAGTCGCTCCAGACGCAACTTGGAGCAGTAGCCCTTAATAGGTGCACTCAGACAAAGTCATGAGGGGTGGTGGCCTAATGGGTGCACCCCAAAGTGGACAATACAACTGAGTGACACACCTGGGGCAGTGGCTTGGGTCTGTGACCTACAGGTGCACCCCGGGGCGTCACAATAAAACACGCGTTTTATTGTGACGCACCGGGGTGCACCTGTAGGTCCTTCACCTAGGCCACCGCCCTAGATGAGTCACTCATCCATATTGTCCGCTTTGGGGTGCACCACTTTGGGCCACTGCCCCTCGCGGTTTTATCGGAGTGCACCTCGAAAGGCCACCGCTCCAATTCACTCCGATAAAACCGTGAGGGGCGGTGGCCCAAAGTGGTGCACCCTAAAGCGGACAATACGGATGAGTGACTTGCCTGGGGCGATGGCTTGGGTCAAGGACCTACAGGTGCACCCCGGTACGTCACAACATGGATGGTATAGCTAGAGGAAACCCAGGTATTGCTGGGGCAGGAGGTCTAATTCGATCTGAGTATGGTGAATGGGTTGCTGGTTTCCAAGCTTATTTGGGAATATGTTCGAACATCATTACAGAACTTCAAGCGTTAAAGTTGGGGCTAATTCTAGCTTGGAATGAAGGTTGTCGATTGTTGATTAGTGAATTGGATGCTCAAGTGGTGATTGATCTAAACAAACATACAGATATTCAAAGGCACCCTCATGGTTGTCTCATTACAGATATTAGAGAAATCTTAAATAGGGACTGGACTGTTAAGATATGCCATGCTTATAGGGAGGGTAACTTTTGTGCAGACAAGCTTGCTAAGTTAGCTTGTGACTTGAAGGTTGATTTCCAGAAATTGGATGACTTGCCTCAGTTTCTTCATGGTCTAGTTGCTGCAGACTCTTGGGGTGTATCATATCCCAATGGCTTTATGACATAATTTATTTATAGCTTTTCCATGTAACAAAAAAAACGGCACTAACTTCAAGAAATGGAAGGAACACATTACTATTGTGTTTGGGTGTATGGATCTAGACTATGCGAACAGGTCTGACAAACCTCCCGCTCCTGCTGATAATTGTACAGCTACGGAAAGGGTACTTTATGAAAAATGGAAGCGCTCAAACTGCATGAGTCTGATGATCATGAAGCACTCAATTCTAGATACCATAAGGGGCGTAATGCTTGAGGAAGAAAATGCTAATAGTTTCCTACAATAGATTGAAGACAGATTCACCGCAAATGAAAAGGTTGAAACAAGCACTATCTTGTCTAAGCTTGTTTCAATGCGGTATAATGGCAAAGGAAACATAAGGAAGTACATTATGAAAATGTCTAATCTTGTTACAAGACTAAAGGCACTAAAATTAGAGTTGTCTGAGGCCATTCTCATGCATTGGTCTTAATATCTCTTCCTACACAATTTAGTCGTTTTATAATAAGTTATAACACTCAAAAGGAGAAATTGACTCTTAATGAGCTCATTGCTCAGTGTGTGCAAGAGGAAGAGAGGTTGAAATAAGAGAAGACAAAAAATGCTCACTTAGCATCTTCTTCCAATGACAATGCTGCTAACACAAAGAGAAAAAGGAACACAGGAAAAGGCACTGCAAATACTAGAACTTCACAGCCTAAGGGGCAACAGAAATAAGATAAGGTGATCACTTATTTCTTTTGCCGTAAAGGTGGTCATGTGAAGAAGGATTGTTCCAAGTATGCTAAATGGCTTGCCAAAAAGGGTAAACTTTTCAATTTTGTTTGTTCTGAACTTAATTTGGCTTTAGTACCCAATCACACTTGGTGGATGATACGGGTGCAACTACTCACATAAGTGTGACTGTGCAAGGTTGTCTAAGGAGTAGAAAAGCCAACTGATGCTGAAATATTCATCTACATAGGAAATGGCGAAAGAGCTCCTGTTGAGGCTATTTGTCTATTTAGATTAAAGTTAGGATCTGGTTGTTATTTAGATTTGAAAGAGACTTTTTATGTATCATCATTTAGACGAAATTTGATTTCTGTTTCTTATTTGGACAAATTAGGATATTCTTGTTCATTTGAAAATGGAAAATTTAGTCTTTTTTAGTATTCAAGTCTTATTGGCACATGTTCTTTAGTTGATAATCTATATAAATTGCCTCACACATTAATGAAACATTGCATATAAATAATTGTGTACAAAGCACAAATTAATTAATGAGAATTGTTCCATGTTATGGCATAAGCGTTTAGCACATATTTCTGAACAAAGAATAAAAAGGCTTGTGTTAGAAAGAATTCTCTATTCTCTTGATTTTTCAGATTTCAAAATGTATGTTGAGTGTATTAAAGGGAAACAAACAAATATCAAGAAAACTGGTGCTAATAGGAGTTTAAACATCTTGGATTTAATTCATACTGATATTTGTGGTCCATTCCCTACAGCTTCTTGGAATGATCAACAGTATTTTATTACTTTCATAGACAATTATTCTCATTATGGGTACCTATACTTGATTCATGAGAAGTCTCAAGCATTGGACATTTTCAAAACCTATAAAGTTGAACTTGAAAATCAGCTTAGTAGGGAAATTAAAGCCGCTAAATTTGACCATGGTGGTGAATATTATGGTAGATACGACGGATCAAGTGAACAACATTCAAGTCCTTTTGCAAAGTATTTAGTAGAATGTGGCATCGTTCCTTAATACACCATGCCAGTGACTCCAAGTCAAAATGGTTTAGCTGAGAGACGAAATCGAGCCCTAAACGATATGGTTAGAAATATGATTAGTCATTCTTCTTTGCCAGAGTCACTTTGGGGAGAAGCCTTAAAGATTGCAGTGTACATTCTTAATTGAGTTCCAAGCAAAGCAATAGCTAAAACCCCATATGAATTATGGACAGGAAAGAAGCTTAGTATTAGGCATTTACATATTTGGGGTTGTCCTCCTGAGGCTAGGCCATACAAGTCTAATGAAAGGAAATTGGACTCAAAAACAATAAGCAGCTACTTTTTTAGATACTCAGAAAAATCGAGGGGTTTCAAATTTTATGATCCCTCAAATAGATACTTTTTCGAAACAGGGAATGCTAAGTTTATTGAGGATGTTGAACATGATGAGGGTGCCAAACTCAAGAACTTTGTCTTTGAGGAAGAACATATTACAGTTCCTGTAGTTGCAATTGAAAATGATCGGACAATTATGTCTGACTTTGTTCAAGATGCAGATCCAGATTGTCAAGACACTCCTTGTGAGAATCGTTTATACCATTAATGTACATGTGTAGACATTTAATTATTAATTAATTATTTGTATATTTTGTAAATTATAAGTAAAATAGTAATGTGAACCCCACTTGAATTATAATGCCCAGATGTATATAAGACTGAGGAAAATAATGTATGGAAGGTTTAATAATCATAAAGTGAAATTTTCAAGATCAAAATCCCTTATTTACATTATTTTTGGGAAGTGTGGCAACAAATTAGAAAATGACGGTTACATCTCGGGGGTATTTTCGTAAATTATGCCCAAACTAAAATGAATTTGGATGAAGTAAAAATACCATGATATTCTACATGAAAAGAAGTTTATGATGGTGTCAATAGATTTATCGAATTGGCGGTTTAATTAAAAATTTATGCTATGGACCCGATAGGGGTAATTTCATAATTTCACATTTTTGGTGCACCGCGCGTGGATGAAACCACCATGATTCATCAAAATTCATCCAATAAGGATTTTTGGTAATGAAATCTGAATTTTTGGAATGCAATTACATAGTTATAAAAATTATAGAAGCTTAAGTGCAAAATTGTCTGAAAATTTCATAACCAAGGGCATTTTGGTAATTTTACCTATTTCTAGAATTCTGGTTATAATTTCCCTAAGTTCTGCCAGCCACTATTCATCATCTCCAACCTCTTGCATTCACGTCATTAAAGAAGAAAAAGAAGAAAGAAAAGAAACCAAAGAAAAACCATACTAAATCTTCATTTTTTCACCAAAATCATAACTATGAAAATTGTTCTATTCACTCTCCTCTCTTCATCTACACCCATAGTGCATTGAATAAGTGACAAAACAAGAAGAAAGGAGGGCTTGAAGGATTTGGCCAAGGTAACCACTTTCACCATTCCTTATGCTTTCTTTAATTTTTATGGTAGAATTTGATGTTTTTCATCTTGCTAAGCATGAAGTTAGTGATAGTTTTGCCTAAATCTCATTGAACCAAGCTCAATGGTGGCCTTATGGATTCGGTTGGATGAAGGGTATAGTGAAACCATATGAGTTCTTGCATAAAAATGGTGCCAAATTAATGTGTGAGCATAGATAAACAAGTATGTGAGCTTAAATTGTTGAAAGCCATGGGACATGCCTAAAGTACTATTTGGCCAAGGCTATTTAGGCAGGTTATGGTGCTGCATTTGATGGGTTTAACATGCTAAAATAATGTAGAAATTATGAGGAGTCCACCAGTGCAATCGGATTTAAAATTGGACTTAAAACAGAGAAGTTATGTTTTAGCATCAATAGAAATTATACTGGGTTATTATTTTCAGTATATAATGTGGCTGCAATTATTAAAGGAAATTAGTTTAAAAATTTAATTGAGGTTAATAAATATTTTTGGTGAATTTATTTGCAACCCGGGAGTATCGGATTACGAGTGGTGCTGTCGAAGAAGCTGAATAAGCTAAACAGGTAAGGGATGCGTGTGCAGACTATAGGAATATTATGAATGCATGGTTTCGATGCAAATAATTTTATGAGAATATTTTGGAAGTGAAAAGCCTTGAAAACTAGGCAAATTGTGATTTTTGGCTGGAATTGAACTGTGTTTAAAGTGCAGGGAGGCTAGGGTATTAGCAGCCATTATGCTGCTGAAAATTTATTAGAAATTTTCTAAAAATTATCATGAAATTTTAGTGCATTTTTGAGTGAATTCCTAGCCTTAGAAATTAAATATTCAATATTTTTCATAAAATATGAATTTACTGAAAAATAATATTTAAATATTAGTGTTATCGAATTTAATTAAAGTGAAGCTACCAAAATTTCCCTACAAGTGTTTTATAGTGTAATAGATGGTTTATACGACTGCAATGTGAATATTTTATAAATTGTTTTCACTGGAATATTCACTGTATTATAAATTAACCTTTATGGATTGACTGAAGATTTCTACATATTTTATTGATTTCTATAAAGGTGATACTATTGTTTAAATACTTTTTGAGACTGTTAAGCCGCGTATCATGCTCATATATTTACTGTACTGTTACTGTGCTGTTGATATTGATCTTATCTTCAGCGTCCCAGTGTCACTTGATTAGTGTATACTGAGGACATTTATAGACTATGGCCATATGTCTCATGTGTTTACAATTACTGTTCCCTACGGGAATTATAGCATGATATATTCTAGGTGTTGCCTGGTCTCCACCACTGTTACTGTTTACCGTGCTATTTTCACTGAACTATACTGTTAATGAAACTGTTTACCATATTGTGTACTAAACTGTTATTACCACTGAACTGTTTATCACTGCTTATCGTACTGAACTGTATACTGCACTGTTTACTATGGTTTATTAAATTGTGAAAATAATATTTTAAAGTGAAAGTGAAATTATTTCTTCAATAATTTATCTAATGGTTTTATATACCAATTTATGTGATTTACTACATATTGAAATTTATCAAATGATACTTATATCAAATTTAACTTTTACTCCTTATAGTCGCTTTTAGGTTTCGGGACACGACAAGTATTTTAAAATACCTTCCATACTCCATCCGAATTCCTAGCCGACTATAGTATCCTTCCCTTACTGTCCCTAGTGCACCTATAGGAAATTAAATTATTTTAATGCATATAGATTTCCTAATATCAGCTCTGCATACAATTCCTTTATTGAGCACGTGTAGCTCACCCCTTTATTTTTCACCTCCATAGATTATTTTCAGTGACTGTGTGATTTACCTATCCAAGGATTTTAGTTGCCTTTTTGGTTACCCCGAGGTGGCTTAGTGTGGATCCTAGAGCTATAATCATTTTCTTTATATGTTTTGACTTATTTTACAGTACTACTATGTTGTAATCATGAACAGGGGATGTAATGTTAAACAAAAATATTGATATGCAAATATTTTACTTATGTAAATTAAAATGAATCACTGTTATAAAATGTTTACTGTTAAATAAAGTGGGAATAAAGGCATCACAGACAGCCCAACCATTACTGTATGTATGGAAATGTGTGAATTACTATATATACAGACTGTGACACTCCTAGGTTACCTCCTACTTATATTAAAGAGCAACAACAACCTCAATTGGAAGTACCATTAAGGAGATCCTCGAGAGAGAGGAGATTGGCGATTCTAGATGATTATATCGTATATCTCTAAGAACACAAGTTTGATATAGGACTAGAAGATGATCTAAAATCTTTTAATGAAGCCAAACAAAATGTTCACTCTCACAAATGGATTGAGGCCATGAAAGATGAGATGAAATTAATGAAGGACAATGACGTTTGTGATCTTGTCGAATTGCCTTAAGGAGCGAAACCAATTGGTTGTAAATGGATTTTCAAAACCAAGCAAGATTCGAAAGGTAATATTGAAAGTTATAAACCACGTCTAGTTGCCAAAGGTTTCACTCAAAAGGAAGGCATTGATTATAAAGAGACTTTCTCTCCGGTTTCATTGAAAGACTCTTTTAGAATCATTATGACACTTGCAGCTCATTATAATTCGGAGCTACATCAGATGGATGTAAAGATAGCGTTTCTCAATGGTGAAATTAAAGAAACAATTTATATGGTGCAACCAGAAAATTTCGTGTCAGATGAATCGAAACATCTAGTGTACAAATTAAAGAAATCCATCTATGGTTTAAAGCAAGCATCTCGTTAATGGTATCGAAAATTTGATAAGTGATCACCTCTTTTGGTTTTAAGGAGAACATTGTTGATCAATGTATTTATCATAAGATCAGTGGGAGCAAGTTTATTCTTCTTTTGTTATATGTCGATGACATCCTGCTAGTAAGTAGTGATATAGGCCTATTATATGAGACCAAGAGATTTCTTTCAAATAAATTTGAGATGAAAGATCTTGGGAATGCATCTTTTGTGTTGGCATACAGATCCATCAAGATCGTTCTTGAGGAATACTTGGCTTATCACAAAAGGCATATATCGATAAGGTGCTTAGTAGATTTGACATGAAAATTGTGCATTAGAAAACACGCCTATTGCAAAGGGTGATAAATTCAGTTTGCTTTAATGCCCAAGAAATAATATTGAAAAGGAAGAGATGCAGAAGATTCCTTATGCTTCATTAGCAGGGAGTCTCATGTATGCTCAAGTTTGTATGCATCCAGATATTGCGTATATAGTTGGAATGCTTGGCAGATACTTAAGTAACCCTGGAATGGATCATTGGAAAGCAGTAAAGAGGGTTATGCGATATCTACAGAGAACTAAAAATTACATGCTCACATATCGGAGGTCAGATCATTTAGAGATCATTGGGTATTTGAACTCCGATTTTGCTGGTTGCCTTGATAGCAGAAGATCCACTTCTGGTTATGTTTTCATGTTAGCTGGAGGAGCTGTGTCTTGGAAAAGTGTAAAGCAGTCATTTATAGCTTCTTCCACCATGGAAACAGAGTTTATAGCTTGTTATGAGGCATCTAATCAGGCAATATGGTTGTGGAATTTTATCACTGGACTATGAGTTGTTGATTGTATTGAGAGGCCATTAAAGATTTATTGTGATAAAAAAGCACAAAATTATACTCTAAGAGCAACAGAAGCTCATCGAAGTCAGAGTATATTGAAATAAGTTTTTTGTTGTTAAGGAGAGAATTCAGAGTCTTTAGATATCTATTGAATATATCAATACGAACTCCATGATTGCGGATCCGCTTACTAAGGGTGTACCACCTAAGGTGTTTCATGAGCATGTAGCTCGTATAGGTGTGGTTCGCTTTGATGATATGCTTGTATAGTGGGAGTTTGTTTTATTTATATTCATTTGTTATTGAGATAGTTTTCTAATCAGAATAAAGTATTGTTGTTATTGCTGAAACTCAGTTTTCTAATCAGAATAAAGTATTGTTGTTATTGCTGAAACTCTGAAATAAAGTATTATTCTTTCAAATTGCAGTTGAGCATAAAGTTTTTGAAAGTAGGACCAGTTGAAATAGACATGTTTAAGGGATCACGTTGCATGTAATTTCCATGCTACATATCCATACTTGATCTATGTCGTTGATTATATTAATATACGTGACCATTGATGAGTCTAGTTACAGAATATATGTAACGAAGATCACTTTGATCCTATGTTAATATAATTGATGGACCAGATTGTTTAGAGATGTTGCCTTGTGATGACAGC